>ML662451.1:4206043-4418928 GCA_007570785.1 Antilocapra americana | reverse complement strand
ACAGACTGACAGACTCACATTCACACACACAGACTGACAGACTCATGTTCAGACTGACAGACTCACATTCGTACAGTGACAGATTCATATTCACAGACTGACAGACACACATACACAGGCTGACTAACACACTCACAAACAGACTCCCATACAGAATGACAGAGTCACACTCACACGTACAGACTGACAGACTCACATTCATATTCACGCAGAATATGACTGACAGACACACTGATACAGACTCTCACACACATTCACTGACTGACAGATTCACAAATACACACAGACTGAAAAGACACAGAAAACTCACACACACATTCAGACTCACATACTCTCTTACACACAGACTCACACATACACACACAGACTCAGACACATGCTCACACCACACACATGCAGCCCTCCACTTTTGTGTCAGTTCTCTGAAGCAGCCTGACTGCTCATGGTCCCACTGGCTCACGGCTGATACCAGCATTTCCACCTCCACCTGAGTCTGTCTAGATCTAGACCAGGGGTCACCACCTAGAGCCCGCAGCCGAATCAAGCTCCTGCCTCGATTGTAGATACAGTTTTCTAGAACACAGCCATGCTCTTCCAACTTCCTGCTGTCTACAGTTGCTCTCGTGTGATGGCAGCAGGGCTGAGAAGTTGCACATGGACTGAAAAGCCTAACATCTTTGCTACCTGACCCTTCACAGCGTGGCTGTTGACCCCTGTCCTTGATCCCTGACACTCAAGGCGGGGTTTGCGGGCCAGCGGCGCTGACACCACTGGGAGTTCGTCGGAAACACAAGAAGGTCAGGCTCCTCCTGACAGGTGCTGAGTCAGAACTGCATTCTGCCAGATCCTCAGAAGCACTGGGGGAGACCGCGAGTGCACGCAGCCTGAGAGGACCATGTGGAGCATGTGGAGGCTGGGAGGACCACCCATCCCAGACAGGATGGACACGCGAGTGTGGGCAGAAATGAGCTTACGCAGGACACACCACCCCCTCGACCCCGGCTCACCCAGTGTGTTGGCGATGCCCGTCTTCACATTGTCTGTGCAGATGTGGCTGATCCGGTTCTCGTGCTCCGGCTTGGCCAGCACCACGATGCGGATGTTCCAGAGGGTGTGGATGGCAATCTGGTGGGGAGGACAGTACTGTGACTCTGGGCCAGGACACAGTGCTTGACCCCAGAGCAAGAGTTTCACATCCAGCCCTCGCTCCAGGTGTGGGGCATCCTGTCGGTCATCCCTATACTTTGGGGAACCCCTAAGGATGCCTCACAGATGATGCAAAGTGTCTTAAAGATAGAGCTGACACTGACTAGATTTCAAGGAAGTAAAGGTTACCTACAAGCTTGGGCAAGGGAGAGGGACGACCCCAGTGATCAGCAACGCCCAGGGACACCATTAATTATTGGATACAGGTGACCCTTTCTGGCCCTAGATGGCAGGGGAATGACTGAGCACACTCTTGCCCCCGAGATGCTCCCAACTTGCCAAGCCCGCTGCCCTGGCTTCCCACCCGGGGCTGTGGCCACCACTCACTGTTTTAAAGGTGATGCTGGTGATCTCTTGCAGGGAGTGTTTGAGTATCTCCAGCCACTCCTTCTCTCCCAGGGGGTCCTCCTGGGTCCCGATCACGTAGATGTCATGGGGGATGTAATCAGCTGAGTCATCCCGCGTCTTTCCCTGCCCCTTGGAGAGAAACCAGGACGTGATCTTCTTGGGAGGGGGGGCGTTACCTTCAACAGCAAAACCCAACACCAAGTGAGTCAAAGGTACATCAGGAGAAGTCAGAACAGGTGTGGGGGAAACACAGGGAGGGGACGGGGGCGGGGTCACACAGTCACTGAAAACCATTCAGACCACCCAATGAGATACCTTAGGTACAGAGCTAGGTACTGTCATGTCCCAGGATGTTATACTGCTTTGTAAAGATAACATTAAGCTTCAAAGGCTAGAAACACCCGAAGATTCCACATAGCAACTTGAACTCATAGCACAGATGTCAGCCACTGTCCTAGTCTTTGGGGCTATAGTGGTAACTGGGACACAGGCCTTGAGGAGATTACTCTCCATTGTCTCCATTGAGACAGCACTGTCAGCTGACAGGTTTAGGATGGAGCCTTCTAACCCACGGTTAGGAGATAGCAATGCCCTCATTGCACAAGAGAGGTCTCAGCCGAAAACCAAGAGAGGCCATGAAAGAGTCAGCCAGAGGAACTGAAGAGCGTGGAGCCCCTACCCCCTCACCACCTCCACTGCCATTGCAAAAATTGAGCCGAAACAGCTCAATAAAGAAACGATGATAAAGACTGATTTCTCCCAAAATCTTCCTGGAGATTGAGTCAACTTTTCTCCCCCTCACCGAGAGATAACCATCCTGGCTCATGACTGCCAAGAAGCCAAGAACTGCAGTGACCTGACCTCTGACCCACTGTGGCTCAGGGTGGGAACATAAGCCCTGGGGCCTGGTGGTCTCTGCTCGGGGAGATCCTCCCACGCTTCCCTAGTCAGCTCCTTCCATGGCATGTGAAGGGCATGCCTGCAGCTGTTCCCTTGGAAGGTGCACAGCCAAATCAAAGACTTCCATGCTTGCAGAAGGAAACGGGGAAAGGGCCAGGCGCCCGTGTGCATGAAACCCCAGGTGTGAGAGCTGAGAGACTCAGGCGGCCAATAAGAAACAATGGCAGGGAGTGAGGGACACAGAAACTAGGCCAGCATTCTATTGGGTCGATCAAAAAGTTTGTTCCGGTAAAACCCAAATGAGATTTTTGACCAACCCAATACTTTAGCGTGGCTGTGCCTCTTCGGGTTTCTGGGCATAAAGACCTGGGGAGGCTGAGGCTAGTGCAACCAGGATGGGGGCAGCTCTCCTGAGTTCCCTGAGTCCAGCCCATCTTCCACCCAGCGACAGGCCAGAAGTCCTATGTAGCTTTTTCATTCACATTTCCACTCCCTCTGCTTAGCCACTTCCTCCCAGGTGACTGGTCTACTGCACAGAGAGTGGGGTGGGCCTGATTTTGCTCCAGACCAAAGTGGGGGAAACATGCCCAGTTAAATTCAAATTTCAGATAAACAATGGATAGTTTTTAGAATAAGTATGTCCCATGCAGTAGCTGTCTAAAATTCAAACTGACTGGAACTTCTGTATCTACTTAATTTTTTAAAATTTCTGACTGAATATTTAAACTAAGCAATTACTTAGTATAATTCATATTAGTATAAAAATGTGTATTAACACCAGAGTAGACATTATGTATGTTTAATACAATGGATATCTGGTGTATATTTGCACTTCTAACTGAACTGTTATACTAAATAATTATTTAGAATAATTATATTCAGTATAATATAGCATATTTAGTATATATTAGTATGCAAACACATATAGCATATATACTTAGCGTAGTATATATTTAGTCTATATTTCTGCCTTCCAGGTGGCTCAGTGGTAAAGAATCCACCTGCCAATTCAGGAGACATGGGTTCGGTCCCTGGGTGGAGAAGATCTGCTGCAGTAGGAAACGGCAACCCACTCCAGTACTCTTGCATGGAAAATCCATGGACAGAGGAGCCTGGTCAGCTACAGTCCCTAGGGCAGCAAAGAGTCAAACACGACTGAGCAATTGAGCACACACAGGTATGTATTCCTAGCTAAATTCTTATACTAAAAAATAACTTGTTTACATGAAATTCAAATTCATTTGGGCACCATCTTTTTTTCTCTCTCGCCCAATGAATCTGGTAGCCCAAATCAAAGAGGAGGTTCCTTCTTCCAGGCCTGAAACCCCTTGGCGAGCTGCCCAGGGCTGGCAGGTACCCAAGGGCCCCTTCACCTATGTATTCAAATTCTTCACCTAAAACTTTCCATTTCTGACAACTCTGTAACCCCTTTCGGCTGCACTCCGCGCGGCTGAGAATCCCAGCGCTTGTCTCTCTCGCCCTGGCCTCGGGATGGGTACCCGCATCTAGGGGCTGGGGGTGGGGCAGACAGACGAGGATGCCGGAGGCAGCGAAGGAGAGCCCGCGGGCGGGGCCGGGAGGCGGGGCGGCAGGCGGACCCACCCATGTTCCAGGTGCCGATGAAGATGGTGATCATGTCGGGCTCCGGCTGCTCCGAGTGCTTGTTCTTCATCTGCTGGAGGAGCTGGCAGAAGCCTTCTCTCTTCTAGGGATTGAAGGGCAGACAGACTCAGAAAAGCCTCCGCCTCCCTGCACGTGACACTTTCAAAAGACTGGTCAGCTTCGAGAAAACTGGGGGGAGGGCGGGTCAGTGCCGACTTCCAGCAGAGCCGTCTGGAAATTCGTGCCGAGGTCTTAAGAGGGCAGAGCAGCTTCTCTCTGACCCCGCCCTTTCTCTGCAAGGACCGACTAAGGAAAGAACCAGGGACCCTGTGAAGATCCCACCGCATCGTGGGGACTGCAGCACGTGTTTCAACACAGAAAATCCTAGAGGCCTTCCTGTCCAGCCTGAGGAGGTGAATTACTATTTTATGGATCATCCATAGGCTAGAAGACCACAGATTTAAAAAATGTGGGTGCAAAAACACTTCATCAACAAGGGTCAAGATACATTGTTTGGCATGAAAAGCCAATTGACAGAAAGCTATGACCAGCACCACTGCATCTGTATTTTTTTGCATTTGTATTTTTGAAAAAACACACAAAAACCATCCTGAAAGACAGAATCCAAGGATTACTAGTGTATATGAGTGTTTCTATTTTTAAAACTTTTTATTTGATTCAGCTACTTTTTTACCAGTAAGAATTAGATTACTTATGTAATGAAAGAAAATTTAAATGAAAGAAACTAATGAGAAAGAAAAGACCCAGGAAGGCTGTCCTTCCCTGTAGTCTTCACTTAGTTGTCCTGGTACCCTGCAGGGCACACAGCGGCTGTGGCTCTCTCGTAGCTTACAATTCAACAGCAGAGGCTGTCTTTATGGGAAATTTGTGTTTAGGGGCAGCTCAGAACTGCGTGCCTCGGTTTACCCTTGGGCCTCATCTTCTGAGCACGTGACCATGAGCAGAAGTGGGTTTTGGACCTCTACCCACGTGCCCAGCACGATGCCTCCCCCACCTGTCTGGCCCCACTTCCTTGTTTTTCCCCAGTTCCTTCTCTATCATTCCTCCCAGTCCTTTTCACCCTCTCAGCCAATTCTAGGACCCTCAGAGCCCCCACTGGCCTCCTACCAGATCACCCCTGCCACACAGGTAGAAAGAGCCGGGTCCCAGCACTTGATGGGGCAGTCCCCGTGGGCCCGTGCCAGGAGCCCTGTCCCTTGGCCGCGGGGCCGATACAGTCAGCCACCCTTGACGTGCTGGGAGCCTCATGCCTGGCTCAGCGGGCCGAACGCTGCAGGATAAATAGCAGGGCTGCGAGGCTGGGTTTCCACACCTGGTTGGCACGTGTGAGGTAAGGGCTCAGGTCACAGAGACTCCATCTGTAGACATCCCCACAACGCCCAGATCCCAAGTTTCCCCATCAGCCCACCCCCCTCTTATTCCAGCAGCCAGACCTGGTAGAGAATCTCACTTCTGCTTGGGGGTGGTGCAAGTGTAGAAATGGAGGGGGTGCTGGTTGAGACTCAGATTTAAATCTGGGGTGTCTCTGAGAGCCTCTGGGTGCATCCCAGGGAAGCTCAAAGCCTCCCAAGGGGGCTCAGGGCTGGTAAGATGTGTATGATAAAGGAGGCACTCTTCCATGCTTCGGCGTGGTGGCAGAGGGAGCGAATGGGGCTACTACCTGGCCTGGAATGCATCCCCCCACCTTCCTGGGCTTGGCTTCAGGTGGGAAGTGGGTGTGGCGCACAGCAAGCCTCAGAAACCATGCCCCCTCACTCCCCTCCTGGATCTTCCTAGGGCTTTGTGGTCACTTACTTTGGAATCAGCAAAAATGTACTCCTTCCGCAGGGTCTTCTCCTTCTCCGTTTCCACCAGGATCACCAACTTGTTCAGAAACTTCTGAGACTTGATGAGCTGCAGAACTTAAGAGAGATGGAAGTTTACTTTTCTGATTATCCCCCAACACGTGCAGAGTCTCCAGGGCGCTCTGGCACCTGACCTCAGCAGCCCTGACTTTTCCTGGCCCAGGCTGAGCACCAAATCCGTGCCTGATCTCCCAGATTCTTGCTCCTCACTGCTCTTCCAGGGAGGAGCTCAGGGTCGGGAAGGGTGGAGCCTGGAATGGGAAGAGGTGGCCTGACCAGAGCAGAGACAGCGTGCCTGTCCATCTTTTCAGCTCCCTCCCTCTCTCCCTTCCTTCCTTCCTTCTCTCTCTCTCTCTCTCTCTCTCTCTTTCTCTCTCTCTCTCTCTCTCTCTCGTCCTCCTACCTCCTTTCCTACCTCTTTCTTCCTCCCTTCCTTCTTGTGCTTGTTTGTAATTTATGTCTAAATTAAAAATTAAATATTTGTATTTCTATCGATTATTAAAAGAGGCTCAAATCATTATGAACAATAGTACTTCCCAACTCCACCTCCCTCCAGTGTCCTGCTCCCTAGAGGAACTCACTTTCAATTCCCTGGATGGATTTTTTTGTTGTGAAGTTTATTAATATTTTGTGTCTTTAAATAAGATGCTTATATTGCTACTTCCTGGTGTTTCAGTCTTAGGTATTTCCTATTCACATATGGACTTCCCACCGCAGAGGATGAAGATTTAGCTCCCTTTCACATTTACAGCCTCTTTCCCCACCTCACCATTCCCCTCCCCCTGCCAGTGTATAATTTCAGTGCCTCCACCATCCCTCTAATAATTACATCATCATTTTGGCTGCATAAGCATTCCGTGTTTGTTATTATGGGAATGCTCTTGACAGACAGGCCTCGATTGCTTTTTTTTCCCTACACAACCTTCTGTTTTTTCCTGGAGTTAATTGCCATATTTTTCCATTGGTCCAAACTCTCTCCCTCTGTAATTCTCTTTTCCGCGAGGCCAAGCTCTTTCATCAGTTTCATCGTCCTGAGGGTTTCTCTCCCAGGGCCTCTGGGTCTTCTTTCTAGACTGGTGACCTCAAGGTATGATGCAGAGCCAGCCCGCTCCATCATCCAGGAAATCCATTCACCTCTGTCTCACTCATATTGGACTCCACGTCTTCCTCAGTTTACGCCTTCATTTTGGTAGAGCAACATCTAGCAGCTTTCCAAGAAAGGGGATGGGGCGAGACACTTTTGGAGGCTTTGCATGCCTGAGAACGCTATACTCACACTTCCCTGACACAGCTCTAAGTTGGGAATAATTTTTCTCAGGACTCTCGAGACCCTGCTCCATTGTTTCTGGTTCGCAGCATTGCTACTGAGACATAAAATGTCACTCCGATCCGCCTGCAGGCAGAAGAGTTCACACGGCAGGCCTGACTGCTGTCCTGGGAGAGTCTGCTTGAAGGCGGCCCTTGGTTGGCATCCAGGACCTTGGATTTGGAAAGGGTCCCCAGCATGCCTGGAACTAAGAGCAGCTCACTGTGCCTGTGCTACCTGTATGAGCAGTGTGGTTTATGCTGAACACTAGTCTTCCTCCTGGGCTACAGTCCATGGGGTCACAAAGAGTCAGATATGACTGAGCAACTAACACTAACTGGGTTTCCCCGAGAGTCTGGACTCTGGGTGTGTACCAGGCTGAAGGTGCCTATGCAACCAGTTCAGTTCAGTTCAGTCGCTCAGTCGTGTTCAGTCGCTCAAACTCTTTGCGACCCCACGGACTGCAGCACACCAAGCCTCCCTGTCCATCACCAACTCCCAGAGTTTACTAAAACTCATGTCCATTGAGTCGGTGATGCCATCCAACCATCTCATCCTCTGTTGTCCCCTTCTCCTCCCGCCTTCAATCTTTCCCAGCATCAGGGTCTTTTCAAGTGAGTCAGCTCTTCACATCAAGTGGCCACAATACTGGAGTTTCAGCTTCAACATCAGTCCTTCCAATGAATATTCAGGACTGATTTCCTTTAGGATGGACTGGGTGGATCTCCTTGCTGTCCAAGGGACTCTCAAGAATCTTCTCCAAAACCACAGTGCAAAAGCATCAATTATTTACTGCTCAGCTTTCTTTATAGTCCACCTCTCACATCCATATGTGACTACTGGAAAAATCATATCCTCGACTAGATGGACGGACCTTTGTTGGCAAAGTAATAATGTCTCTGCTTTTTAATATGCTGCCTAGGTTGGTCATAACTTTCCAAGGAGTAAGCATCTTTTAATTTCATGGCTGCAGTCACCATCTGCAGTGATTTTGGAGCCCCCCAAAATAAAGTCTGCCACTGTTTCCCCATCTATTTATTCCCGTATGTGACCAGCCGCCAGTGAAATCCTGGGATGCTGAGTCTCTAACAAGCAACCATGGTAGACGGCATTTCACACTTGGCATCACAACTCAGGGAAAAATTCAGCTCGTCCTGTGTGACTCCGAGGGGAGGGGCTCCTGGAAGCCTGTGCCTGGTGTCTCCTGGACTTCACTCCAGGCACCTTTTCCTTTGGCTGCCTACTCTGTGTCCTTTCAACTGCAGTGAATCACAGCAATTTGATTCCTGGGAATTTTTCCAGAGACTCAGTTAACCTAGATATGATCTTGGGGACCTGTGTTGTTGTTGTTTAGTCACTAAGCCATGTCCAATTTCTTTGTGAGCCCATGGACTGTAGCCTGCCAAGTTCCTCTGTCCATGGGATTGCCCAGGCAAGAATACTGGAGTGGGTTGCCATTTCCTACTCCAGGGGATCTTCCTGATCCAGGAATTGAACCCTAGTCTCTTAACATCTCCTGCACTGGCAGGTGGATTCTGTACCACTGAGCCACCTGGGATTACAATCTGTAATCAATCTATCTTTTGCTTTGAAGTTTTTAGGATCTCTTCTTAGAATCCAGTGTTGTGAGACTTTTCAACATTGTATGTGCCTCAGGCTATGTTGGAATATGGTGGGCCATTTTTATTCTGGAAATTGGTGTTCAGTCCTGAGAACTTCTCTCGAACTGTTTCTTTAATGAAATTTCTCACTGTTTCCTTGTTTTCTCTTACTGACTCTGAATATGTTGCTACTGGATCTCCTGGACTGGTCTTCTCATTTTTAAAAACCTCTTCTTTCCTATTTCTCTTCCTGTTATCCTTTTGTTCTACCTTCTGGGAGTTTTCCTTCAATTTTATCTTTCCACTCTTCCTTTGAGTTTTTATTTTAAAAATTTCTGAAAAAAATTCTGCTATAATGTTTTATTTCTTTTTACTAATCTCCTTCTGCTCCCTTCCTCCTTCTCCTTTTTCTTCATTTTTATTTTGTTCTCTGAATGTTCCTTGAATAGCATTCTGTTCTGGTTTCACGGCCCAGTTTCTTTTAAACCATCATAATTTATTTCCTCTAAGTTTGTCTTTTTGCTTATTTCTGCCTTGAGTCTTCTCCTATTACAGGCTTCCCTCCAATGACTAGGGGTCCTTGGGTCCCAACAGTGACAGTGGGGGACTGTGCAGTAGGCCTTCTCCACTGAGTGGTCTCATGGGCTGATTCATGCAGAACCTCTTCATGGCAGTGTCTTCAGATTTTTGTCCCTGGGTTGGTCATCTTCCTGCCTGAAGGCTGTGACAGGCCTGGTTGGCAGCATCCCAAGCTGGGCAAGGATAAAGGCTGGCATCCCAGCATTCAGAAATACCTGTTATCGAGTCCTCTGTGTTTGTAGGTTCCTCTGCCCTCACCATGCCCGGGGTCTCCCAGTCCCTTACCTACTCAAAAATAAACTTCAGGTCTTCTGCCTAATGTGTGAGGGGAGGTCACTGGCTTTGTGGAATGGACGGGGATTTGGTGGGTCTAACTTTTATTTTTTAAAGATTTTTTATCCAATCCTGCTGTTATAACACCAGCTTCACCCTCACTCCAGGCACCCCTGATACTATCAATTCCTCTGCCCTTTGTGGTTCTGTGGTGTGAGTCAGGCGTCTCAGCTTTTCCTATGATACATTTAAAATTTAGCTTTTTTGGTGCCTATAGTATGGTTATCATGATCTATCTGCTTTTCAGAATTGTGTTGTAATCATTTTCTTTCTTGTTTTCTTTGTCCCTCTGAGTTTTGCCTTTAGGAAGGGAAAAGACAATCCTGTGTGTGTTCAGCTACCCTCTTGAGCTGAAGTCTCACTCAAGGGAAATCATGGGGGTCCCGTGCTCTCAGAAATCCCATCAGCCTTATCAGCGGTGATAAATGTGCCACGGCATGAGTCTTGCTCGCAACTGGAATGCCCCAACTCTTCCAAATCTGCTGCTGTTAGGCTGTGTCTCCTTCCCTCTGAACATCTAAGTTTCCTTCACATCTACCTGCAGGCTTGTGTGGCTTCCTGGGATGTGAGGTCTTGCTGGCTCAGAATTAGTATTAAAGTGAAAGTCACTCAGTCATGTCCAACTCTTTGCAACCCCATGGACTATACAGTCCATGGAATTCTCTAGGCCAGAATATGGGAGTGGGTAGCCTTTCCCTTCTCCAGGGGATCTTCCCAGCCCAGGGATTGAACCCAGGTCTCCCACATTGCAGGCAGATTCTTTACCAGCTGAGCCACCAGAGAAGCCCAAGAATACTGGAGTGGGTAGCCTATCCCTTCTCCAGCAGATCTTCCTGACCTAGGAATCAAACTGGGCTCTCCCACTTTGCAGGCAGATACTTTACCACCTGAAAGGATTGGGGGAGTCCCAATTAGTATTATTAACACTAATATGAGTGTTAGCAGGTTCAGTTAGTGGCCCGCTTGTTCCCACACCTAGTTGAAGAGAATCTTGTTGGTTCTTTTCCCACTTGTCTCTCTCCATCTCATCTGTATGGGTATAGGCAGGTCTACCTCCAGAACCTGTAGATTACAGGCTTCCAAGGTAGCTCAGACAGTGAAGAATCTGCCTATAATGTAGGAGACCCAGGTTCCATCCCTGGGTTGGGAAGATATCCTGGAGAAGGAATGGCTACCCACTCCAGTATTCAGTATGTCCATGGAGAATTCCATGGACATAGGAGCCTGGTGGGCTATAGTCTATGCGGTCACCTAGAATTGGATAGGACTGAGCGACTAACACTTTCACTTTTGGGTTTCCCTGGTGGGCTCAGATGGTAAAGAATCTGCCTGCAGTGCAGAAGGCCCGGGTTCAATACCTGGATTGGGAAGATCTTCTGGAGAAGGAATGTATAACTACCCACTCCAGTATTCTTGCCTGGAGAATTCCATGGATAGATGCAGGCAACAGTCCACGGGGTGGACACAACTGAGTGACTGAGCACACCTCCAGAACATTCCCGGTCTGTCCATTTTTCCCCATCTCAAGCCACCGCTACATCTTGTCTGGCTACTGTCACAGCCCTTTAATTGGTCTCTGCATGTCTGCCTGCCTCCTGCCAGCACTTATTCTCAGCACAGCAGCTAGAGTTCAGTTTAAAGGCAGGTCACACCATGCTCCTGCTTAGAACCTCTTTAATGCCTGCAATGCAGAAGACTTGTGTTTGATCCCTGGGTCAGAAAGATCCTCTGGGGTAGGACACGGCCACCCACTCCAGTCTTCTTGCCTGGAGAGTCCCCATGGACAGAGGAGCCTGGCGGGCTACACTCCATGGGGTTGCAAAGAGTTGGACAGGACCGAGTGACTAAGCACTGGTGGCTCACTGCACTTAGAGAACATCCTGGACCACCAAGTCCCCGTGACTGGTGCTCAATCTCTGAAGCACCTGTGCTCCAGCCTCCCCGCTTCCTCACACCTTGAACTTGATCCTCTGCCCAAGGGCCTCTATCCCTAGTTTTTGCATAGCCAGCATCTTCCTGATGCTCAACTGTCAACTCCAACGGCATTTTGTCATTTCCTCCACGACTGTCATGTCCTCCTATATAAGTTCCCAGACGAGAGTTTACCACTCTCTGATGCTTTCCTGGTTTGCGTACTGGTTTCTTTCTCTCCCTTACCCTTCCTTGGATGTAACCTCTCTCGGGGCTAAGAGCACACCTGGCTAGCTCAGCTACATATCCCCGGCACTCAGCACGTTGTAGCTGCTCAGTGAGTGAGAACATTATGATTTCCTTACAGAGCAGCTGGCTTTTCCTACGTGTGGGAGACCTTGATGCCAAAGCTACCAATGAACATGGTGACAAGAACAAGGCAAGGAAGCTCCAACACCTGCAGCCAGAGATTTCCTCCAAGAGGGCAGCACTTTACAATAATAACCACGATTGGAATCTGACTGTGTGTCAGAACTGCTAAGGACATGCCTCATCCCACCGGGCCTCACAGCAGCCCTACAGGAATCCATTTTACAGATGTGAACACGGAGGCTTGGAGTAGTTGAGTCAGTTGCTCAGGGTCACACCATTATTAGCCGTGCACATGAATATGGTTTACCCAGAGCCCCTTGTCCCTGAGGCACACTGCCTCGCCAGCACCAGGTGGCAAAGAAGCCACCTAAACACATAGAAACGTGAACTGTGTTCTTTCCCTGACCTCACAGTCATTCATTCATTCGTGCATTCAGTGATCACGTATTCTTTGCCAAGCACCATTCTAGACTTTGGGAATTTAGCAGTGGACAAAGACCACCCACCTCGCCCTCCTGGGCCCTGTGGAGCCCACACTGATGGTGGAGGGGGTCAGAAATTTATATGGCAATCACTGAGAACCAGGTCCTGACCCACTCTCTGGGGGAGGGGACTTGCGAACAGGTAACTGTGTTCTGACATGACAGGTGTTATGACAGAGGATGAGCCAAGCCCCATTGACCCTGAGGGAGGACAGGAGCCAGGCTGGTGAGGTCCCAGACAGCTGGCTGGCGAGCTTCTCTTTTAAGGGCTCACAGACCCACACCACAGTGGTTCATTCTGGACTCCAGCTGGATTTTCTCAGGGCCACTCATCTCCAGCTCGGCTCCAGGATCTCATGGCACCTCCCCACTGTCCACAACCCACAAAGGTGTATATTCACCCCGCCTCCAGACGGTAAACCCATCCATGCTCCCCAGCCCCCGGAGAACATCTCCAACTCTTACTCTGCATTCAAGGCCCTGCCCACATCTGGGACCCCATGCCCCGCTGCTCTTCCCTCCAGGGCCACAAGAAGTTGATTTCCCTAACACCCTGCTGCATTCCTTGTACATGCCTTTCTCTGAGTCCAAGTCCCCTCCCTTACCACATGCTTGAACTCCTATTCAGTCTTCAAAGCCCTGGACAGAGCCACCTCTGTGGTGTGAGGCTTCCTTGCATCATCTTAAAACAGAGCTAATCAATCCTTCTCCAGGGCTAAGCTCACATCTGACACATGTTATAATACATGCTCATGTCAGCTTTCCCTCCTAAATCACAGATTCTTGGAGAGAGGGCTAAACTCAGGGCTGGCTCACAGGAGATGTTCAAAAGAGAAATGTCCATTGAATTAACTGACAAGAATTCACAGTGCTTCTCAGAATCCTGACAGGCACTTCTTTCAGTTCAGAAACCTCAAGTGTTTTAGAGCAAGCAGGCACCCTGACAATCTCCTTACTCATCTGAGGCTTCCGTTTCCTCTTATCAAAGTTAGGTTCACCCCTTTCAGTTGTAAGTCAGTCTCCATGACAGTGAAGAGGAACTCAGTGTTCTAAGCTGATCTCTCCAGAGTCCTCCCTGCTCACACCTCCAGTAAGTCCCCAGTTCTCCTGCCCAACTTGGCAGTGGGCATAGCAGTCCCACCCCTGCCCTGTGACCCTAACTCTGACTATGACAGCCTGTCACACTCCAGGGTCTAGGGGCTTCCTTTCCTGCTCTGTCCTCCTCACTGCTCAACTCTGCCTTCCTCAAAGCTGCCTTGGAGGCATAATTATACCATGATGATGGTGCTCATGCTCAGTCACTTCAGTCGTGTCCGACTCTTTTCAGCCCTACAGACTGTAAATTGCCAGGCTCTTCTGTCCTAGGGATTCTTCAGGCAAGGATATCAGAGTGGATTGCCATGTTCTCCTCCAGGGGATGGTGGTAGCAGTCAATTTTATTGAGCATCTGCTAGATGCTAGGTACTATGTGCTTTGATGTTTACTTAAGACTCATGGCTGCCCTACAGGATGCTACTATACCCATTTGACAGAATAGTAAACTGAGGACACTACTCTGTCTCTCTACTCCAGGATGAGTTTCTACCATGACCACAGAGTCATGGGCACACTGTAGTTCTTGGCAGTTTCGATCAGCTATTTCTCCATCAGGATTTGGGGTGGGGTGGGCAGTAGCTCACTATTCACAGTTCCAATCTGGTTGGTCCTATATAACTTGCACATTCCTTGCTAGAGAGGGCTCTAGGTCAAGCTCACAAGCGGCTGACCTGAGACTCCAGGCTGGGCTTCTGACACCTCCCTGCTCTATCTACCCACTTCTCCAGGCTGTGTCTCACCTCCTGCATGGGGCTGGTCCCCAGACTTCCATCCCCTTGCAGCCCTGAGAGTATCCCTTGGACTTCAGTGCCTCAGCCCAGGTGGGACAGGTTGCAGGACAGGGCAAACGCATATGGGGCAACCCCCCTTCCCTGGCCTCTGCCTGGACACTTTGCTGTGGGGTCAATGCTGCTATTAGGCACAGGGAGGTACTCTGACACGCACACGCATTAGCTTGTCTACTCATGACAAGCCTACGAGACATTACTATTATTCCCATAAACCACTAGGCCAACATGATACAGCAAGCAAGTGGCAGAGCTTACATTTGAACCCGTGCAGTCTAACCTTGGAGCCAATGCAAGTTCTTATCCTCTCAGCACAGCATCTGGCCTCGAGTTTTTGTTGAACATACAATCTTACCAACCATGGAGGTCCAGCTCTAGGGCTTCTTGGGGCAATGGGAGGAATCTGCAGGGTTTGGCTGTCAGGCCAAATATCTGCCCTCTGAATACTCAGCTCAGGCCAGTGTTCTCAATGGGGCGAAGCTGTGGTTTGTGTCTTGTTCCCTAGAGACCCGTGTGGGACATGCCGTGACCTGCTCCTATCTGCCATCTCTGCTGGTGAGAGCTTCAGGTCAGGTGGTGCTGACCCAGGACAACCTCTCAAGGCCACTCCAGCTCAGGGCTAAACAGCAGAGGGCAGACAACATGGAGCCCATGCTCCCAACAGGAACCTGCTCTGCAAGGCTAGGGAGGCGGGATTTCCCCAACTTCTCAACTCTGGCTGTCAGTCATGGTCTCCAACTAGAGCCTGTCTCAAGAATATTCTATCTATCCCACAAAGCCAGGCCTCCAGCAGAACCAGATGAGAATTCCCCACTTCCAGACAGCAAGATAAGGGCTTTCATGTGACCACATGTATACGGAGACTATATGTATGTGTGTATAACTACAACATGAGTGTAATGAAAAAATATTTACATTTACTCTTTGCAAGGGCTTCCCTGGTGGCTCAGATGGTAAAGAATCTGCCTGCAATGTGGGAGACCTGGGTTCAGTCCCTGGGTTGGGAAGATCCCCTGGAGAAGGAAATGGCTACCCACTCCAGTATTTTTGCCTGGAGAAAACCCATGGGCAGACAAGCCTGGTGGGGTACAGTCCATGGGGTCTCAGAGTCCCCAGCTAAGCACAGTTAATTACTCTTTACAAAACTGTGATGTTTTCTGCTTTCTTCTCTGTTCTTTCTCTTCTCATACCACTTTATTAACAGAAGATGCTGATCATGCCTGAGACTGCCAAGTAAGATACAGGATGCCTGGGATTCCTTTTCAGAAAAAGGCATACCTTTATAAGTATGCTCCAAGTACTGCATAGGACATACTTGTACTAAAATTTTCATTGTTTATCTGAAATTCAAATTTAACTGGGTATGCTGTATTCTTATTTGCTAAAATCTGGCATCCCTAGTTATAGGCTACTAAACAGATTTTGAATCCCTGAAGGATAAAAAAATACTGTTTATGGACCAGAGGGACTTTGTCTTCAGGGGTTTGAAGACCTGAACTGGAGCACAAACTGTTGTATTAGGGTGGGAATTTATTTAAGGGATGAGTCTGTGGCACTTATTACTGTCTAGGGGAATCTGTCAGCCATAGACAAGTAAGGAAACGTGGCTCAAAAAATATCATGTTATGATACATGGGCTCCCTTCCCCCCCATATTATAGATGAGAAACTGAGGCTTGGAGCTGTCCCCTCCCCAGCAGGCAGGGCTCTGAGCCCAGGCAATGATGTCAGGGCCATGTCAGAGCATTTTCCACCACTCTGCTCTGATGCCCTTCAGGGGTCCTGCCCCCAAGAGCCTCTCTCTAACCTTTCTCTTTCCCTGACCTTGGCCACACTGCTGGCTCTCACTTTCCATCCACACCAACAAGACTGCCAACTCCAGACTCTGCACCTCTGACCCCCTGTTATTCTCCACTCATCACCTTTGGCTTCCTACACTCAGTAATAGCTGAAATCAGCTTACTGACGTACTTACTGGCCACTCAGTGCAATGGGATGTAAATTCCACGTGGGCAGTCTTTGACTGTCCTGGTTGCCCAGGATCCCCTGTGCTTGGCCCCTAGCAGCTTCTCCATCAGCCTTTGGTGTGGGAACATTTTCCATTTTACTGATGAGACTGTTTGAAATGCAAAGCCTTGGCTACCCAGAGTTGACCCCTATGTGCTCGGCTTTCCTAAGGAGTCTTACATGTAGACTAATTTACAGAGACCTTATCTTCCCCATTTTACAGATGAGCAAACTGAGGCCCAGGAAAGTTAAGGGTCGTGTGCAAGGTCACACAGGTGCTAAGTGGCGAAGCTGGGAATGTTCAGTTTGAATTTAGAGCCCATGACATTAATGCCAGGCTGAACTGTGTCTGTGCTATCCTAAGGATGTGCTACCCTGATTTGATCAGCAAGGTCTGAACCAAGCACAAGGATGACCACACATATCAGCCCGCCTCCTAGTGGGAAGAGCACGTACGTATGTGAAACCACCACCCAGGGCCAAGCGTAAGCTCATTTCCCCCGAGTGGGAGGAAGCAGGCAGAGCGTCTGGGGCAGGCCTCAAGGTGCATGAGAGGGGAGGTTGAGAGCTGGAGAGGCACCAAAGGCAGGGCGGGGGGCTGGGAGGTACCCCAGCAGAGGGTGGAAGGCTCTTCCTGGCAAGGCGGGCTTTCCTGACAGCCTGCTCCGCCCAGCCGGCAGCCACAGTAGGGATATTAGCAGAACGAGAATTTGACGGACGTGAGGGGCCTTACTTTTCTTGTGGGTGTAGAACTTGTCTTCAGAGCTGTCCTTGGACTTCTTAATGATCAGTTTCCCAGACTCAACATCGACTTTGAGCTGCAGTTTCTGAGGAATCCCCAGAGATTCTGCCTTCACCTGTGGGAAGAAGGAAGAGGAGGGAAGGGGAAGAAGAGATGCAGAGCCCCTCGTCCGTGTGGGACCTCTGGCTTCTATTTCTGAGCCTCCTTTGCCCCAGGCAGCTCCTGAGAATCGCTAAAATGTGGAAGGAGCCCAGCCTGTCTGCTGTGTGCACATCAGCTGTTCTGTCAACAGGTTTGGTGGAGGAGACAGATGAGCTACTAGAAGATGCTTTATTTGCCGTTTAATCTGACAACACTCAGAAATCTGATGAGTCACCTCCTTCCACAGAGGATTTTAGTAACAGACTGAAGCTCCCAGGCCTTGTTACAAGCAGTATGTGAACTTTTACTGACAACAATTAGGCAAAAGACAATTGTCCAGGCACTCAGAAGATGGACATGTATCTTCTTTCTTCCCTTTCAACTATAAGCAGTATCCCTTGGCTCTATACATTTTGTTTTTATTTTATTATTATTATTTTTACCATGAGGTATGTGGATCTGGGCTTCCCTGGTGGCTCAGACAGTAAAGAATCTGCCTGCAATGCAGGAGACCTGGGTTTGATCCCTGGGTGGGGAAGATCCCCTGAAGAATGGAATGGCAACCCAGTCAAGTATTCTGGCCTGGAGAATCCCATGCACTGAGGAGCCTGGAGGGCTTACAGTCCATGGGGTCCCAAAGGGTCGGACAGGACTACAAATATGTAGTTCCCCAACCTGGGGTGGAAGCCTCACCCTCTGCAATATAAGCAGAGAGTCTTAACCACTGGACCACCAGGGAAGTCCCGGAAATACATCTTAATACAGAATTTTCATCAGGACTCAGAAGGACGCCGGGGTGGGCATCCCATCCTGTTTCTGAATGTGGAACCAGTGCAGAATGAGATGCTCCACAATGTTGGGGGAATACAAGAAAAGCAAATTTCTGGGCCTGGAGAGTCTAACTCAGTCACTTCTAGGGAAGTCATTGGCATCCCTTCTCTCCCCCTAACCCCCACTTCGAGGCACTGTTTTGCAGCCTGTTCAGGGGGCCGACTGTTTGATGACACTCACTGCCCCCACTTGGAGAAGGATGAAGTTTTGGTGTCTTGGGTCAATGAGAAGCTCCTCCCATGAGATCCTCCCCATGAAGAAGGCTCCACAGAGTCAACGGGACACCCATCCTAACATTTCATCATCTTTCCAGGGAGTCAGTTCTGCTGACTTCTAACCTCAGCCAGCCATCGGGCTCTCTGCTGAGCCTGGAGCCCTCCTTCCACTGGGCCCAGAAGGCCCGCTAGCCCCCATGTGTGGAACGCAAGTCCATGGACACGAACCTCAAAGGTGACCGGTGGGATGAGCGAGGGCCGGTGGGGAGACTCTGGACCCTCGTGCAGCAAAGCCTTGACCTGCGGGCGGAAACACGCGGGGGCCTCAGGTTGGGAGGTGATGAGAAGCCAGCCTGGGCTGGGACAGGGTCACAGAGACACCAGGGCATTCTCCAGGGGAAAAGGGGGGCCACAGAGAAGCTGAGGGAAGTGGCAAGATCCCCCCCCCCCGCCACACACACACATACCTTATCTTCAATAGAGGACAGGAGACTCGTCAGTTGGCTGAGCTTGGCCACCATGTTGACGGGACTGGCCTCGCCAGGTACCTGGGACACGAGAAAAAGAGCAGGTAAGGACGGGGTGCTGAGGGCCTGCCGTGAGAGGCATCAGGCTGAGCCTAAAAATACACTTCCAGAGCATCTCTGGGCAGAGGGACTGGCTAGGGGAGGAACTGCTAGGGTCAGCGGTTACCAGGTGATGCCAATGGCTGGACCATAACTCCTTGCTCAAGAGGGTACTGTCAGACGAGCCTGTGTGCTTTTGTTAGAGGCGACCGTTTGGTACCTTTTACCAAAATGAGTTGAACCAGGAAACAAAACCAGGCATGCTACTGGACAAGAGATTAGCCTGAGATTATTTTTAGGTTCCGATTTTAGGCTTCATCCTGGCTTCCCCACCAACAATCCCACAAGTAGGATTACCATCCCTCTTTGCAGGTAAGGAAATCAGGGATATGATATGCACAGTCATCTCAAAATCATCATGACCAAACATTCCTTCTTCCCTCGAAATCTGCTCCTCTCCCAGGGCTTCTCACCTCCTCTAATCGGTTGCTGTAACAGGCCTGTCCTGGATCAGACATTTCCACCCTCCTCAGCACCCCTGCTGGGCTTCCAAACCACAGCCAAGCCCTGCTCTAAAGCTCCTCACTCACCACCAGGAAAAAAGAAAAAACAAACAAACAAAAAAAACCGATCCAAACCCTTTGTGTGACCCCCCTCCTGAGCCCCAGCCACGCCCTTCCACTCTTCTGATCTGCCCATGGCCTGGAGCCACACTTCCTGAGGAATCCTAGAAACATAAAAGTCACCAGGGGAGGCCACTTCCTCGCCATTCAGGTCTCAGAGTCACAAAGAAGTCTTCCCTTACCACCTGAGCCAAAGACAGCTCTGCTAGATGAGCGTCATATTGATTATCTTTTTGTTCGTTGTCTGTTTCCCCTGCTAGCGCCTAACCTCCGTGAGGACTGGGGCCAGGAGATCTCTGTCCAGAGCTGCGACCTGGGGCCTTGGCCAGCGAAGATGCTCAGTAAAGTTGTTCAATGCGTGCGTGAGGCTCAGGGAGCCGACGTTACATGTTGGAAGTCACACAGCTAGCAAAGGCACGGCAGGATGTGAAACCATGTCTTCTTGGCACCAAGTCCACAGTTTCAAGCATTTACTCATTGAAGAAATATTTACAAAGCCTCGATTCTGTGCCAGACACGGTGCCAAGGTGCTGGAGGTATAGAGCTGAACAAACACCATCCCTGCCCTCCAGACTGGACTATTCCAAACACTAAGTAGAGTAGAATGAGGGTGATCACCAACCAGGCGCTGCCTCTTTACCACCCCCTTGCCCAGTAGTCAGCCAGGTCACACAGACATCGGACCTCAATTTCCCCTGGAGAAGGGAATGGCTACCTATTCCAGTATTCTTGCCTGGAGAATCCCATGGACAGAGGAGCCTGGCGGGTTACAGTCCCTAGGGTCACAAAGAATCAGACACGACTGAGCAACTAACACTTTCTTTTTTTCCAATGACCACTTTATTTTTTTAAAACTATTTTTATTTATTTATTTGGCTTCACTGGGTATTAGTTGCGGTTTGTGGGATCTTTAGCTGCAGCCTACGGGATATTTCAGTTGCAGCATGAGAATGCTTGGCTGCGGCAGGGGGGATCTAGTTCCCTGACCAGGGATTGACATTGGGAAGAGGAGTGCAGAGTCTTAGCCACTGGACTACCAGGGAAGTCCCCCACCAACCACTTCAGCACATTCCTTCTGCCATCACTTCTAACCATCAGCAGCACGAACCCTAAAACCACCCCCCACCACAACCATCACCACCATCATCACGGCAGTTAATATTTGTCAAAACTTTTTCTAATTTTTTTTTTGGTTTGGCCCTTGCCCCTTGATAAAGCTCCCAATCAGTCTACAGTTACTATTGATCAAGGGAAGCACTTGCTGGAGTGGAACTGAGATGCAGGTAAGGATGGAGCAGGAGAGCAGGTGGGACAGGACAGGATCCCTTGCTTTCGGGGTGCTTTTCTCAAAGAGTCAAAAAGATAAGCAGATTCAAGCCCCCTCCTCCTCCCCTAGACACTCTGGATCTTTACCTGGTCATCATCACCTGGTGGTAGGAATCCGTGTCTTTTGGGGCAAAGATGTACAAAGTAGAAATGAGGCTACCGACAAAGTGGAGTCAGTTCTTGGAACAAAAGGTATTAAAGAAAGCTGGAGTTTTGCCTGTACTGCCTTGTTAGGTAGAAGAATGCACAACAGTGCATGAACTGTGAACTTCCAGATGTTCAAACTGGATTTAGAAAAGGCAGAAGAACCAGAGATCAAATTGCCAACATCCACTGGATCACTGAAAAAGCAAGAGAGTCCCAGAAAAACATCTACTTCTGCTTTATTGACTACGCCAAGCCCTTTGACTGTGTGGATCACAACCTGTGGGAAATTCTTCAAGAGATGGGAATACGAGACCACCTGACCTGCCTCCTGAGAAATCTGTATGCAGGTCAAGAAGTAACAGTTAGAACTGGACATGGAACAACAGACTGGTTCTAAATCGGGAAAGGAGTACATCAAGGCTGTATATTGTCACCCTGCTTATTTAACTTATGTGCAGAATACATCACGCGAAGTGCTGGGCTGGATGAAGCACAAGCTGGAATCAAGATTGTCAGGAGAAATATCAATAATCTCAGATATGCAGATGACATCACCCTTATGGCAGAAAGGGAAGACGAACTAAAGAGCCTCTTGATGAAAGTACAAGAGGAGAGTGAAAAAGTTGGCTTAAAATTCAATATTCAGAAAACTAAGATCATGGTATCTGGTCCCATTACTTCATGGTAAATAGACGGGGAAACAATGGAAACAGCAAGAGACTTTATTTTGCGGGGCTCCAAAATCAGTGCAGATGGTGACTGCAGCCATGAAATAAACAGACGCTTCCTCCTTGGAAGGAAAGTTATGACCAACCTAGACAGCATATTAAAAAGCAGAGACATTACTTTGCCAGCAAAGGTCCATCTAGTCAAGGCTATGGTTTTTCCAGTAGTCATGTATGGATGTGAGAGTTGGACTATAAAGAAAGCTGAGCACTGAAGAATTGATGCTTTTGAACTGTGGTGTTGGAGAAGACTCTTGAGAGTCCCTTGGACTGCAAGGAGATCCAACCAGTCCATCCTAAAGGAAATCAGTCCTGAATATTCGTTGGAAGGACTGATGCTGAAGCTGAAACTCCAGTACTTTGGCCACCTGATAGGAAGAACTGACTCATTGGGAAAGATCCTGATGCTGGGAAAGATTGAAGGTGGGAGGAGAAGGGAATGACAGAGGATGAGATGGTTGGATGGGATCATCGACTCGATGGATAGGAGTGTGAGTAAGCTCCAGGAGTTGGTGATGGACAGGGAAGCCTGAGTTGCTGCGGTCCATGGGGTCGCAAACAGTCAGACATGACTGAGAGACTGAACTGAACTGAACTGAATGCGCATGACCATGAGATGGTGGGAATGCTCTGCCCGGCATGTTTAAGATATATGGGCTCAACTACGCTTCTCAGCTCACTGACTCTTCTAGTTCTGGGTTTTCAGATGGGGACATTGAGTCAGAGTGGTGAGTCAGTTGTCCAAGGTCACGCTGTCAGTGTTGATCTGAGATTGGGTCACTGGGTCTCAGCTAGTGGGTGACCTCTGGGGACATCTGACAAGGTCTGGAACATTTTGGGGTTATCAAAATTGGGGGATGCTAAGGACATCTAGTGGGTAGAGGCCAGGATGTGTTAACATCCTACACCGGCACAGAACAGGCCCCCATGACAGAAAATGACCCGGCCCCAAACGTCACTAGCATTGAGGTTGAGGGCAAAATTCACAACTCAGCCTCAATGTGGGCAAACTGGTCTGAGTGCCACCCGTGGCTTTATGGAAGCTGACCCAGTTATTTCACTGAGCTTTTCAGTTGAACGTCAGAGGATGTGGCCTCCAAGGTTAACAACTCTCCATTCACACGTAGGGCAGACCCAGGGCTCTCCCCAAACCTCACATTTTGCTAATGCTGCACTTTGCACCTCCCAGCAGTTTCTCAGCTACACGCCATGCAGGGGTCCCATCTTGTCTTGCCTACCTAAGGGAAAGGGCCTTGTGCTGGTAAGAGGCTGCCATGGGCAGATGTGCCACCCAAGCAGTTTCACTTACTCCCTCACATAAGCCTGCAGTGGCAGACAGAACTATGCCCATTTCACAGATGAGGAAATTAAGGGTGGGGCATAGTCATCTTTTGAACTTGGATGTTTCTGAGGCACAGGTCAGGGTTCTTTCCTCTACCCCGGGCAGCCTCAGAACTCCTTATTCCATTTGTGAAATTTCTGAAGGCATCAACACAGTGTCTGCTTTTTCAAGTCAGGGTCTCAGACAGGAGGGTGATGATCAGAGCCCTTTCCCTAAACCCTGATGTCACCCCCTATCCTGTTGCTACTCTGTCCTACCACTGAATGCAAACATGGTGGCCGTGGCACGCAGGGCAGCACGCTGGGGCGTGACTGCTGTCAGGTTATCTGGAAGCTTCTCCCTCTTCTGATCAACTTCAAAGGTTTGGGTGTGTGTTCTTATAGTCAAACTACTTGAATTGTAGTGTCTGGGAGGGCTCCTGTTTTGTCTAGATTCGCTTTTACTTTCTTTCTTTTTTTTTTTTTAATTAGAAAAATTATTTATTTCTGCTCCTTCCATACATCTTATTGTTCCTGAAACAGTCTTCCACACATATCTGAAACGATGTACTGTCACACACTCTGTTTAAAGGCAAAGCACCATTGGTAAAGCTGATCAGCTGTCCAGAGTTTTCAGCTTACGGGATCACGTGTCCCAGTTTTACATTAATTTCTGAAGGTCAGAAAAGTCACCTTCAAAAAATGTTAAGGGGTTTGTAAAAAATAATCACTTTATTCAATATTATAGCTGTAGAAATGAAGTACATTTTAAGAAATGAAAAAAAAAAAAACAACGAAGAAAATGTCACTTAAGATCATTGGTACGTCAGTGAAGGCCAGCAGGAAAAAATACTGATAAGCTTGTCTCTGACACCAAGAAGATATTCTAGTCCACGCTTTAATATGCTTCCTATGTTTTCACTATATGTTTCTTTTCTGCTGCTTTTCATCCTTCTCTGTATTTCATATCCAAGGACTGGTACAGCCTTTAAAATTTCATTAACGGGAGCAAATTCAGTAACTGCTGATTTCTTCTCAAAAGGCACTCTAACCCATCAGATAGCCCGGCAGCTTCATTCTCATGAATACTCTAGCCATGAAAAAACTCAATAGGACACAAACCAATCCAATGAATAAAAGAAGAAACCTATTGAGTTTGGGAATGTTTGGTGCATTGGATCGGTCCAGGATTATAAAACCTAAACCTCCCATTGTAAACAGGAAGCTGGATGCAAGTCCTTCCATAACATACTGTCCATTTACTCTGTAGGCCAAGAAAGCGACTGGTCTCTGATGCCTGTGTTCATCAGTCACCGAGCCGACGCTTGGAGGTTCAACAATAACATCATAAATGATTCCTCCAGTGATGAGGAAGTAAGACACCACCACCAGGGCGTACACCGGCATGGCCGACGGCATGTGCACCCAGGGCGGCTTCTTCAGCTTCAGGTTCGGGCATTCGAGCACTAAGAAAGGGACTCGGTACAAACTCTCCATGTCGGCGCAGGCAGGGGACGCCCTCGGTCTCCAGCCCCACGCGCCGCCCCTGCTTTTACTTTCTCGGAAATGAACCCATCATTCACTTGAGGAAAGCAAAATTACATTTGCTTTCCTCCCCCTCCCCCCGATGAATTTTTAAGTTGTACAAACAGAATACAAAAACGGTTTCTCAGTAAAAAAAAAAAAAAACAAAACCTCCAAAAAACCATCTGGGCAAACGTGACCCAGGTCCCTTCAACTCCGTTCCATCCCTTCCTTGCGGTAACCAGAGTAGCCATTTGGGTATAAACACGCCTGGTACAGTTTCCAAGTGTAGACTTACTCCCTAGTTTATACATCGTTCAACCGTTTGCTTTTTCCACCCACCAGTAGGCCTCGAAGACCTTTCTACATCAATGCATCTACCTTAGTTCAGAATTCTGCATCCTACTTCTTGAGACAAAGCTACAATAAACTCCTTTGCCAACATCTGTGCAAATGTGTAGACCCTAAGGGAGCTGCCTACAGCTGGCTTGATCACAGGATGCTGGGCATTTAACATTTTCATGCAAACGCCTAAAATGCATTTCAAAAACCCATTTTCACTCACACAGTAAGCAATGAACCCGTGAGTCCTGATTTCCGCCGCACCCCCCACCCCCCACCCCCGTGGTGTTGAAGCTGAGCCCTGACTTCACCAATCAAGTCTGCCCATTGGAAAGGCAAGCAGAGGTCTCCCTGCTTTCCAGCTCATTTTTGGCTACTAATGAGGAGTTACTAACATCTCTTCCAGGGTATCCTGGAGATTTCCCAGCCCCTCTTCAGTAAAACAGCCTTTTAAAATCCTCTCCCCATTTAAAAAATTTGGTTGCTTTTATTTAACCTTGTGTGGCAGGGTTTGCCTTTTAAACATATTAATTCTGTTTCTAGCTTTGCTGGGGACACTTTCTGTGACACAGACAACTTGGCAGGCCTTGGTCCCCAGGTGTGTGTGTGTGTGTGTGTGTGTGTGTGTGGCTTGGCAGGCCTTGGTCCCCAGGTGTGTGTGTGTGTGTGTGTGTGTGTGGCTTGGCAGGCCTTGGTCCCCAGGTGTGTGTGTGTGTGTGTGTGTGTGTGTGGCTTGGCAGGCCTTGGTCCCCAGGTGTGTGTGTGTGTGTGTGTGTGTGTGTGTGTGTGTGTGGCTTGGCGGGCCTTGGTCCCCAGGTGTGTGTGTGTGTGTGTGTGTGTGTGTGTGTGTGTGTGTGTCTGGGTCTGGGTCTGGGTCTGGGTCTGGGTCTCAGGGGGCCTACCTTCACTTACTCTTCCCAAACCATTAGGCACCTCCAGTTTTTCTGTTTCTGATGAGAAAAGGCCCTGCCTTGTTTCCTTCATTCAGCACTAATAAGGAGTTTTGCTGGCGGTTCCTCAAATCAAAGTTCAGTAGGGGCATGGAGGCATAAACCTTACTGGGGGGCAGGATCCTGAAGTTCCTTGGCCCTAGAGGTGGGGGTCCAACGAAGTCCCTGGGACATCGGTTACCCCTTCTCCCCACCTCCCCCCATCCCAGGCCCCTCCCGCACCTGTTTCATCAGCTCCCAACATCTTTACCTGAGGCCGAAGACGCAGGCCGGGGGAGAGCTGCTGGTCAAACAGCCTTTGCAGAGATTCCAGGGTAGGGAGGGTCCGGATGACTTCTCTGGGGGTAGGAGACAGGGTGAAGGCCAAGCATTAGTGAGGACTAACGAGGCATCGCACACACAGGCTCCAGCCGGAGACGTGGTGTGATCACACCCACTCAGGCAAAGGCAGGGATCCTTCACAGAAGGACAAGCCCAGGCAAAGATCCAGGTCTGCCAGAGCCCCCAACTCCTGCCTGTCCCCCACCGGGACCACACTGGAGCCGTGATGCAGAAATCTGATTCACCTTTGTTTAGCCACACTCAATTATGTAAGCCTGTAGAAACTCTGAATCTAGCAACCCAAAACTACTTAGAAATAATTTAGTAATCCACAGTCCCCAACTTGAGTGTTTATAAGAATCACACCCTCACTGAGTGTTAAAAATGCAAATGTCTGGGCCCCAACCTGATTTGGTCTCGAATCTGCATTTTAATTTTGTGCCCCAGGGGCTTCCTGTGGGGGCCGCCTGTGCTTTTCTGGTTCAAATCCCCTCCTTAGTGGCTGAGGTGGATGCCCTGGGGAGGTCTGTCCTTGTCTGATTCACTGACAATACCAGGACTTGATTGATTCTTTGTTCCCATCTCATCTTCTATTTTCCCATTGTTTTGGACAGAGTGGGCAGACAATTTTGAGTTTTTTTCATCTGTTATTTCATCAAAAACTGTTTATGTTTTTTACACATTTAACATTTTTAGAGGCTTCCAAATATCCTATCAAGTAAGTGTGCCAAAATCAATTGCTAGATATTTGGGTTACTTTGAGATTTTGGTAACTATAAGTAAAGGCTGCCGTGAACAGCTTTGTTCATACAGCTTTTATTTTATTTTTTAACTTAAAAGATTATTTTTAATTGGAGGATAATTGCTTTACAATATTGCATTGGTTTCTGCCACATATCAACATGAATCAATCATCGGTATATGTTTGTCCCCTCCCTCTTGAACCGCCCTCCCACCTCCCACCCCATCCCACCCCTCTAAGTTGTCACAGAGCCCTAGTTTGAGCTCCCTGTGTCACATGGCAAATTTCCATGGGCTATCTAATTTTACATAAGGTAATGTATATGCCTTAATGCTACTCCCTCCATTCGCCCACCCTCTCCATCCCATCCTGTGTCCACAAGTCTATTCTCTATGTCTGCATCTCCACTGCTGCCCTGCAGATAGATTCGTCAGTATCATCTTTCTAGATTCCATATATATGTGTTAATATTTGTCTTTCTCTTTCTGACATACTTCACTCTGTACAATAGGCTCTGAGTTTATCCACCTCATTAGACCTGAGTCAAAGGGGTTCCCTTTTATGGCTGAGTACTATTCCACTGTGTATATATACCAAACCTTATTTATCCATTCATCTGTCGATGAACATATAGGATGCTTACCTGTCCTAGCTATTTCTTCTTTACTTATTTTCAATTACAGTTTTAAGGCAACCAGAGATGATGGCTCTTGATCGATATTGCTGAGCCCTTGAGTGATAGTGGCGTTGGGCACTCTTCCAGCCTGCTCATCATCTGTGCTATCCGAATTCTGTAGCTCTCTACTCTCTCTTTCAGTGGACAGAACAGTGCATTTCAGTACTGATGGATTGATTTGCATATCTTTAACTTCTAATGTCTAAGTATTTTTCTGTGTGGTTGGTTTTTACTGTATTTCCCTCCCTAAAAATTTCATGTCCTTTGTTGGTCTTCCGGTGGGAATGTTGTTGCTATTTTTATACATTGGCATAAACTCTTTACTTTTTGCCTTGCTTTTTATTTAACCTAGGTATTGTGGTTTTTCCCCCCTCATTCTGTTGTTTTCACCCTAGGTAGGCTAGATTTTATTATAAAATGCTTTATAGTTTTGTATTGATCTATTTTTCATCTTTTCTTTGCAAATTTTTAGGCTTGGTTAAAAATTTGTCATCGCTATTTACTTATGAGCAATTAGTTGCTCATTTAAATCAGTTTCTCACTCTTTTGAAAGTTATGTTATAAACAAGGTTTTGGAAGGTTATTGTCATATCTTCTTAATTCCTTACTTCACCTGAAATTAAAAAAAAAAAATATGTAGTGGAAATAAGTTCACCTTTTTCCATACTGCTATTCATTCTCACTCAGCTGCGCTTGCTCTTTTTTCCTACAGTTCTTTTGAACTAGTTCCTTGCACAAGCCCATCTTAAATATGGTAGCATGTCTTGCCAGAATCCGTATCACTCATTCAACAAAGACTCTGGAGCTCCTCATGTACCAGGCGATGCCATGTTCACACTGCTGCAAGGAGGGTGTTGCAGGCTACTGACTTTGACTGGTCATCCTGGGGACTCCTCTGGGAGCCAAGGATGGGGTGGGGGGAGGTAACTGGCCCAGGGAAAAGAGGGGAAGTGCTGGCCAGACAGGGTTCTTGGTTTCTATCCCACCTCCACCAGAGCTGCTCAGTTCACATAGTGGTATTCTGTTTAAACTATCACTTCATTAAAGAGTTCTAGGCCAAAAAAAAAATTTAGAGCACTAATTCAGAACATGTTTTAACATCAACTAGATCTCCCTCACTGTTCTCCTTTTCAAAAATGGCATTTTTAAAAACACAAGGACAAATATACAAACTGAATCTTTAGAATTTTCTAAGAATAATGCTGTTATTTTCTGTACTTCCAACTTGGGTAAAATTTTGAGAAATCTGGCTTTCAGATGTGTCTGGAGATGTTGGTTAGGGTCAGAATGACCAGTGACACATAGGGACTTGAATTAAAAGACGTGAGCACTGGTCTTATGATACAGAAAAGATTTGTTCAAGGAAGTTACCATCATCAGCGTCCCTGGGAAGCTTGTCTCAGCTTCAGGTCACCAGCTCAAGGGAAGACGAGGAGTAAAGACTGGGCCCACCTTGGTCTCTGTGAAAGTGAGTCACTCAGTTGTGTCTGACTCTTTGCAACCCCATGGACTATACAGTCCATGGAATTCTCCATGCCAGGATACTGGAATGGGGAGCCTTTCCCTTCTTCAGGGGATCTTCTTAACCCAGAGATCGAACCCAGGTCTCCTGCATTGCAGGTGGATTCTTTACCAGCTGAGCCACAGAGAAGCCCAAGAATACTGAATAGGGTAGCCTATCCCTTCTCCAGCGGATCTTCCCAACCCAGGAATCAAACCACAGTCTCCTGCATTGCAGGTGGATTCTTTACCAGTTGAGCTACCAGGGAAACCCCCTTGGTCTCAGACAGATGGTCAGTTTCCCCAAGATTCCCATTCAGTTTCCAGCTAGACCATCCAACCTCTCTCAGTCCAGATCTGCAGACTCAAAAGGAATGTTCTGATCCTTTGTGGTTTTCTTAATTTTTTTATTTTCCAATTTTTTGCTTCTTTTTGCTTTAGCAAAAATTTCTCATGCAGATTCTTTTTCTTTTGTAAAATTTTTAATGGAACAATTTTAATGTTTGCCTGTCAAGTTTAATTGGTTTTACACTTGACACATATTGCATTATTAAGGAGGTATCCTTCTATTCCTTTATAAAAAATGATTTTTAAAAATTAAAAATTACTTTTATCAGGTCTGTTAGGACATCTATGCAAATGATTTCTTTATTTTTAACCTACTGCTAAATTACAGTGTTTTTTGTTGACTCGCTTTTGGAATGATTTCTTAGATAAAACCTACATTTTTCATACTAAATTATATTTGCTAGAATATTACTGAAATATTACATCCTTACATTAATAAATGAACCTGGATATAGTTTATTATTTTAGGCTATTATCTTGATTAGACTTATGCATTGGAATTGTACCTTTCTTGAATATTGAATTAGGTGATTTTTGTCATTCCTGAATAATTTATAAATTATAGTTATTATTCCTAGTTCCAAGTAGGGCATGCACAGTAATTTTTATGTTTCATATTTCACATTATTTATTATATTTAATTATAATTTGAAGATTTGCAGCTATGTAATTGTATTCTTTATGACTTGTAAATCTTTAACACAAATTATTAAATCTCCTACATTTCTAATTTTAAAAATTTCCTTGACTTTTTCTCTAATTTATTTTTGTTTTTGATTATTTCCCTCTTGTTCTTTTCCTTTCCAGTTGTTGTTACTATTCATTCACTTAACAGAGATTCCTTAAAGACTTTGTTTGGTTCACTACTGTATCTCTAGCCCCTGGAACAGTATCTGGCTCTTCGTAGTGTGTGTCAACTCGGTAGTATCTGACTCTTTTCAACCCTATCGACCGTAGCCCACCAGGCTCCTCTGTCCATGGGATTCTCCAAGCATGAATACTGGAGTAGGTTGCCATGCTCTCCTCCAGGGGATCTTACCAACCCAGGAATGGAATCCAGGTCTCTATGTCTCCGGCATTGGCAGGTGAGTTCTCTACCACTAGCGCCACCTGGGAAGCCCTGGCTCATTGTTGGCACACATTCCATCTTTGTTCACAAATGCCGAACAGATTACTGTTTCCAGTGTTTTGCTTGACTGTGGCAATATCTACGTAATCAGGGTATGGCCCATGATGCCTTCAGGAGACTGACAGCCTGGATTAAGTTTGTATATTTCACTCACTATTCTACCCCCACCCCCTTTCTGTAACAGAGCATTTAAACCTTTGGCGCTTCCTCCAAGTTTTGGCTGCATCACCTAGAGTTCCGATATGCAGAGGCTTGATTACTCTGGGTTCCCAAACCTATCCCAGGCAGGCTATCATTGCGTCAAGGGCTTTCCTTAATTCAACTGTGATTTAGGAGATGGTCTAAAAGCACCCAGATGGTTGTGGCTAGTTTTGTTATCTCTATTTTCATCATCATTCTGTGTTCTGGGAACACAGAATGGACACTTCTGTTTTGGGTGTATTCATATCCAGCTGCTCAGTAGGCTGCTGGGTTCTTATTTTTAGGATCACCAGCACACTAACATTTCTGGAAAAAAATTCTTGGAAACTTTTTGAAGCAAAGGCATGTGATTAGGACATTTTTACCAATTTTTTTAAATTGGCAAAGACTCCTTAGGCTTTTGAAGGATATCTTTGTTGAGTTAATCCCAAGGAGAAATCAGTAGTCTTCCTAGAGATGCTGCTTCAGCATTTTTATCATGTCATCAAAGAGTATGAATAATATTAAGTACAGTAATTTTGAAAAGTAATGGTACTGCTCATAACTAACTACTTTCTGAATTCATCCTTGCTTTTGGCTTAGGAGATTGTAAAAAGAGGTTTCAGTACTCCTGTTTGGTTGTTCTGTGATTGGATCATTATAAAGCTTCTCAATACCTGGATTTAGCTCCTTTCTAAGCCTGAAAACTTTAAAAAATATATATATTTATTTATCAAATAAGCATCATTTTTCCCTGCTTCTTGGAGAGCCTGCCCTACCAGCTGTAAGTTGAGTTTCTATGCCCTCTTTCCAAAGACTATTGTTTTTTTAACCGCATATTCTTTGCGAGTGCTTATCTAGTCCTCCCTTGTTTTATATATACATATACACACACACACACACACACACACACACACACACATATGCTTGCGTGACACTACTCTATTTTGTGATTTATTTTATAAATTTGCTTTGAAAACTGTGGGCTTATTTTATGGCCTCCAAAGGAGCAGTTATAATAATGATGAGGTATTTTTGTTTCATTGGTTGGTTTATTAAAATCCTTACTTAACTGATAAAACACCCTCTCCCACGCCTTGACCTGTTATTTTAAAATCCTACTTATACTTCATATTTCTCCATTTCAGGAGTTATCAAGTACTTCCAGACTCTGGAGACTTAACTTTTCATTCTCTTTCTCTGCAAAAGTTTCTGTCTGGTTCTAGATGATCTAACTTAGGGTTACCAGTCTTCCTAGAGCCTTTGTGTTGCTGAGGCTCTTTCAGTTGCAGGCAATGACATTTCTGCGGGGGAGGCTCTTGAACTGTTTCTACTCCTTAGTTCTTTGTGACTTTCCCATCCTCACCCCGGTGTCTGTGTTGGGCTGGGTGATTTGAGCCGACAAACCTGCTACCTTCAGCTCCATCCTCAGCCCCCGGTTCCAGGTCCTTCTCTTCCACCCACCTCTCAGCATCTCCCCTGCCCTCTTCCCCTCCTCATGCACACCCTGCTGCGAGGACCCACCCCACATGCCTCCCAGCTTCAACTGCCCACTGCATATATTACTCCCAGATATATACATACCTTTATCCCTGAGGTCTCTTGGGATCTAACTTCTAGAACTAAATCCTTGGTTGATGGCTCTGCCCACAGGATGTCTAACAGCACCTCAAGCCAATGGCAGTTCAGATAAAGACGATCCGCCTCAACACTTTCCTCCTTGACTTTCCCCATCTGAATAACTGGCATCACCTACCACTCAGCTTCTTGCATCGAAAATCTAGGGATCACACTTGATTGGCCTTCCCCTTACCCTACATCCATCTGCCAGCTCCAACAATCCATACCCACCCAGGGCACACCAGCTCTCAGTGCCCACATTCTCCCAACCATCGGGTCATTTAACTAGTATCTATCAGCTATTCCCGGGTGCCAGGCGCAGTCCAAACCTAGATCTCAGCAGAATGCAAAGCAAATCCCTGCCTCCTCTGACTTCCTTTCTCGTGGGCCAGCCACACATCACGGCGGCTTCCAGCTGTCTGCTGCTTTCGGTCTGCCTCCTAAGATCCAGTCTCCAGAGCCCTGACTCAGATTGGAGTGCCATGCCGAAAATCTCCACCTGGCCTTGGGAGGCCTGCGTGATGTGGCTCCTGCCAGTGTTGCCACATAGCACACGGGTTGTTGCTGCTTAGTCACTCAATCGTGTCTGATTCTTTTGCGACCCCATGGGCTGTAGCCCTCCAGGCTCCTCTGTCCATGGGATTTCCCAGGCAAGGATACTGGAATGGGTTGCTATTTCTTCCTCCGAGGATATTCTCCCAACCAGGGATTGAACCCAAATCTCTTGTGTCTCCTGCACTGGCAGGTGGATTCTTACCACAGTACCACCTGGTGCCTCAGAGTTTCTAAAATTCCACCCCTAATTGCATCTCCAAGCCTGACTATCACTTTGCCTATGAAGCAAAGACAAACAAGTGGAGGTACAGGATTTAGAACATCACAGTGTCTCTGCTTCTAACTCGAAGTTAACTGTCCAGTAAATAAAGGTGTGGAAACCTAGAGAGCTAGCCGGGTTGAGGAAGCTGCTGGCACCACAAGGGTGAGGTGACCTAGATGCTAGGAAAGTCCAGGGAGCGCAGCGGTGCTGGGCAAAGGTGCTGAGTGGCTACACGAAGCTTCTGGAGACACTGAAAGGTACAGCTCCTCCTGGACAAGGAAGCAGCAAAGAACAGGATCTCCACTGGAGCAGAAATACAAGCTAGCTTCCAGCCATCATGAAATCGTGCTTCTTAAAAAGGAAGTGCTGTGTGCATGTGTTTCCTAGTAATAAATGATTTATAACAACAGCATCATATGGAGAAATAGCTTTTTGTGGAAATCTACAAAAATGATGGCTCTGGGTCCAAAGGCTGAAATTGCATCGCTTGAAAGCCAATTCATTGAAATGAAACCTGACTGGGCAATTTGATGAGTGCTCAATTTGTCAAAGAAATTATTTGCCGAATTTACCAAATGTACCCATTGTGCTTTTAAGAGCCTTTAAAAGGAAGGTTCAATTTGATTACTGATGATGAAAGATTCTTTTTTGCATATTAACTAAGTGAAGATAGATAGGGCACCAGAGAAATTGACAGAAGAATTTTGAAACTGATGTTTATGTAATAAAATACAAAGTAGAGGCTGATAAAACCTCACCCCCATGAAATGCTATTTTTCCAACCAAAATGCTGATCTTTCATTTGCCATGGGATTGTTTTGGGTCTTTGTAATTTCTTTCAGATGCTTTAAAATGTTATTGTCAATTTTTTGAAGCATTTAAAGTATATTTTTTTGGTCAGTTCTTCAGATAGCATATCAGTCTTAATTTTGTTTCCAATGATTAAAATATTTTTGTTTTTGTTGTTCAGTTGCTAATTTGTGTCTGACTCTTTGTGACCCCCATGGATGGCAGCATGCCAGGCTTCCCTGTCCTTCGCTGTTCATTTTAATGGTAATGAAATTAAAACAGAAAGGAATTGGAATTTTTACCAATCCATCCGTCAATGAATTCACTCACAGAACCCTGAAGTTTGGTGAATCGGCTCACTTTAAAACCCTGCCACCCCTGCAATCTTGGGCCATCATCACCCACGCAGAGAAGGGCTGACTTTAATTTATCTCCCCTGGTGACCTTATGTGCTTATCAAATGTGCTGGTTGCAGCTAGGACAAGGAGCCCACCGCATCCTGAGCAAGTGTGGAAGGGCTGGCAGTGTACTTCTGCCCACCCCTTCCCATGGCAACTGGCCTCAAATTAACTTCCTTCCTTTCTTTCTTTCTTTTTTTTTTTTAAACGCAGCCACCACCAAGTTCAAATACCATGAAAACAAAACCTCCAGCAACCACAGATTTCTAAGTCCTACCGACTGCTCAATTATCCCAAGTGACAGCTGGGCCAAGAGCAGGGATCACCCTAATGAGCTGGTTCCCGGTCCTCCGTACGCCCCCTCCCACCTGCCACGGTCCGCGCCCTCCCACCCACACTGGGCAGCTATTACCCATGGAGCTCCTTGCAGAGGAGCGCGGTCAGTTTCTTCAGGTGAGGCAGATTGCAAGAGCCCGACTTCACAAAATCAGAGTCCAAGGAGAGCTGAGTGCTTAAATAATCTTGGATGGCTTTCAGATGCTCTTCTGGAATCCTGAGGGGAAAAAAAGGAGAGATGACAACAGGTTTGTTCGGTTCCTTTAGTAACAGATAGAAGAAATCTGTATTCTCAGTCTGCAGCTAAGACACCAGCCTCCAGGAGAATGCTTCCTGCACCTGGACAGGCTCCCTGGGTCTCACTGAAGGGATGGAGAACGGATCAGACGAGCATAAAGGGCCCACAAGGCAGGCTCCCTCTTAACCTGCCCAGAAAGGCTTTTCTGCTACGTGGAAGGGAGCCACACTATACTGGCTGGCGAGAGGAATATTTATCCTTTAAAAAGGAGACAGAAGAGCTCTGAAAATGTACAGAGGACTTGCTTTCCTGCTTCATCCATTCCTAAAGACAGAATCTAAAGGCAGAGGGATGCTCTAGTCTAGGGATGGCAAATAGCTCCAGCTCACAGACCAACTCCCAAGTTCACGGCCAAAGGCCACCTGGAGCTCCCTGTCAAGGAGGTTCCCGGTCATCGGAGGCTCTGAGGGGGCATCTCTGTGATGAGTGATGGGCCTGGAGTATGGCAGTGACGGCCTAGGCGCTGGCCTGTCACACCTCCAACCCTTGCTCCCAGTCTGGTCCAGTCCCTTCCAGCTTCTGGATGAAGCACAGGGGCCTGAGGCAGGACCTGTCCTTGCATAGGACAGCCCAGCAGAGGCGGAGCCCAGGCCTCATTGCACCAGGGCCACCCCTGAGGCTGATCACACCTCTACATTCCATCTCCCAGCACCAGTTTTTTTCTGGCTAATTTTTAAAAATTGAATTTTTGTTCCTATAATAATGAACATTGTAGTCAGAGCAAGTATGTCCTGAACAGACCATACTAGTCATTCTGCTTACCGTTTTATGTTATTTTCCTTTTTTAAAAGAAAATGTATATATTTATCTGGTTATGCCAGGTCTTAGTTGCAGCACTTGGGATCTTTACTTTTGGCCCGTGGCCTCTTAGCTGCAGTATGTGGGGTCTAGTTCCCTGACCAGGGATTGAACCCGGGCTCTCTGCAATGGTAGCACATAGTCTTAGCCACTGGAGCACGAGGGAAGTCCCTCATTTTCTCCTTTAATCCTCACATCAATGTGGTGAGGCAGATATTACTATTATTCCTATTCCATAAACAAGGAAACAGGGTGGGGATGGGGGAGAGGTTTAAGGACGTCGATTTACATGTGTGAAAAAATCCATGCAAGCCTTAAATAGCTGTGCTCCAGCCTTGACACCAATCAAGGTGAAACTAGAGGTTACAGTTTTTTTTTTTTCTGTAGGATCCTGGAAAGAATGAAAGGTTGTTGCTCTTAAGATTGAAAAGACAAGGAGTAGCCATTTTGACTTACTTAGCTTAAATTAGTAACTATTCACATACCAGTCTTCATTATATTTAAGTTTAATCTATACTCATTCTCAGTCTTGATCCAGTTTCTGCATTTGGCACCTAAACCCTCCAAGAAATAGAGCCTCAAGGAAACTAGAACAATGGGCCCTGCATGGACTCTTTTAATAAGTATTTGTTATGCAGACACATGTATCAGGATGATCATGATAATGAATCAACAGATTTAAAGCATATTTAGCTTCTTGATAAACAGAATTCCAGTGCAGAGAATATAGCCTGGAAGGCCAGAAGGACTGAGGATATGTCAAGGTAGAAATAGGAAAACACCAGGTATCTTAGCAACCGGCAGCTTGTGTTCCTTCAGGCCTTTCCTTTGTATTTTGCCAAATCAGGAGGCAGCGGAGCAGCCCTGGGTGTCATTAATGAAGCTTTCAAGTGGGAGATGTTGCATGAAGCCTGCCAATAGGATATTCTTTGGGGGGCCTTTTTCTCATAAAGAAACAAAAACATGTTTTGAAATGATTAACGTGTGGAAATGACTGTGTGCTAATTCATTCACTGAACACAGATCTAGGTGTTCTGACTCGGAGCAGGTCACATGCTGGGTGCTGGGACATCCCTTGGCCTGTGCTAAAGTCAGGGCCTCTGACTGGCAAAATAACCAACACCCCTCCCAGGCAATACTGCTACCTCGAATCATCCAGCCTGAGCCCGCTAAGGGGGCAAAGGCGCTGCGGGACCTCACTGACATGGACCAGTCTGGTGCCACCCATCGGACCAGATCCCGAGAACCTTGGATAAGGGTAAAACTGGTAAAAGGATTGCATCTCACGCCTTCCACCACACAGGCTTCCCTGGTGGTTCAGACAGTAAAGAATCTGCCTACAATGCAGGAGACCTGGATTTGATCCCTGGGTCGGGAAGATCCCCTGGAGGAGGGCATGGCAACCCGCTCCAGTACTCTTGCCTGGAGAATCCCATGGAACAGAGGAGCCAGGCGGGCTACAGTCCATGGGGTCGAAAAGAGTCAGACATGACTGAACGACTAACACTTTCCACCACAAAGAAAGGAATGGTACGCTGTGTGGACCTCGCAGTTCACACCACCCATGGACTGTTGCTCTGGTCCATCTCCTGGTGACAAGGATGGTGGCTGCCTTTTCACGAGGCCCAGAGCAGGTCCAGGCTGCAGTCCAGGCATCTCCTCTGCTGGGACCATCTGAATCAGGGAGAGGTGTTTGGGATGGGAATAGATGGCATGTGAGTTCACGGGAGGCCCCAGACAGGGAATCACAGCCTAGGCCCCTGAGTCTGGAGCAGGCCCATGCCAATTGCAGCAGAGAATCGTCCATCATTCCAGGATCAGCTCCTGCCCTGGGGCCTGGTGGACACGGAGCATCTGGGCAGGGCCATTCAGTACCCATTCAGTCAGAGCCACTCTAAGAACTAGAGACCCACCATCGGGAGGCCAGTGGGCTCCATGACACCCTGTCCTGGGGTGGAAGGGGCACCCCCAGGAGGGAGCACAGGGTGAGCTGCCCAGGTGTTGTGGGGCCCGCCAGGTGGAGACTCACCCACTGGTGTCCATGGTCTGTAGTCGCTGGAACAACGTCTCCGAAAGGCTCGGCCGGCCAACCTCAGCGGCTCTAGAGTTCTCGATGGAAGCAGGGGCCTCCTTAGCCTCGCATGGCCCCGCAGATAAAGGGACGATGTTTCTGGGTGGCAACTCGGGTGGAGACAGGGCCCCTTCTACCCAAGACAAGAGCAGGAGAGCCGTCTGGGCCGAGTGCACCCTCCCTCAGCATCACCCCCTGCACCCCATGCCCTCTGTTGGTGATCTCCCATCACGCGGGGTCCAGGCCAGGCGCCCACTATCCCTGCTCCCTTGTCAGCTGACTCTGGCCAAGGGCAGGGATCTGGTCTTGGTGATCTCTGGCCGGGAGCCCAGCACAGAGTTAGTCCCATTGAGATGCTCTGTGAACACTTGCTGGGATAAGAAGGCCACAACGGGTAGGGCTGCTGACCTTGGACGGGTGGAATCAGCCGCCTTGGCAGCTCAGCAGGACAGCCAGCTGTGGGGCAGAGCAGGGGCCCTGGGCCAGCCAACGCTGGGTGCGCATCAGGGGAGGGGCGGGGCGGGGAGCAGGCAGGCCCCAGCCCCACCCCCACCCAGGCCCCCTTTTCTCTGGACTTTCCAGCCTCCATCCTTCCTTCTCTCTCCCTCCAGATCCTCAGAGACAATGGAAGAGAGTGAGGGGCTCCCTCCACGCAAGTGACCAGACTCGGCTTGGGAGATGGGGCTCCTGCCCACTCACCAGGGAAATCTTCTATCCTGCACGTAGCAGAGATTGGGGGAGAGCATCCTGAGCCCCTGGAGCCTGTGACATCTTGTCCCAGCCTCTCCCCACACTGAATGGCCACCCCCACAGGCCTGGCCACAGACCTCACCCGGGGACGTCCTCTTTGAAGGATAAGCCCTTGACTTCCTCACCTGGCCTGGGTTCTTTCAATGGCTATGAGTCTGTTTAGAGCCCCACGGGGGCACGGAGCACCTTGAGACCTGAGCTAAATCTGACACCTTGGACTGGACAGGTCGGGGTAGGGTGGGGGAGGGGCGGGGTGGGGGAGGGGTGAGTGGGGGTGGGGTGGCTCCGCTTCAAGCCAACAACAGGGCCTTGTTTGGGGAAGGGAAGCCAGCCATTGTGCGATTGTACTTCTCTTTCCAATTCTTTCGGGGAGGCCTTTTTCTAGTGTCGGGGTCTTTTTCTAGACCATTATGCCCAGAGGGGAAGAAATGGGGGGTGTGTGAGAGGGAGTACAGAGGGCATTTCAGCAGGATGGCGTCTCAGTGTCGAGGCCCAGCCTGGACTCCTGGGACCACTGGGTGGCACCACGCGGCCCTGGGCACAGCCCTGGCGAGTACCCCAGACTCACGGTGGACGTATCAGCTCCGGCTATGTCACAGCCCAGGGCACCTCTTTCTGGGCTGGGGGAGGCGAGAAGGGGCACAGCTGCCTCAGCCTGTGAGCTGTCCACCTCAGCCCCTGCAGACCTGAGCACCTTTGAACACACTCTGGCTGGGCCTCACTCCCAGGAGCAGGTGGCTGTTCAGAGCTGACCCTCTGGTGAGGCCCCCGAGGCATTGTGCAATCGCTCCAGGGAGGTAGTGGAAAGGGGGCTCGCAGAGGCCGGGGAAAGGAAGCCCTGTGGATGGCTAGTAGCAGCAGGGGACAGGAGGAGCCAGGCCAGGGACCTCGGCACCTCCAGTCGAGTCTGTCCTTGCAGGGAGACCCCCCAGGGGTCTTGTTGGTTCCAGGCCCTGACAGTTGAGGGGTTCAGGTACGTATTAAGGGGAAGAGAAGGGGCGCTCCCTGGCTGTACTGCCTCTCTGTCCAACTCTTGCCTGTGTGTCTGTCCCTCCACTGTTAAAGCAGCAGGACCGACTCTCAGATAGCTTTCAGGGGCTGTATTTTTGTTTTTCTTTTAATGATACTCTCACGAAACACCTTTCTTATTCTTCCAGTTTGGTGCAATGGTCTCTTCCTCCCTCCTCTTTACAGCAAAATTCACCTGATTATTTTGACAATGATTTTAACAGCATCGAGTGTTTACTGTGTACTAGGCTCTGGGATCTACATTGACTCATTTGATGACCCCGAGAGGTAGACATGACTTTTAGTGTCTCTTTAAGAGAGGTCTGTGGTTCGGAGAGGTTAAGTCATTCATCCGAGGTCACATGGCTAAGAAGATGGGGAGCAGGAGGTTTGACCCAGGTCTGTCTGACCCCAGAGCCTGTGTTTCTAACAGGTCTTTATCCACCATGTCACCCGCTCTGATAACCGGACCCACCTAATCTACAAGCACTTGAAGTGAGAGAACTCCCCCAGAACTTCACCACGGGACTCAGACGGCAGGGTCCAAGGCCCTTTCCATCCTTTCCTACCTGTCTCCTCTTCTGGCTCATCTCCTGTGTCTTCCTCCTCCAGGGGTACAGGGTACTGCAGGTGGGTCACCAGACCCATGTTTTCCTTCTTGTAAAACTCGATGAGCTGGTCCAGCTTGGTGAAGAATCTCATGGGGACGCCTTCGGACGCCTGAGGACAAACCCCGGACGGAAGCACACTGAACTGACTGGAACACCACCCAACCACAAAGACCGCCTGCAGCGGAGACCAACGAGACTGAGGGAGTGACCCCGATCCAGAAAACGTCCTGGGCTCCCACACAGGGCCTGGCCCCCATGCCCACACCCTCACAGCCTGTAACCAGCAGCCCCTAACAGCCAGTCTGCAAAAGGCACAAGTAGAACAGTTTAAAAAAAAATGTCTTTTTCTTTCGGTTAAAAAAAACACTTTTGTTTTAAAAAGTATTCTGTGGCGGAAATAATGCATTTTCGTTATGGGAAAAAAATTTAAATACAGGATTAAAAAAAAATCATCTGTAGTTCCACAACCCCAAGAGACATATTCTCAACAGTTTAGAGTATTTTTTCTAGACTGTTGTGTAGTTGTGTGTGTGTGTGTGTTTGGTAGGGGGAGTAATTAACCCCCCTGCCCCAAAAGCATTATTATTTAGATACGGGAAAAACTTATTCTAGCAATTGTTTTATTTTTATGTTTTTCATTCCTTATGATTCTGTTTTACCAAAACTCAGAAAATGGTCAAGGCGGCACAAAAATCTTCCCTGATTTGTATCTCTGTTGCTAATGACAGGGCAAAGGGAGGGTAATTCTGGGTTGTTCAAATGCCCTGGGGCCAGGTCTCCTTATCTCTTGCTCAATAGCTCCAGCTGGAAACTCAAGTTCGGCTGCAGCCGGAGTCAAACATTGAGGCCCCGCCCTCGCTGAAGCCCCGCCCAGCGGAGGTCCCGCCCCTGCCGAGGCCCCGCCCACACAAAGGAGCTATCTCTGTGATTACCCTCGCTGGGTCATCAGGCAGCAGAGCGGGATGAAGAACTGCAAGCAGGATATTTAGGGTCTCCTGGATGCTGTACCCTAAGGCTCCTACCCCAGCATGCCTCAGAGTCCTGTCCATCCTCCCTGTCCAGTTTCCTGATCCACCTCCCGTTGGTGTTCCATCCCAAGGAACTTGCACCACTGTCTCCCCACTGGCCCAGCCAAAACCCCAGAAGACTGCCTCCCCCAACACACAGGGCAAAGCAGACAGTGTAAGAGAGGGAAGACATCCGGAAATGGACCAGGACCCAGAACCTGTCCTTGAGCCCTGCTCCTGGTGGTAATCCCAAGTCATGATGCGGATGTGTTTGTCTTCAGTGATTCCACTCTGTCACTCCCCGTTACTCAGGCTCCACCCTTGCCTCTCCATCTCTCCACGGGTATTTGTGTGTGTGTGTGTAGCACAATGCACACATGTATAAATCTATACGTGAGGGCATGTCTGTGTATTTGAGTGTGTGGCTTAAGCTATTTAGTAAATTTGTAACAAGTTTTAACAAAAGGGTGTTTTGATTCTTTTCAATAAATTCCCTTGCTTTCACAAAGCCCCATGTTAAAGCAATTTCTTTTGAGCATCATCGAACCAGAGAGATCTCAGCAGCGGCAGCCAGGTCACCTAAAAAGTAACTTAAATAGGTTCAAAACCCAAAGTGAGAGGCGTAGCAAAAATAATTTGACACGACACAGGGTCAATGAGCTCGATTCAGTTAGAGCAGTCAAGACAGGTGTCATCCTCTAAAAGAATTTACAGCTAGTAGATGACAAGCCATTAAGCATATGGAATAAGGATGTGAAAATATCAAAGAAAGTCAAGGTGAAATGACTCATGTGTGAGTCTGAAAAAGGGTTCTTAGCTGGAGGATGTCTGGGGAATGTGTGTTTGAGACAGCACATAAACTGTGGGAATTAGATGCCCCAATGCTAAGACACATATTATTTTATGTACTGCTAGCAGCTAAAGCATAAAACAAGATACACCATCATTCTGTGGGCACAGCTGACTTTAGAGATGTTTACGTGACAAGCACCTTAGAAATGATGAAATATGCTGGATACTAAGTGTGCAGAAGAACAGGTGTGTGTGTGTGTGTGTGTGTGTATGTGTGTGTTAGTTGCTCAGTCGTGTCTGGCTCTTTGTGACCCCGTGGACTGTAGCCCACCGGGCTCCTCTGTCCATGGGATTTTCCAGGCAAGCATACTGTACTGGGTAGCCATTTCCTTCTCCAGGGGATCTTCCCAACCAGCGATCGAACCCCAGTCTCCCACACTGCAACAGATTCTTTACTGTTTCGGCCACCAGGGGAGCCTACAGAAGAACAGAAGACTCTAAAATTCACTTAAACACTGTGGATCCAGTGAGTGGGGAGTGCTATTGGTGGGAGAGAGACACTGGGCCCCTGCCCGTGCTAGGACTGAACACAGAGGCCAGGAAGCCTGGGCCTGGCGAGCGTGGGCTGCTGCCCACCCAGGTGGCCCAGGTTCCCAGGAAGGTAGAGAATGAGTCCAATTTCCAGGAAGGTGGAGCTAACCGAGGAGTGGGGGCTCAGTAGCCCTGTTTGTGGAGGGTCACCTTCCTGCATGTGTTGTATCTCAGCTCCCAGGAGGGGAGCAGCCAGGGCACGCCTCGGGCACCTAAGGGGTGGGTCTGCAGGCAGCAGACGACTCCAAAGCACAGACTTGCTGTGCACGCGTGGGTCAGTGGGGAGGGAGCAGGCTGTCTGAGCAGGTGGACACAGACACATGGACGCAGAAGAAATGGTGAAGGCAGGACACCAGCGGGGGACATCCCTGGGGGAGATGTCCCTGAGAAAATGTCCTCATAAGTCTCCGTCATTGGCACTGAGACTTGAAGGGCTTCGCAGACACTCCTTGGAGGCTCCTGAGCTGACCAGACTCATTCAGGAGGGTCTGGACATGGGGGTCGGAGGCTCCGTGTGCCCAGGAAGGAGCAGCCCCGTCACAGCCTTCTCATGCCTGCGCTGGGCTGAGAAAGGCCCTCCGTCGAGGCAGGATGATGGCCAAATTAAAGCCGACATTGGGAGTCGGAGCTTCCAAGTGGACAGCGCCTGGTCAAGTCCATATGTGCCTGCCCATGGGGCAGCCCATTGTTGGGCGCAGGGTCTGCTTGCTGTCATGTCCCCAGATGGGGCTGCAGGGCCAGACTGTTGGGGCAGGGGTCTTCGGAGATTAATGCTTGGATGGACTTGCAGTACTGGGTCAGGATGGACACTCGGCGGGAGAGCAGGGCAGAGACGGCCCTCAGTGGGCCTGGGAGGGGGTACAGAGATGGCTGGGGGAGCGGAGATAGCAGGGGAACACCCGCTCCCTTTACACTGCTCCTCCAAACTGATCCCCCCAAAGTGATGCTTTTTCAACAATTTAACATAAAACGTCTGATGGCGAGGTTGCCACGTGTATTGTCAGATCCAGGCGGGAAACAGAGGCCACCTTCAGCTGAGGGGTTTGGGAAGAATTTAGTGGATGGGGTGTAGAATACCAATAAGAGGGGGTGCGGCTCTCGACAGCCAGCAAAGTGGGGCATCAGTGTCCACCCTGGACCGACGACGGGGGAGGGTGGACTCGGGACCCAGAGGCTGCCGGCGCAGGGGCTGAAGTCTCTGTGAAGCCAACCCCCAGGCCCTACAGGGAGGGAATGGGGGCGGAAGGTCCCCCACCTTCCTCACCCAGCTGTGCTTCTCATTTGTCCAACCCAACAGGAAACCAGGAGATTCGGAGGGCATCTGGGCTTGAACGCAGCCAGCAGGTGCACATGGAGCCCTGGTGACAAGACACCCAGGAAGCAGCGGGAAGGCAGGGCCCCCCGAGTCCTGCGGGCAAGGGCAGCCCCCGCCACGGGAAGGGGACCTGCCAGGCTTCTGGGGCAGGGGCTGCCCTGGGTCCCTAACAGCCACCAGACTGCCTTCCTCATTCCACAGCCACTGCCTTCCTGAAGAGCTCCCCCAAGTCATTTTGAAACAGAGAAGGAAACCCTGAAGGCACATGCTAGCCGAGCACTGCGGACGCTGCCCTGCGGCGCAGTTACAGAGGGGGGATTTCTGCTCTGACAGCCCTAGCTCCACGAACAAATACGAATGCCTTCCCTTGGAGCAGACGCATAGTGCACAGAGCAGACAGCGTGATCTGAAAAAGCCCAGGGCAGCAATTCCTACAGTAGGTCGGCTTTTCATTCACCGCGTGCGGGGCAAAGAGCAGGCAGCCCTCAGGGATTGAATGAATGGACATGACTTCATATTCATCACCAACAGTGATACAGAAGGGGGAAAAAAAAACCCAAACCATGGTTAGCTCAGACCCTGAGACAAAACACCTGACTGATTTCTTGCCTCTTCTTTCCAGGTCTATGGAAGTTTCCAGGTGATTTCCAGCAAGATTGTTTCAGGATCTGCAGAGAGTGACTCACCAAGCCCAGCCTTGCCTGCTCCCTCTACAAGCTGCTAAGTTTTTGAAGGAGGGGGACTCTGCTTGGTTCAGCCTCACGTGATCGCCCAAGTGCCTTGCAAGGGTAATGACAGGCCCTTGCCCTGTTTGGAGAGATGTGTGCCTTGCCTAAAACCAACCTCACAGTTGGAAAGCTCTAGCTGGAGACACAGTAGTGTGGCTTACTGAGCTGGGCCTGGCCAGGAGAGGTCACTTCATCCTAGGGCTTGGCACCTGTGCGTACCCACGTACAATACTCCTGGGAGGGTGCAGAGCACTAGGGAACCCCTCTACCTCCCGGGCCACCGTGGTCTCTAAAACAAAGGACAGCGGATGTCCAGACTGTGGGTGGTTCGGAGTGGTGGCCTCTAAGAAATGCTTTGTCCCCAGGACTAGTTCTTGTGCTCTGACTTTCTGGCATGGTCCAGATGAAGGGGGAGCAGGGCAGGAAGGCTGGAGCGCTGGGCAGGCTGAACTTTCCCAGAAGATAATTTTAACTTCACACTGTCTGCTGTCTCTAAAGTGGGGAACTGAAAGGAGGCAAGCCCCACCAAGCCCCCCACCCCAGGAGGAAGCTGACCAGGGGGTCAGGAAGAGGCTGCTGCCTTCATTTTAAAATGAAAAGTATATAGAAGCATTGTGGATATTTTACAAATAATGGGAAAGTGTTGAGAAGTGGAATAAGGGAGGGGATTTGCTCACTACCTCACCACAGCAAAGTGTTTCTTTTAAGTCTGTAGGAAAATCTTTGTGCTCTGTCGTACTCAGTCATGTCTGACTCTTTGTGATGCTATGGACTGTATCCTGCCAGGCTCCCCTGTCCGTGGGATTCTCTGGGCAAGAATCCTGGAGTGGGTTGCCGTGCCCCACTCCAGGGGATCTTCCCAACCCAGGGATCAAACCTGTGTCTCTTAAGTCTCCGGCACTGGCAGGTAGATTCTTTACCACTAGCGCCACCTGGGGAGCCCAGATCTTTCTAGAGAAAGATCTTGAGTCAGGAAAAAGCCATTTGTCTGCTGTGAGGAGAATGGCAGGGAGGGGTGTGGGTGGCCGGTGTCACGACCATTTCTGTTTTCCTGCTGCAGAGATTCCCGGCCCAAGGAGGCTAGAAGGGTGATGGAAGCCTCAGAGGCGGTAGTCGGGGAGAGCTGGATTCAGCCCATCAGCCCAGGCCTCGGAGCCGCCAAACTTGGGGCTCCCACCCATCCAGAGAGGCAATGGCTCTGATGGAGCGGAATGAAGGGGAGTGTGGAATTTGGCTGTCTGGACCCAGCACCCCCTCCCACCTCCACCCCCCCAGTATCACTCCCTCCACTCAGCAATCAGCCCTCCCGGGGCTGGACTCCCTCCCCGCCCTGTCCTGCCCACCTCTCGCGGTCTGGAAGCCATTTCCTCCAGCCCTGTCTCTGCCCTCCCCGTCTCTGCCAGCCCATCAGAGGCTTTCCTTGGTCTTCCTTCTGCCCTCAGGACTGGTCTGAATCTTTAATAGCCTCCTCTCCCCGCAAGCCTCCAACTTGGGTAAAGGAGGGAGAGGCAGAGGCAGGTCACAGGTCTCGTGGTTCTGTTGGGCCTTGCAGAGTTTGGGTTTTGTTCTAAGAGCAGTGTAAGTGGGTGCTGCCTTACACTTGCCCCCCAACATCCCCACTCTGAACTGGGGAGGTGCCATGGAGGGGGAGGGCGCCGGGTGGAGATGGACCTGGAGCAGCCTTGTTAACACACCTGGGAGGGGATGGTATCTGACCAGGAATGGACCCCACAGATGTCTCCTTAAAAGCCGATCAGCCCTTCCTCTTTCCCTGCACGTCCCCTCCTTTCTTGATGACAGTGTGATCTGTCTGCTTCTTTTCTCTGCTCTTCCTTTGAAATGGCCAGAGCCCCTGGGGCTTTGGGGCTAGGGCGGAGGAAGCAGTCAGCAGGCAGAGGATGTAGGTGGGGCAGGGAAGGTCAGGACCTGGCGGGGGCCCGGGGCAGCCGAGCAGGAGACTGGGAAATGATGAAAGATAAGGAGAGATGGGAGCTGGGCTTCTTGCTGCTGGAGAAGGGAGTGGAGATAGACTGAACTCTGTCTGCAGTGTTGGTCTGGAAGGGGAAGCATCAGTGTGAAAGCAGGTTAATATTTTTTTATGAATGCAAATAAATACTGATGCAGGTGTGTGAGTGTGTATGTTTGTCCACTCACATTTCGTAGTTATGTCTTCCGGGAGGATCCAGAAGCAATAACTCCCCAGTTGCAATGAGCCTACTTAAATACTGTAGTGCTAAGTCCAGTGCTAAGTTGCTTCAGTCGTGTCCGACTCTTTGTGACCCCGTGGACTGTAGCCCACCAGGCTCCTCATCCATGGGATTTCCAGGGCAAGAATACTGGAGTGGGTTGCCATTTCCCTCTCCAGGGGATGTTCCCAACCCAGAGATCCAGCCTGCATCTTCTACACTGGCAGGCAGGTTCTTAACCACTAGCGCCACCTGGGAAGCCTGGGTGTAAATACTGTAAGTCCCCTACATGTGAATGAGTTCCACTCTGAGAACGGGTTCATAAATCCAATTTGTCTGTAAATCCAATAAAGTTAGCCTAGGTACCCAACTGACACAATTGGCCATATAGTACTATACTGTAATAAGTTCATAATACTTTTCATACAAATAATATATAACAAACAAACAAGAAAACATTTTTAATCTTACAGTTCGTCACCTTGAAAAGTGTCGTAGTACAGGACAGCAGCTGGCATACACGGACTGGCATCAAGCAAATAGGCAAGAAGAGTTACCGCAGGAGGGAGAGGAGGTACAGCTGAAGGGTCACCAGCAATAGGAGACAGAAGGCAAGCTGCAGTGTCGCTCATGCTTGATGCTGATGGCATGCACGTTCGCATCCTTGAAGGTTCACAACTTGAAGGTCTGTAGGTAGGGGACTTACTGTACCACCCTCCACCAAGAAGAACCAGCTCCTTGGATGGCTGAACTTGAGGGTGGAACAGGAAAGGTATTAGGTGAGCCTGGAGCATCTCTTACCCCAGAAAGTAAATGTTCAAAAAATGATGCAGATTTATCAAAAGGATACGGAAATCAGGAGACAACTAAAAGGATGGTTGAAAAGCCCATCTGGCACAATCCAAGCATCAAAATGAATACTAGAAATAGTGATCATTTATTGAATAAAATAGGAGTTCATGAGTCTATACAGATGTAAACAAATGAGCCAGGGAAGCTCTTTTCACAGTAGAATGCCAACTAATAACTGTCACAGGGATGATGGGAACAGTCACTGTTTGGCAACCATCATAGTAATAATGGATTCGGGAAAGAATCAACAGACGCCAAAGATGCCAAGACTGGTGGGTGAGACTTTGAGGAGGAGTGGGCTCTCGAGATTGTCCCAGCGTGTCTTCTCACCAAAGAGTATGTCCTTTAAAAGGGGAAGATAGCACCTTTTCAAAGAGGGAACTTGGCTAACCCCACCTTAACCGGGTGGCAAAGTTAACCTCCCCAGTAATGGGACAGAGTGACATGGTGCTCCCCTGGGACCGGACGCAGAGGATGCAGCAGTGTTTCTGTCGTACCTGCCAAAATGCAGCCCCTGGACCCAGTTCCATGGAGTCACCTAAACACCCCGCACTGAGGGATGGTCTGCAAAGCTACCAGCCATTCTCTGCAAAAATGCCAGGTTTCATCAAGCTAGTCAATCCTAAAGGAAATCAACCCTGAACTGATGCTGTAGCTGAAGGTCCAATACTTTGGCACCTGATGCGAAGAGCAACTCACTGGGAAAGATCCTGATGCTGGGAAAGACTGAGGGCGAAAGGAGAAGGGGCCGCAGGGGATGAGATGGTGGGATGGCATCGTCGACTCAATGGCCATGAGTTTGAGCAAGCTCTGGGAGATGGTGAAGGACAGGGAGGCCTGGCGTGCTGCAGTTCGTGGGGTCACAAAGAGTCAGACACGACTGAGCGAGAAAGTAAAAGTGTTAGTCACTCAGTCATATTCAACTCTTTGCGACTCCATGGACTGTAGCCTGCCTGCCAGGCTCCTCTGTCCATGGAATTCTCCAGGCAAGAGAACTGGAGTGGGTTGCCATTCCCTTCTCCAGGGGATCTTCCCAATACAGGGATGGAATCAGGGTCTCCTGCATGGCAGGCAGATTCTTGACTGTCTGAGTCATCAGGGAAGCCCCTTACAACAAGAGATGTAATATTTATAAGCAAAAAGGGATCCTGGATTAAACTTTGGTCCAGAGGGGCAGGTATACATAAATAAATAAACAAATATTTGTTTTCATATGAGTATACATATCTTATATTTTATAGATAGGTATAGTGAAAGTCCCTTTGTTGTGTCAGAGTCTTTGTGACTCCATGGACTATACAGAAAAAAAAAGTCTATCCTAAAAAAGTCTACAAGTAACAAGTATTGATGAGGTTGTGAAGAGGAAAGAATTCTTGTACATTGTTGACGGGAATGTAAATTGGTGTGGCCACTTATGGAAAGCAATATGGAGGTTCCTTTAAAAACTAAAAATAAAACCAGACTATGATCCAGCAATTTCACTCCTAGGTTTATACCTAGAAAAAATGAAAACACTAATTCGAAATGATACATGCACCCTCTATGTTCATAGCAGCACAATTTACAATAACCAAGACATGGAAACCACCAAAGTGCCTGTCAACAGACGACTGGGTTAAAAAGATGTGGTATACCCATAGCACGGAATATGAGCCATAGAAAAGAAAAATGATGCCATCTGCAGCAACATGGAGGGATCTCGAGAATATTATGCCTAGTGAAATAAGTCAGAGAAAGATAAATACTGTATGACATCACTTTTAAGTGAAATCTAAAAAATAATACAAATGAATGAATATACAAAACAGAAACAGACTCACAGATACAGTTATCATACTTGTTATCAAGTGGGAGAAGCAAGAGGTGAAGGACAAATTAGTAGCATGAGATTAAGAGATACGAACTACTACACATAAAATAGATAAGCAACAAGGATGTACTATATAGCACAGGGAATTATACCCTATAATGATATATAATGTGCAAAAATGCTGAATCACTATGCTGTACTCCTGAAATTAGCACAGCATGGTGAATCAACTATACTTCATTTTGTTAAAAATGTATCTTGTCTAAAAATGTCTATTTATTTTAATTGCAAGAAAGCTTTTCCCTTCCATATAATTCTGGATGTCTCTGTACAAAAACTACATCCTGGAAATGTCTTGGATGCTCAGATAATTGTAATAATACTGGTATATGAAGAATAGAAGACAATCACTGAACCGCTTAGCTTAAGTGGATGGAGGTGAAATATCAGGGGGTCCTAGTGCTAATGGTAACCCGCCTGCTAATGCAGGTAGACGAGGAGACGTGGGGGTTTGATCCCTGGATCGGGACGATCCCCTGGAGAAGGAAATGGCAACCCACTCCAGTATTCTTGCCTGAAGAATCCCATGGACAGAGGAGCCTGGCGGGCTGTAGTCCGTGGGGTTGCAGAGTCAGACACGACTGAAGCGACTTGGCATGCCGGCACCCACAGCAGGTGTACAAGTTCTGCACTGACCCGGGGAGGGGCAGCACTCAGTCACACACACTTTTCGGGCTGAGGCTGAAGTCCGCTGATGAGCAGGGCAGGTTTTGATTTGTGACCAGGAGTTGGGGATGGGGGGTGGGGTGGGGGGAGCCTGGCAGGACAGGAAGGGTGGGGGGCTGGGGTAGGCATGTCTCTCCTAGGCCCCATGGGCTTGGTTTAGCTTCTAGGGAACATAAGAGAGAGGTGGAGACTGAAGCCAGGTCTTAGGGGAGCAGGACCTGACGGACTGGTAGATGGGCCTTGGCCCTTAGCACAGAGCCTCAGGCAGGGAGGGACAAGGACCCTGGTGTTCTTGCGGTGCACAGGGCAGCGTGAAACTCCTCCTCGCGTCTAGCCTGCCCCAGCCCCGCACGGGCAGGAGACAGGAAGGATGCTCTGTGCGGAGCCGCCATTGGACAGTCAGAACGCGGCAGCACCATTCGCCGGGCAGTTTGAAGAGGCCACCTCCTGGCAGTCAAGCTGCAGGGGGCTGGAGCTGCCTTGTCTCGGAAAAGGCCTGGTGCTGTGGGTTCTTGTGCTGTGAGTGGTACCTGGGGGAATGGAGGAGGTGAGCAGAGAAGGGGAGTTCTCCAGGTCTGGGTCCAGGTCCCGGGGAGGGGAGTCTTCCTTTCCATGGGTCTTGTTTTGAAACTGGACAATCCTGGGTATCAGTCCCTCAGGAAAAAGATGATAAGGACACAGTTCCCCGCTGTGTGTCCTGGGTCAGGGGCAGGGGAGGGAGCCTTCTCAGGGGTCTCCTGGAGCCTCTCTGACCCTTCCCAGGTGAGGGGCCCACTTCCCAAAAGGAAGAAGCTGGAATGGGGTGAGGCACGATAGCTGTGTTATCTAATTCCCAGTCTCTCCAGTATCACAAATGGGAGCCACTGCCCCATCCTACAGATGAGAAAACTGAGTCTTGGAGAGGTGGAGCCACTTGCCTGGTGGTTAGAGACATGGTCAGAAGAGCAGCCGGTGCTGAGGGGACATTTTGAGATGAGGAAGGGGATGGAAGGTGGTGGTTGGGGGTACTTTCTAGCTAGACACGAGGGCGGGGACCAGACACGGGGCCCTGCCAACTCTGGGTGCAACCAGGTGGCTGGAGATCCCCCTGCAGACTCCAGCCTCCAGCAGCTCAGCGGGCGGTTGGTGGTGAGAAAGCTGGCATATGGGTGAAGCTCTTATCCCGTGGCAGCGGGCCCCTTCCATGCGGTGGCAGGTGGTATCAGAGTGGCTGACACTTGCTATCTGTGGGCACAGTCCCGCCTCCACTACCTGCCCCGTGGGCAAGGTCCTAAAGCCACTTGTCTAGGGCTTTGAAGAGGTTTAAGCGCCAACACCAGGCTTGTTCTGAGCCTTCTCCGGGCAGAAAGGAGGGATGTGGCAACTCTGGGAGGAGGCATGAAGCTTAAAAGAAGAAACGGAGAGGCTGGGTGTCAGGCCAGCCCGGCCTCACCCACTAGCGGCAGCCAGAGGGACTTCACTGCTGCAAGTTCACACTGGGGAGCCCCCGGGCCCCGTTCTGCCCAGATCCGGAGGCCCCAACACTGCTGGGGGTGGGCTGTGTCTCGTGCCCAGCCAGCAGGCTGGGGTCTCCTGTCTACCTTGTTCCAGCCAGCCCCAGTGGCCTGAGACGGGGTTCTTCAGCTTTGCTCTTACCTCATTTTGGGCAGACCTCCCAGAACCCCTTGGCATGGGCTCTGCTCGCCTGCCCGTCTCCAGGCTCACTTCTACATCTGCATCCTTCCCTCAGTTTCAGAGCCGACACCCCCGTTTCTCCACCCATGCCCCCTCCTTGGGCCTGCAGCCTCCCACCACTTGCTTCCTGTAGCCATTCCTCCCCAGGCTGCCCCTGACTGGCCACAAACCCAACAGAGCCAGAGACTGGCAGGTCTGCTTCCTGCAGCCTCCCATTCGTGGAGCTCAGGGTGCCAGGTCAACTCCTAGATGGGGGTGTCCTGTAGGCGCGTTCAGTTTTTTTTGTCCGTGAGTGAGATCCCCACTGGGATGTTGAGATCATAATAAAGCCCCAAATCTCTGCCTTTCACTTTCCGATATTTGAGCCCTGGGAGTAAGTCCTGCAGTCTCCTTGCAGACTGAGCGGCTGATGAAGTGCTTTGAACCGCTCACATCAAAGGAGCTACAGGCAGGGGGACTGGGACGCTTACACTTCTGGCGGGTACTGAAATGACAGCTCCCAGATACATCATCTGAGGTTAGTGTCATCGTAGTCGGAGTAAGAGGGCAGAGGACAACAGCGCTACTGCTAGCATGCGGTCTGTGTGCTTTCACGGGGGAACCCTCATCTGGGGCCCGCAGTGAAGACCCTGGGAGAGGATGGACCCTTCGTCAGTAGAGGCAGAGCTGACAGCTTAGAAATCGAATCACACCCAGCGCCACAGAGAGGCTGTCAGCTAACTACGGAAAAGGTGTCTCTGCTTTCTCTAAGCACTCCCATGAACAGACGCCTGGAGGATGAAGAAGGGGTGCCCTGCTGTAGACTTTGCAGCCACAGGCTCCATCATGGTGCCTAGGGTGCTGTCACTGCACTAGAGCACAGAGAACTTACATCCTTGCCCCGTTGATGTTGGGCTTGGCCATGAGACTTGCTTGGTCAATGCAGTGTAGGCCAAAGTGTCAGTTCCCGGCTCAGAGCTTCGTGGGCATTGTGGGTTCCTGTTTGCCACTCCTGGGCCTCTGTGATCTGATGAGAAGAGGTGCCCCAGCAAGCCGCCAGCCCCCCAGCATGGGCCACGAATAAAGATGTGAGGAATAGGAGCAGGCCCAGATTTAACCGGAAACCTGGAGTCCAGCTGAGTTCAGGAGAGCCCAGCCTAGCTCAACCAACAGCCCCAGGAGAGGAAAATAAATGTTTGTTGTTGTAAACTACTGAGATTCTTGAGTGTTTGTTACACAGCAAACACCGACAAATACAAGTTCGAAGAGAAGAATGAATTTTTCCTGAGATTCTACCTCCTCTTATCAAACGTTCATGACATAATTTCTCCATTGGCCCATGAGAAAGCTGAAGCTCTAAGAGGTTAGGTAACATCTTCAATGTCACACAACTTGTATGATCACCGGGACCTGGCACCAGGGACATACCCACATTCTCTGCACACCTGTTCTCCAGAGGCCACTGTCCTGCTATCTCATCCTTCCTGTAGACCTCCAGGCCTCTTGGGGCCCTGTCATCTCTCTGATGAGTCTGAGCCCCACTGTGGCACCAGAGATCCTGTCCCCACATCTCCCTCCACTTCCTCCTCATCTGTAGCCCTGCCTCTCAAAACCACTATCTGGGATCAGCTCGTCAGCCCACCTTCTGCACCTGGGCAGGGCTGGCGTAGACCAGAGCTGGTGGCTCGTCAAGCCAGCAGGCTGACCACCCACCTGTGCTAACCTCTGACCATGTGCCCCACCCAGGGCTAGGCCGGGGCATTCCACAGGGATCAATACAGACCTAGGCCCTGCCCACAGTCTAGCACAGAAGCAAGATGTGAGACAATAAACAAGTGAATGATGACAAGCTGCAGAGACTGAAAGAAATCAGTGCCTTGGGAGGGTACTGCAAGTGGACTAAGCCTGCTGGGTCAGGGAATTATTCTTTAAAGAGACAACACTTACGCTGAAATGCAAAGGCTGGATAGTGATTGCCCAGGTCACGAGACCAGGAGAGGAAATGCTGACAAACGCAAGTCTGAAGGGAAGGAGGAAGGAGGCAGCATGGCAGGTAGTTACTGAGCAGCACGTGCACAGGACTGGGGTTGATATAAACGTGTGGTTTCTCATCACACTCAGGTCCTTATATGGAATGTGGTAGGTGTCTCACCCAATCCCCAGATCCCTTTACCATCTATGCCCCCAGCCCCCTCTTTCCTGGGGGCTCTGCGCTTTGCTGCTCAAGGCCTGAACCTGCAACCTTAAATGATTCTGCTTGCGAACTGCAGCCACCTCATTCATGCAAGATCTAGGAGAAGCAGGGCAGTCCGATTCTCTGTGCCTGAACCAGCTAACTCATGCCTGGATGTAGCCCAGCTCTTCGCCTTGATGCAGAACAAACCCGGAGGTATAATTCTTGCTCCAGAGCTCCCGGTAGGGTCAGGCGGGCTCCGAGATATCACTTGAAATTGCACCTTTGCCTGGCTTCTCTTCTTCACCCATCCTGTGTCCCCCACTCTTTCACTGGATTCTCCAGGAACCCTCTCTTTAATCAACCATTGATATCCAAGCCGGGGGTCTGCTTCTGAAAGAACTTGACTTTTGACCATCAGCTCCCCAAATCAGTCCTTTCACTTGTCTAAGCCCTCTATCAACAGCTTGATCCAAGGATTTACCCTCAACCCAAGCTCCTTACCAACAGCAAAGAATTTGGACCCTCACTTGATGGAAGACTTAAAGTCCTTAGCTTCCTCTTCCTCCCCCAAATGTGACTGCCCCTGAGGACCGCCACCCCCTATTCCCTACTTGTCTTCCTACTGGGCTCAGCAGATTCTCGGCTCATATCCTACCTCACTCTGCAGAGATCAGTGAGTGATGGGGCCTCTGGTCCTGTGAGTCCCCAACTTGCCAAGACGGAATACAGGATGACAAGGGAGACTGGACATGCTCAGAAACTCAGCACTGAGGTGACAAAATGAATCACGTCTTTACTTCCACGTTGGGAATGAATGAAGAGATGAATACTGTTTTGAGAAGCCAATCAAACTTACTTAAGTTTCTGTCAGTTTTACCATTTTACAGATGAAGAAACTGAGGCTCAGAAAGGCCAGAGGACTTGTGCAGCAGCACTGGGACCCCACTTCAGGTCTCGGGGCCCTTACTCTTAGCTCTGCACTCCTGGATTCTGAAAAGCTGCTGTCCGCCAATGTCTCAGCCTGCGTGTTCTGAAACCTTTGGTATGAGGAAGACTTCTTTGAACTTCACCCAAAGGACCTCATTTGCTAATGGATATTACATAATTAGAAGCCTCTCTCCCTTCCTTCCTCCCTCAACCTCTTGTGTTGTATAAAGAATTCCTGGAGTGTCCACCAGTGCAGGCATTCTGGAGAGCAATCAGATACAATTTAGACAAATTAAATATGTGACTATCCCATGACTCAACAATTTCACCCCTGGGCCTCTTCTCCAGGGCTTACCTTGGGCCACCTATGTGGATGGTCATCACAGGTTTGTTTGTGTTGGAGAGACCTTGGGGGAACTGAGTACCCATCATGGGGAGAATGGATGGGTAGAGTGTGGCCAAGGTGTACAAGGGGGTGTTATGCAGCAGCTCAAAGCAGACTGGATGTGTATGTAACAACATGGAAGGGTCCTTTGGTGGAGAATGAAGACTCAGGTATCACTCAGTACATTAAAAATGCATGCATGCCAAACAACAGTATGCATTTTGTAAGAACCTATTCAGATACAAAGACACCCACTCAGTGGTTGCCTGTTAAAAGGAGGGTTATGCAAGTGCACTGTGGGGCTAAGAGGGATTAAAACAGTTTGTGAAGACTTGGCTTTATAGTGAGAAGGCGCTGCGGCTTTGATCACGTAATCTGATTGCAAAAGTTGGGTACTTTGTTGTGGCCTTTCTGATTTGACCTGAACTAATTACCAAAATCTTCTGGGTCTTAGTTTCCTTCTCGGTCAAACAGGAAGGGTAAAGTGGGCAAGGAGAAGTAATATTCAGTTAGAAAGCAGTGTGGACCAAAAGAAAAGGCACAAAATCTGAAGCCCGATGTGTGAGTGAAGTAGGCAGGGTGTGAGACACTAGGGTGAGGTGTGGATTACGGCACATTGGAGAAATGTCCGCTGAAAGGGACCAGCTTCGGCTGAGCTCCAGTTATATTCCCGTAGGGTAACTCAAGTCAAGAGTTGCCAAAATTTCAAAACATTCAAGGAAAGATAAAAATATAGATTCTTAGATAAAAATCTCGTATTTTTAATTCTTGCAGCTAATATTTTAAAAACATATCACGGCAGCCACAAATTCAGACCTTAGCTCCAACATTCAGTAGTTGTGTGGCCTGGAGAATGGCATTCAGCTATCTAAGGCTGAGCCAGTTTTCTGGTTCATGAATGAGGATTCTCAGATCTACTCAGCCAGGCATTACAATGGGCTTGTATAATAAGTCCAGAATATGGCTCCACTATCATCAAGGGAGTATCTGCTCTGTGTTGAATATGCTAATTAATACAGTATCAACTCCTGCTTTTCAGATGAGTAGGCTGAAGCTCAGAGGAATGAAAATTAACAAGAGTCAGGTAGAAAAAAATATCTTCTCCAAATGTGATTAAAAGGAATGGGTAAAACTGAATTGAAATAATGTATAAATGAGGGGCTGGGGATTACTTGGGCTCTATGTAAAGTGGAAGTGATTATTAATCTGTCTGAGCTCCTAACAAGTTACAGGAATCTCTAATTAAGACATCTATGGTTCCAGGGGAACTTCCCCAATGGCTCTGTGGGTGAAGAATTCGCCTGCAAGGCCGAAGAAGACACAGGAAACGTGGGTTTGATCCCTGGGTCGGGAAGATCTCTTGGAGGAGGAAGTGGCAGCCCACTCCAATATTCTTGCCTGAAAGATCCCATGGACAGAGGAGCCTGATGGGCTACAGTCCAAACGGTCACAAAGAGTCAGACACGATTAAGAGACTGAGCATGCTGCTTGGTCGCAGGGACTTCCCTTGTGGCCCAGTGGTTAAGACTCTGTGCTCCCAGAGCAGCGGCCTGAGTCCTATCCTTGGTCAGGGAATTAGATCCTGCGTGCCAAAACTGAACATCCTGCATGCCACAACTAAGACATCTGTGGTCTCAGAGGCAGCAGATCTCACTGGGCAGTAGCCAGCATGAGTTTATCACGGACCAGTGATGTGCCGAGGCCCACCTGCACTTATTTGTTCTGGCTCAAAACCCAAATTTTCCAGAACCCCAAGAGCTTGTTGTTAAGTGTAGCCACTATGGAGGAAGTGCTGGTGAGAGCATTCACGCCATAGAAACTGGGCAACACCGCAGACCAGGGCTTTGCTTTCTTCCCTGGAGAACCAACTGTCAAACGTCTGCCAACGCAGGGGACTTCGTGCCGCTTATCACTAGCAAAATCATTCTCTCAGTTCTTAGAGGCCTGGCTTCCTGTGCACACGTGCCTCACCCTCTGTGTGGCCCCGATCTCTGGAAGCGGCGCTGGATCAGGAAGAAATACCGTTGACACCAGATGGTTAATGTTTCATGGGGGGAAAGCAGAGGGGATTACTGTTCAGTGAGGGAAAAAACACTTTGCAATGACGATGGCAAAGGTACAGATCAAAACAGGAAGCTTTTAGCCTGCCTTGCTGGGGAGGTGGGATCATCTGAAGCTACGAGATGCTGAAAAGGAAGAAGAGCAAAGCGTTGTGGTTGGCAGGGCACAGTGACACGTGTGGGCCATCCAGGGCCCCAGCGGGGCTCACCCTCGACCTCTGGGGGACAGTGGCTTGGTGCAGGCAGACAGGAGTGGATGGGCAGCTCGGGGTAAACATCTGCCCTGCAGAGGAACCGAAAGTCACCGTTTGCAGGCTCCTGCTGCTCTGAGGAAGTGACAAAGGCACCCTTCCATCGTGAAACTGAAGCCCAGGGCAGAAAGGGGGAATGCAGCGATACCAGCTTCTACAGAATCCAAGCCTCATCCCGGGGAAGGAAGAGAAGTCCACAGGCAGAGCTCGGTGGTGGGAAGGACAAAGAGGCAGGGGCCGGAAACTTTGATGCGCACAGTGGGTAGGATGGATTCTTTCTCGTGATTTGCAGTTAAGTGAACTTCGCGTCCACCCCAGGTGAGATGCTAGATCAGCTTACTGACAGCAAGGTTTGTCAGACGTGCTAAAGCAAGTGGCGACCCTTGGAACCAGCAGCACCCTAAGCTGGCTACTGTTAACATGGTAGAAGGTCAGTTTGTGTTTGCTAGCCTGATGAACTAGATCATTTGTTGCATCTGACAGAGATCATGGCTCAATTGCCTACAGAGGCAGGGCAGGTGATATAATGAGAGGAGTGGGCTGGGAGCGAGACAGTAGGGAGAGGTGGGGACTGTAACACATCAGAGTGAAAAGCTGCTGTGAAAGGTGGAAACTTCCACTCGGCCCTGGTACATCACACAGGGTCACGTGGGTCCAGGTTATCAGCTTCCAAATTTTCTAGGGAAGCTAAAAATTTCGTATTATGTAAAATCTCTGCTTTCCATATTTTAAAATTATTTTTATTATTATTATTTTTTTTGCCCATGCTGTGTGACTCACGGGATTTTAGTTCCTCAACCAGGGGTTGAACCCAGGCCCTGGCAGTGAAAGTGCTGAATCCCAACCACTGGACGACCAGGGAATTTCCAAAAATCTCTGAATTTTAAAAAATGCTTTCAATTGGTTCATAGTGGTTTTTTTTTTTTTTTAAAAAGAAGCATATCAGGCAAACAGAGCACTGAATCCAATGCAGGGGCTGCCAGTTTGTGCTCTCTTGTATAATCTATACAGATTTCAATCAAGCATTTTGTGATCTTCATCGGTGATCTTTTGTTGAGAACCACTCAGAGGAGTATTGGCTAGGTGGAGAAGACAGCAGAGTCAGTTTGGAGGTAGGTTTCTGCTGCTATTGGGGTCTCCTTCTTATTTACATCAGCAATTCCAATTAGGAACCAGGAAGTGGGCTTATAACTGTGAGGCTACCACCAACCTAGGAGGCATCTCGGATATGCTGGATGACAGACAGAACCAGGATGAAGCAGAGCTCAGTGATCTAGAGTGAGGGGCTGGTTACAGAGAAGACCCTCCTGGGCATCGACCCCATGGCGATGCTTGTCAGTATCCCATCCACTCTGTCATTCCAGTTTGGGCATTGTTTGGTAAGTCCCTTCTTGGCACTACCATTTATTGCCTTTTTTTTCCCTTTAATGAAATTTTTTATTTCCTTATCTTTGTTATGCATCCTCCTTCCAGAGCAGAAGCATCCTCCAAAATCAGGAGCAAGACAAACAGGGACTGTCATTGCCGCTCATGTACATCACTTCGCCACAGGTCCCAGGCAGCAAGAACCAAGCCACAACAACTTCCCTCCCTGCAAATGACTCGTATTGAGAAGAAGAGACAAGTCTATCAGTATTTACAGACAAGAAGATCATGTCCCCAGAAACGTCAAAAGAATGTGTTCAAAAAAATGGTTAAAACTCATAATCATTAATTCAGAATTGCTGAATTACTGAATTCAGTAAGTCAGAAAGATATGTAAGCCCATCCTACAGAAGTCATAACACAGATGCCAACAAAACCGAATCAGAAAATGCCATGGAAAAGACAGATTCTGTTTGCCCAGGTAGCTAGAACAACATCACATCCAATAACAGCGAAGAAGTAAGAACTCTATGGAGAAAATAAAAAAGACAGTACAAGAGAGATAGAAAAGAAAATCTGAATAAATGGAAGAGATGCTCCATTCTCTGACAGGACTTGACAGTATAAGGATATGAACTATCTCCTAATTAATCTATAAATTCAATGCAATTATATAAAAATTCAAACTGGATTTTTTTTTTAGGGCCCTTTAAAGCTGATTGTAAAATTCATCTGGAAAAGAAAATGCACGGAAACCACCAAAGAATAAAAAAAAAAAAAATAGAGCTTGGTCTCTGGGATACACACAATAAAGTCACAGACACAAAAACATTATGGAACTGAAGCAAGACTAGATTCATCAGTCCGCGAAAGAGAAGGAAGATTCCCTAGATTAGGACTATGTGAATTTAGCATGTGATAAGTGGCATAGTGAATCAATGGGAAAAGGATGGATTATTTAATCTATGGTGTGGCTTTCCCTAGAAGATGGCAATAGACTCTACTTTTTCATCAAATGCAAAAATAAAGAGCTGAACATAAAAGATTATTATAAAAGTGTAGGAGAAAATAATATTTTCCCTGAATAAATAATATTGAGGTGAGTGATTCACAAACCCAGAATCCATAAATGAAAACATTTGATTACAAAAAAGTTATAAACTTCCACATGACAAACAAACCATAAATCAAGTTTTTTTTTTTTAAATGACAGGCTGGGAGAAAATATTTACATTGGAACTAACAAAAAATTGATAGGCAAAACATACGAAGAGCTTTCTGTAGTCGGAAAGATTTTTTAAAAGGAAAAAACTGACAAAGAATATAAATAGCCAATTCACAGGAAAAGAAATACACATAGCCAGTGCATATGTGAAAATATAGTTATCCTTATTTCTTTATATTTATATGTATTTATTTGGCTGCACTGGGTTTACGTTGTATGCAGGATCTTTGCAGATGTGACGTCTTAGCTGCAGCCTGTGGAATCTAGTTCCCTGACAAGGGATTGAACCCCAGGATCCTGGCATTGGGAGTGCAGAGTCTTAGCCACTGGACCCTCAGGGAAGTCCCTGCTGATTCCTGTTTCTAATGAGGAAAATGCAAAATAAAATATTGAGATTGCATTTCCCCCCCACTGTTTGATGAAAGTAACAGATGCTGATAATGTCTGGTGTTGAGATAATATCCAGTACTGAGAAGACAAGGGACATGGTGGGTGCAGCGTGGTATCAGGTGTGAGATGACTCATAGGAAGAGGTTTTGGCAGGTCGTTTTGGCTGTATCTACAATACACACATTGTAGATTGCATTCCTTCAACCTAGGAATAGTTCATCCCAAAGGGAACCTCCACAGGCACACAGCACAGACAAATCTACTGCTTACTGCAGTATTGTTGTTTTTTTTTTTTTTTTTAATAACAAAAAAAAAAAAAAAAAAAAATTGTCTAAGAGGAGGAGGATGAAGTATATTGTATGACAGTTCATATACACAAAGGTATATGAACAAACTAGGCTGGATCTCAAAGACAGATTGTTAAGGGAAGAAAGCAAACGCAGAACAATACGAACAGCATGATCCCATTTATAAACGAAAACCAAAAACCCTATGCATTTGCGCAGGCTCGAGCTTCTGTGTAAATGCACCCGAAGTGGCAAATGCTGAGTTGCTGGCAGTGGTTCCCCTTGCAGAGGAGGGGGGAGGCGGGGGAGGGGAGGGGGAGGGCCGACTTTCACTTTCTACTCTGTGCTTCTGTTTTGTTTGCACGCTTGTAAAAAAAATATATATCCATGTTTCTCTTGAGTTGAAAAAGAAAGCAAAAAAAGTATATATATAGAAAGAAAGAGAGTAAGAAAACAGCAGCAACTGTTGTAAGCAGACCTGCCATCCTCAGGCAAGGGTCTCTCCACCTGCCCCTGACCTGGTGACCTGGAAGAGCTCTACCTGAGAACAAGCAGGGGGCTTTGGGGGCCCTGCCTTGGGGGCTCAGTCCCCGTTCACACAACCCAGCCATCTCTAGTAGAGTTTTACACAACAACGGCGACACATTTTTCAAGAAATTACCCCACCGCCCAGTTTATGCGTTGAGTGGTTTAAATTCAACACATATGTTTTTCCTACAGGGGTTGAAGGAATAAAAGGTAATTTTTTATAAGTTATTTTTTCCCCAAAACATTGTGAATGTACTAAGTGCCACAGAATTGTTCATGTTAAAATGATTAATTTTGTGTTCTGTGAATTTCATCTCAATTTGTACAAAAAACCACAAAAACAAGCAACCACCACCTCCCCTGTTATCTACAGAACTGACTCTGAACTCCCAGCCCAGGGCTCAAACCCTTCATATCAACCTGATCTCAACCTTTTCACCCCCAGTTTTCTCTACTGGGAGTCCTACTTGGGATCCCACATGACAGCAACCCTACCCCCAAGATTTCTGGGACAACCCTGTTTCCTGTAATAAAAATTTTTCTTTAAATAAAGACAAGAAGTAAAAAGTTTTAAAAAGTATTACTATAAAAGTTATATCTTGGCCATGGTTGAAAAGAATCAAAATAGTACAGAAGTTATGAATTGCAAAGTAGAAGCCCTCCTCCCATTGGTAACCCCAAATGGTAACCCCTATTCTTGTTAACATTTTTCAGGTACCTCTTCTGCCAACTCTGTGCAGTACTGTGTATACACTCTACCCCTTAGCAAACAACCCCAAACTCTCAAACGATAATATCATCTTGCACCTCCTTTTAAATTTTGGGGATATTTTCAACCTATTACACACAGGTCTACTGTAACTTTTTAAGCAACTGGTCAGACCTCACTTCATGTAGCAGTTCCCTGCTCATCACAGTTACACGGTTTGCTGGTTCTTCTTGGTCCCCATTTTGAAGTGATCCTGCAGTGAATGTCGTTATAAGAGTGTCTGTGCCCACGTGCCCTGTTGGACACATTCCCATGGGGAGAGGGTCATCCCTTATGCGGACCAGGCACGCAGATGTTCATGGATGTTGACAGCTTGCCCTCCAGGGTGTCAGTCCTGGTGTGTGTTCTTTCTCATCCCACAGGACCCTGACATCTCCCCCACCTCCACACGGCGTTCAGACTTTAACACTGATCTTCATGAATCACTTGAGGATCTTGCTTAAATGCTGATTCTGAAAAAGTACGTCTGGGCCTGATTCTCTGTGTTTCTAACATGCTCTAGGATGATCAACAGTTGTTGCTGGTCCGAGGACCACACTTTGAGTAGCAAGGTTCTAGAGCAATGCTAGCTAATATAAAAAAAAAAAGTGAGCCTTATATGTGATTTCAAATTTTCTTGTGGCCTTATTAAAAAGAATTTTAAAAAATCAGATGAAACTAATTTGATGATTAGATTTTATTTAACCTATGACATCCCAAACATTAGGATGGGCAAAATTACTATGAGATATATTACATATTTTCTTTTTCTAAAGTCTTTGAAATCTGGTGTATACTTTACATTTTGTCCACCTGAATTTGGACCAGCCACATTTCAGGTACTCAATGGCCACATGAGGCCAGTGGCTGCCGCATTCTCTAGTTCTAGAGAATCTCCTGGGCTCTAGGGGGCTGAGGAACAATGTCTGTTTCTCAGACCCCAGGGAGCAGCTCAGGGCTAACAGAGTGGGAGGCAAAAGAAGGGCACCAGGAGGCATGAGTGAGAACAGATTCATCAGCCAGAGGATGTGTGGCCTGAAATCTCCGTGAGAGGAGGGGGCAGTAGGAGGGAACTCTGGGCAGCAAGAAGACTCTAGGCAATGTAGCTATTATTACTATTATTATTACTACCTGTCCCTAGGCAACGTTCCAAATAACTTTCTTTACATAAAAAAAAATTGAGACATGATTGCCATATAATATTATATTAGCTTCAGGTGTACACGATTATATGTGTTGAAAAGTGATTGCCACAGTACGTCAGGGTAACGTCTATTGCTGCACACAGTTACATTTTCTTTTCTTACAGTAAGAACTCAGCGACTTTCAAACATACAGTTATTAACCATAGTCGCCATGTTGTACATTGCATCCACAGGACTTATTTATCTTTTTTTTTTTTTATTGCACTGGTCCTTTTTTGTGGCCCAGGTCTTAGTTGCTCCATGGCATGTGGGATCTTAGTCCCCTGACCAAGGTTTGAACCTTCGTCCCCTGCACTGGAAGATGGATTCTTAATCACTGGACCACCAGGGAAGTCCCCTTATTTGTCTTATAACTGGAAGTTTGTACCTTTTGATTACCTTCATTTTAAGACACAGTGTGCAGATGTATAGAATAGACTCGTGGACTCTGTGGATGAGGGTAAGGGTGGGATGATATGGGAGAAGGGCATTGAAACAAGTTAATTATCATATGTCTAATCAATTGCCAGCCCAGGATTGATGCTCGGGGCTGGTGCAGCGAGATTTCCCGGGGGGAGGGAGGAGGGAGGGGGGTTCTGGAGGGGGAGCATATGTAAACCCACGGTGATATCATGACACTGTATGGCAAAAACAATAAAAAAAAGAAAAGAAAAAGAAAAAAAAAAGGTCATAACAGAAAAAAACAAAAACGAAAAAAAAAAAAAGACACAGTGTGCTTAAAATTGTGTACCATTCACTCTAGCTGACCAGGCATGATACTGCTATTGCCGAATTTTTGCAAATTTTTTCTGCCCTGTATATCAGAGGACCGTTGACATTTAAAGATTGCCTCAGTGAGTGCTCAAAGCACTTCTCATAAGGTCCTTAAGACTATTTTTGAGATACCAAATATATTACAGTTTCTAAAGTTAAATTTCAGAGAAACACATTTACAGTGACAGTTTCCCAGAAGCAGCAAGGCCACATTTCAACGTCAGGGGATTTTATTTCTGTTTCATATTTCAGTTTGAACGTCCTTACCCTTCTTGTGACTTTCCTAAGAGAAAAAGCAGAGGCAACAAATGTTGATCTGCAGGAATCCTTAATACAGAAAAAAAAAAAATACTTAGACCAGAGAGTAATTTTGTGGTTCCTGCCTGGCTGGGTGAAAACCACCCAGACTTCAAGCTGCACTCACATAGGAAATCTACTTATATCTCCATTTCTTTCAGGACATGCTGCTTTATTTATTTTTCTGCTTCTTGCGATGTAACCATTTTCATCATGGGGTCCCAATCCGTTCACCCATACTAGCAGGAATAAACACTTTGAAGAGCAAAGCGTGGGGTGGGGCTCAGGGGTGCAGAGGGCTGGGTGTGCAGTGGGGATGTGTCCCGGGGCCATCTGGGGGCCAGAGATTGTCCCAGGCATGGGGCTCTGGGACTGGTTCAGTCCATCTCAAGATGGAGGAGGGGGTGGGCGATGTGGAAAGAAGGGACGCCATGGGAGTGTCTGAGCCCTCCTCCAGTATGCAAAGTTCACCTTCAAAATAGCCATTTCCCTCTGACACACACAGTGCAGGAAGCTCTCATCTTCTTCACTGTTTCCATTTCCCCTTTTCTCTCACCCTCAGCAAAGGTCCTGTATTTAAGAGGCTGCCCAATTTAAACTCCCCTCCTGCAAGAACTGAGCCATTCATCTCTTGGCACTGCCTGGATACAGCTGTATTTATAGCTGTACAAGCTCATCGATACACGAAGAACCTGGACTAATCACTCTCTTTCAAAAGCCTTCCTGGTCCCAGTGGTCCTGGGTACAGGCGCATCCTTCGTTTCCCTACTGCCGGGAGCTTAGAAGGGATATTTTTAGCCTTAATTACATATCCCTGAGATGCTCTCCTTTCCAGCTTGCTTTTCTTTGTGTGAAACTCTCGAGGTACTCTGAGGGAGACAGAAATGACAGCTGGCAGACAAGCTCTGCGTCCTTAGCCTGGTAGTCAGCTTGCAGAGGAGCTGCCTCGGGGGCAGATGAAGCCCGGGACAGCTCCTGATTAACTCTGCAGCCCGCCCCCAAACTCCCCCACTGCCTTTACTTCTTCCCAGACCCGTCCTGGTGCGCCCACTGCACCCCTGCATGTAGGCAGAGCAGATTATGAAACAGCGGCCCCCATCACTCCCTTCTCCTCTCTGTGGATGTCCTCATTATAGGAGGAATCGTAGAATTCTAGAGCTCACAGGCACTTGGAGGTCTCTAGTCCACGCCCTTCCTTTTACAGGTGAAGAAATGGAAGACATTTCCAATGGAAGACTCCTCTCTCACTCATATATTTACTCCTTGTTCAAGCTTTTAGCAAATGCTTCGGAGGCTCAGATGGTAAGGTAGGAGACCCAGGTTCCATCCCTGGGTTGAGAAGATCCCTTGGAGAAGGGAATGGCTACCCACTCCAATATTCTTGCCTGGAGAATTCCATGGATGGAGTAGCCTAATTTCCTAAGGTTGCAAATAGTCAGACATGACCGAGTGACTAACACTACTGAGCCCTACTCTGTGCCAGGTGCTCGCCTGGAAGTTACAGATACAGGTGTGAGCAAGACAGGCAAGGTCTTAGCTCCCCTGGGTCTTCCATCCTCATGGTGGAGACAGATGAGAGATGAGTGGGTCAATAAATCACAAAGACTGTCACGGGGAGTTAGAACCACAGCCCCTCAATTGGCCCATGTCCCAGTGCCTGGAACCTATGATGGAGTTTTGTTAACATGGTGTCGGGAAATTAAGATGCAGAGGGAATTAAGGTTATCTTGAATTATTTAGGTGGCCCAATCCAATCCCAAGGGTCTTCAGAAGGTAAAGAGGGAGGTTGGAGAGTCAGACCCAGAGAGGTGGCATGGTGACAGAGCGTGACTGGCCATCCCTGGCTTTGACAATGGAGAAATGGGCCACAGGCCAAGGATCACAGCCCTGCTAACCTCCTTGCCTGTGGCCCAGTGAGACCCATTTCAAACTTCCAACCCTCAGAACTGTAAGGCCATACATCTGTATTGTTTCTAAACCACTGCATTTATGGTAATTTGTTACAGCCATAGGAACTAACCCCGTTGCAGACAATGACAAGGGTTATGAAGAAAAACAAAACGGGATATAATGAGGGCATGGCTTTAGATGAGGAGACCTGGGAGTAACATCAGGGTAGTCAGCTATATGGTGGTGTCAGGGGACAAAGTCTGAGACAGCAACCAGGGCAAGTGCAAAGATCCTGGGGCAGGGAAGAGCTTGGCATTGGCAGCGTTGACTATCCGCTCGATGCCTTTCCAGGAGAGAGTCATTTTATCATCTGGTTTCTGGAGCAGCCACTGGTCTTTCTTGCAGACTTCTGAGTAACCTTTAGATCTGTTCGTTTAAATGCCTGGTCTCCCTCTTTAAGGCCTGGCACTATGCCTTTTCCGTGACCCAATATGAGGTGCTAAAACCTCTTCATGGGATCCTCACAGTTTACATTTGCCAGAGTCATTGGATTTGGGGAAACATATGTCTCCAAGACTTTAAAACTTTCCCCCCAAATCATGAAGGAGCACAAATATTATGGAGAGACATAGGGACACTACAATCACCATCAGCCTCCTGGGATTTTTTGACTTGGACAGTCAGGATCAGATGAAATGAAGGGACTTTGGGAACTTCCTACTTAAGCTCTTCTGGAAAATCCCTTTGTAAAAAACGACCAAGTGATCACCTACTAATTAATTTAATATTGAGGGGGATGAAAAATTTGGATTTTTCTATCTTGGGGTTGTTCAAAATGGGGCACATCTCTGCTAAGAACCAGGCAAGGGAGTTAAGATTAACCTCAAAAGCTTTCTTGAGAACTGAGAGGGAAACTGGGGCACCATCTTTCAAGCCAGGTCCAGTTGGACCTTTCATTTGGCCCGTAGCCATGAAGACTGCCCTGGGCCGGGCTCCAGGGCAGACACAGAGATGATGAGACCCTCACACTGTCCCCTGAGGGAGACTGCCACAGGGCTGAGTACCATCCCACATGGCAAAGGCGTGGTAGTGGGAAGTGCTGGGGGAACATAGAACAAAGGGAGGTGATTTTGGGGAAGGATTGGCTGGGCCATTTGCTTCCTCCAATTTAAGGGGAGCTCCTTTTGCTGTAGAAGGTTCCCAAAACACCTCTACTGAATCTACAAACCTGGGGTTCAGGGTGTCATCTTGCTAAGTGCCATGGATCTCCAGACTGAATGTTCCATGCAGGCAGAGACTGGGTCTGTGAGGCTGACTGCTGGACCTCTTGTGCCCAGTTAGTATTTGTTGAATGAATGAGTAGATGAATGAATGGCTGTGCAGACTCTCAGCTAAGTCATTCTGGAACCTGACCGCTCAGCTTAAGAGCAGGGTCATTTTGAACTTCTTTCAAGAAGGTTAATGGCTCAAACACTACACAACTCACAGCTGGTTCCATAGCTGGGGCCAACTTTCTGTGGTTGGGAAAGCAAAAGCCAGTAGACATGGCGGCAGCTTGAGATTTAATCTGGTGCTCACTTTCCAGTCAGGGGCCCCAACTGGAACAGAGAACCTGCCCAGGATGCAGAGGCAATCAACCAAGGCATGAAAAATCAGGGCCAAGTCAGTAGATACAGTGGATAGTGTGGACCCAGTTAAGAATGAAAACAGCAGCAAGGGCAAAACAAGTCCTAATTGTAAATGAAACACATAGGCTTTCTGTACGTTTAAGGGTGGCAACAGAATTCACTCATTCAGTAAATATCTACTGGGGGCTCCCCTGGTGGTTCAGCAATGAAGATTCCGCCAGCAATGCAGAAGATGCGGGTTCAATCCCTGGGTCAGGAAGATTCCCTGGAGAAAATGGCAAATGGTATTTTCGCCTGGGAAATCCCATGGACAGACGAGCCTGGTGGGCCATAGTCCATGGGGTTGCAAAAGAGTCAGACATGACTTAGCAACTAAATTAACAACACCAAATATCTATTGAATGCCCATTATATGCCAGGAACAGTTCTAAGAGAAATAATGAATAAATCAAGCAATAAGTATATAAAGTTAGATACTTACAAGCACCATGAAGAAGATAAAGCAGAGTAAGGGGTTTGAGAGCCATAAGTGGGGCGTAGGAGGCAGGTGGACCTTTCAATGGAGTAATCAGCAATTCTTTTCTTAGAGGACTCTTTTCTGTTGGATAGCTCTAGGTAGCCTCTTACGTACACTAAGGTTAGACCCAGAATCTGATCTTGACAGTGGAGTTAGAGAAGACACTAAACTACTCTGCAAGAAACAAGTAATTGCTAAAATATTGATTGGTTTTTGTGCTTTTTCTGGTTAGAGTTGGAGAAAGGGATATCAACCCCCCTACGATGTGGGGCATGGAGACAAGTGGCACAAGCATCTGGGTGGGCAGGAGTGGTCCTAGCAACACGGCACAGGCCACAGCTCAAAACAGGAGAGACAGAGGGGATACACATGTCAGACCATGGTTCGTGAGCTTCTGGTGCAGTGAAACCTGATGCTCAATTTAAATGTCTCTTTTTCTCTTTTGAAATTGCCCCAGAATAGTCCAAACGTTTGCATATTAAGGTAATTTTAGCAGCACGTAACAGAAAACCTGATCTAACTACTCTTCTTGAACAAAAAAGAATTAACTATCTCACAAACGGGAAGTCCAGAGGCCAAGCAATAATGAGGCTGCTTAACCCTGTTCAGTTAATTCAATGGCATCATTGAGGACCCAGGTTCATTTCATCTTTCTACTCTGTCCTCTGCGTCCTGGCCTCACTTTTCAGTTATTTCCCCTCATGGTTGCAAGATGGTAGCAGGAATTTAGTGATCACATCCTACAACAGCTTCCTAAGGTAGAAAATGGACCCTTTCAACCTGTGTCTCCTTCTGAGACAAATAAACCTTTACCAGAAGCCTCGTGGAACACTTCCCATCACATCTCATTGATTACTATTGCATCATATTCCTATCAATTACATTACATTACAATATTCCTGAATATTCATTGGAAGGACTGATGCTAAAGCTGAAGCTCCAGTACTTTGGCCATCTTATGCAAAGACCTGACTCAATAGAAAAGATTCTAGGAAAAGAAAGAAGGAGAAGCAGACAGCAGAGGACAAGATGGTTGGATGACATCAATGACTCAATGGACATGAGTTTGAGCAGACTCCAGGAGGTGGTGAAGGACAGGGAAGCCTGACGTGCTGCAGTCCACAAGGCCACAAAGAGTCAGACACGACTGAGCGATTGAACCACCACAACAACAGAATTCTTGTGCTTAAACTCACCAACCACAGCTAGTGTTCACTCCTATATGGGCTCTGCTTTGGGCAACAAAGAAAAAAATGGCCCACCTGGGACAAGGTGGACCAGAAGGCTTAAATCATGAGAAGCAGGGACAAGATGCCAGAGTAGAGAGGGGGAAAGGGTAGAGACAGTCATTTAGAGGTAGAGAGGGTGGATAGAAACCAGAAGAGCTGGAGTCAATACTTACTAAAGATCAAACAGAAGAAAAGTCTTCTGAGCCAAAGAAGGACCCAGGTTTGCAAAGCGAAGAGGCTGAACACATTCCAGGAACTATTGATGCGAGAAAAATGACAAGGGTGGTAAAGAATTCCCATCAGCTTCAAAGCAGAAAATGAAAAATACTTGTTCCCTATAACGGGACTGGTACCAGCTTGGCCTTGGATTTTTGTATCTTAGTTCACTTTGTATACTAAGTGTCTTAGAAAAAATTTTTTTCTTCTTTTAATTTTTGGCCACGCCATGCTGCATGTGGGATCTTAGTTCCCCGACCGAGGATCAAAACTGCACACCTTTCCTTGGGAGCATGGAGTCTTAACCACTGTACTACCAGGGAAATCAGGTATACTAAGTTTCTGAAGGCAGTAGAACACCGCCTGTGTAGAATTTTGAGGGAATATTTGGTCCCCAAGAATTTCATCTTCATCAGATTTCCTTTTGAATCTGATGGCAACTGGAAAATGTTTTGGGATACTCAGAAGCTTGGGAAACACACCTGTCCTTGTTCTACAGCAGATTAAACTAAAATGAAATGAAGTAAAATTAGATTAAAATGCAGGCTTCTAGAATGTGGCCGTCACGGCCTAAAGGGACTGCTTGGTTGGTGTGGGCCCCACTGTGGGCCCGCTGTGGACCGCATGGCCGCCGAGTCCTGCAAGGCAGCCCCCGCCGTGCATGGCTTCTGTCGCCCGTGTGTCTTCTGCTTCTCTTGTGCAATGTCAGGAAGTCTGTGTTTGAGCCACATCCTTCGCCCAGCGGCTCAGACGGAATCTTTTACTTCACTTGGTGACCACTCAGAACAATAACAGCTGCCACCCTCTTCCTGAGCTAAACAACAATGGCTCAACCGTCAACCCTCCCGGACACTTGTGACGGAACGGCTTTTAGAAAGGTGTTGTTTTTTTTTTTCTCTCTCTCTGCAAAAGCCACACTGACCAGAGCAACATGACGGCCACTGTCAGGGACCAGGAACTGAGTCATGAGTCTGTTGCCCGAACAGCTCAAGTCATCGGGGTTTTCTTCTAAATGGGGAGAGAAAGAAGACCTGGAGACTGCAAGGCAGGTGGCTTCAAATTCCCTCTTCACGCAAAGTGGCCTTAAAATCCGAGCCTGTGTTCCTGTCTTGACTTTGACACCAGCCACCGTAGAGTCTCAACCATGAGAAAAGACAGGAAGCTTGCAGCAAACTCAAGGTGACGGGGGACCAGGGGAGGCTTTTATTTTCTCCTTTATTCTTCTGGGTAGGGAGGATGTCAGGAAAGCAGCAAGGGTAGGAGGGTCGTAGGATGGAGCTGCAGGGCCCATGCACTTGAGATATAACATCGGGCTGTTTATGTGCCAGCCTGGGGGCCTCCCCTCAGTGCAATTCCAGCTGGCCCCTCAGGACTGCTCGTCCTGCCTCAAGCTTGGCCTTGACGTCCCTGGGAGGAGGGTCTTTGCAAAAGGCCTTGGGAACCCCACAGCTCACTCTGGAGTCAGCGCTCCTCCTGGGAGGGCCACTTCCCTTTCCATGTCGGGGCGGGAGTTGGGGCCTTATGAGAAACCCAGTCTCTTGGTGTGGGAAACGGGGCTGAGGGGCTGGCCCTCAGAGCCCTGCCCACCCCCAGCACCAGCAGCTCAGCCTCCAGTCTGGAAGGTTCCCAGGCTCAAGGGCAGCTGTTGAACGATGGCTTAAGTCCACTGGCTGCTGGGGACACTGTGGAAACCTGCAGCCCGAGGAGCTGAGCTGAGGGTGCCTGATCGTCACAAACTGGCCCCCTTCCCACCACCCCTGAGCACAGCCTAGAACCTTCTAGAACTTCTAGGCTCTCTTCCCCTCCCCCCTACGCTGCCTCTGTGCCTCACGCCCATTTCCCTCTTTTTTTTTTTCTATTAGAACTGCCCCCCTGTCACTCATCTCTACCCCTCCTTCTTTCTTCTTTCACTTTTTCTTCCTCCCTCTTATTTTTTGTTTTCTTTTCTTTTTTGGCAAGCATCTGGGACCCTTGTCCCTAGCCAGGGATCGAACCCACGACCCCTCCATTGGAAGCAGAGTCCTAACCACTGGACCACCAGGGATGTCCCTTCCTCTCTCTATCTTTCTTTTTCCCTGTATCCCTTTTTCCTCTTCCACTTGTTCCTTCTTTCCTCTCTCTTCATTTCTCTTTCTCTCCATCCCATTTCCTGCCCTTCTTCCCTCCTGCCTCATCGAGCTTGAGGTAGAACTGACTTAACACTGGTTCACAGCTGTCGTTGTCTTGTTCGAGGGCTGTTTCTCTCAAAGCAAATCAAGACGTTAAAGCCACGATGTTGGCTCCCCTTCCCCCCTCACCCCCCCCCCCCCCCCCGACTCTGCCACTGACCACGCCCCCTGGCTGGGTACTTTATCTGCAGTCTGGGAGGCCTGGGTTTGAGCCCCACTTTCCAGCAGAGACCACCCACGCCCGAGACCACACAGCTGGTACAAGCTTGACTTGACCCAGCTGGGAGCTGGGTGGTTGGCTTGCCTTCCAGGTGCCTCAACTGATGTACTGCAAAGGCCAAATGTGATCTGTGATCAATTATTATTTACAACCGTAGAAGGAAAGGCGGCCTCTCCCTCTGAGAGGTTCCATCCCCCTGCCCCCCTGTCCTCCTGGGACAGAATCCATCCTTCTCTAAGGCGTTCAATGCCCATCCGGCTTTGGACACACATTCTGGGTTCAAAATATAGAAAGCTTAGCCAGGCAGGTCTGGAGACTGGGCCTGATGCCCGACTTCTGTGGGGCTCGGCGACCTCCATGCTTTGAAGCACGGGGGTTGAATGAAGTTATGGCTTACATGCTTCCCTCCCATCTCTGATTTTTCATAAGTCTGGGAACGGTGGAGTGAGAATTGAGTCACCAAGGGTCAGGTTCGCTCCTCTCCCTGAGCTATCCAGGGACCATCACTAGGCTGACTTCACGAGGTTGGCAAGGAACAGAGAAAGAGTGGCACCTTTGGTTTTGACAAAGGGCGGGAGGCCCCGACTGAGACGAGCTAAGGCTATTAGAATAAGATGAAAGTCTTCGCTGCTTCACTTGGCAGTGTTTCAGGCCAGATCTTATTTGGGGAGCCTTCTATTCTGGGGGCACCCAACAGACTCAGGTGTAAGGAATGAGTTATTTAGAAACTGTGGCTAAGCTCAGAAAAGAATATGAGGTTTTTGCCTCAACATGAAAAGAGGAACTGGAGTTAAATTAAGCTCCGATCGGTAAGTACTGAAGCTCCGACAACCCCGGGACGGCCTGAGTGTACGCGTGGTTTAACCAGCACAGCTGCTCAAATCGTCTTATGTGCCATTGTGTTTTTGCAGGAAGGCGTATCCTTAGGAGGGGAAATGGCCCAGGCTGCCTCGGCACCCCCAGATCCCTGTACCCTGGTTACCTGGTCTTGGCCACCAAGGAGGTCCCAGGCCCAGTGCCCGGGTTGGGGACAGATATGTCCAGCAGGGCCCTGACAAAAATCTGTCTGGCTGTCCCCCTGGCTGAGCATAGGCCTCAGGTAACGATGCTTCATCCCCACAATTCTACCCGTCATCCGAGCCACAGGTGGGCCCCTGCTCCAAGACAGGAGATTGCAGAGAAAGCTGTTGATGGCCGAGCTGACCAGGTTCCCTCTCGGGACTGGCAACTCAGTAATGAGACTTTTGGTGGGAGTAGAGCAGACCCACCACGAGGGGCTGAGTCTTGGCGGGTCGTGCCTGGACCGCAGGCCCCAAGCCCTTCCGGTCCCAGGCCCCAGCCTTCTCCCTCCTTGCTCTGTGCATCTGCCCCAGGGATGCCCACACTCCTTGCACGCGTTAGCCAAAGTGAGTCTCTGTTCTTTTCGACCCCCACAGTCTGGTGAGGCCCCAGGTTCGGAAGCTGCTGCAGGACTGGCAGCCATTCCCTGGAAAATGCGATGTCAGGGCAGCAAGGCGTGACGGCGAGAGGGTCCAGACCTGGGTGCAACTTAAGATGGTTACAAGCCGTGAGTGCAAACTCTGTACAAGAAGCCGCAGTCGGGCCTTTTCCAGCTTACGACCTAGTCATACTTAAAATCTTCTTCCCTTTGAAGGAATAAAGAAAACCACAAGGGGAGAAAAGATCAAAAGCCCTGACTAACTTTTAACTCGAGAGTTTAAACTCCTTTCAGCAAACCACCAATCAAGGACACCAACCTCTGTGGGAAAGTTCACACAGTTCTCGACTTGGGGAAAATTCAAGGCCATTGAGTCCCACCGGTCCCCTCCGGCAGGCCTCCCCATGGGCAGTCTTGCCCCTGACAGGTGAGGAGCCCAAAGAAGGCCAACATCCCAATGGTGGGCGGCTGCCTAGTCTTGAAAAGACCGTCTATATAGTATCAGGGTACCAACATGTGTTCCTAGTGACAAAGCCAAGACATGGGGGCGTCCCAGACTATCCAAAAACATTCAAACGGGTGTTCTTTAGATACCACCACAGATGCACGAGTGGGAAGGACCAGTAAGCCAGGAGCTACGCTCAGCCTGACGTGTGTGTGCCCACACAAGTGTACTCGATTGTGTCCAACTCTTTGCAGCCCCATGCGTCCCAGGGACCTGCCTACTGTCCAGTTCTGTCTGTCCCACTGCCTCCTGAGTGTGTGCTGAGTCGCTTCAGCCATAACCAACTCCGTGTCACTCCTCTGCCCCCACCGGTGAGAGCATCGCCTCCTTTATTCGCCTCCTTTATTCGGCCCTGCCCCCTGCTGTCTTGGGGCAGCAAGACACAAAGCTGGCCTCAGCATCTCTGTTGTCGTGCACTGTGATCACACAGCACCCGTGGGGCTGGTCACACAACCGGAATGGAGGATGGTTTTCCCGGACTTGGCGCACCTGGTATGTCTCTCTCTTTTTTTTTGGCCAAGTTGCACAGCTTGTACTTTTAGGATCTTAGTTTCCTGACCAAGTATGGAACTCGGGTCCACAGCAATGACAGTGCCAAGTCCCAACCACTGGACTGCCGGGGAACTCCCTCTCTAACCTTTAGAATGTGGGTTTTATGTGTTCGGACTTTCCATGGGGAAATCAGATGTCATGATGCCTTTTGCAGAGCAGGTCTCTGTGAATTGAAAGGTATTGTTTCCTGCTCATCCCTAGGGCCGTCTTCTAGCCCCTCACGACCTATAGTCTGCTGTCCTGCAAGCTCCCTTCCTCTCTCCTTCACGGCCCACGTACTCTCAGGCATTTGAACGCACCAAAGAAAAGAACCAACGACCATGGTCAGTTTTCCTTTGCATCTGAGCATCCTTCTTCCCATTATTTCCCCTTCACACCCACCAACGAATGCAGACAAGCATCTCTGGCGCCTGCTCCATCCGCACGCCCTGGGGCGGGTCCATTTGCAAGGTCATGGTCTGCCTGCTGAGCAACCCCAGCCAGGGTCCTCTAGGAGAAAGGCAGACTCAGACAAGCCCCACATCTAGGCTGCCTGGGACACCTCGTTTCTTCCCTCCTTCCTCTTTTGCTGCCAGTATAGGCTCCAGTCAAGGTCACGTTTCGAGGGTTCTGAAAGACTCACCTGAACAGTGAATTTTTCGTCTTCATTGGGCAGAATCCTGTAGGTGTAAACACAATTCCGGTACCTGAAACAGACCAAGTGCTGAGTTAGAACCTATATGCTCCTTTTTCTGGACGTTGAGCAGTCTTGGACAGAGGCACAGCTTGCCCCCTCCCGCCTCACCCCCAGCACTCAGGAGCCTCAGGGGAAGGTGGTGGAGGTCCTGGGAAGTGGTTTACTTTGGTGTTTGACAGCTGTGCGGGCAGATCTAAAGGGGTCCTCCACCTGAAAGGGCTTCCTCAACCTCTGGGCTGTCCTGTTAGCCAATCAAAATGGAGTCAGAGGGGGTGTTGGAAGAAGGAACGAGACCCCAGTGGGGTTGAGCACAGTGGGAGCATGCCAAGTGGGATGTGGGCACAGCCACAGGGGGGCCATGCTGGCCAGGGGGGAGGCTCACGCAGCTTTGGGTGGAAGTCCCCCGCCCTCTGTAGCTGCTTCCCCGGGAGACTTTGCCTCACAGGCTCATTCTCCTGAAGGCTGGCCATGATTCCTTCAGAAACCTGGATTTTCCCAGAAGCCTTAGGGTGACCTTCAGGGTAGCTTCTAACAGAGATGTGCAAGGAATCCCAGATTCTCTTTCTAGAGGCTCAGCTTTCCTCTGGTCTAGAGGATTCTGACGTGGGAAGGAGGGAGAGCCACTTTTTCCTTTCCTAAAAGCATTGAGAGGAAGCAGGGCTGTCGGGTCTGAGCATGTGGGAGAGGGGCTCATGGGTGGGTGGTCCAGCTGGGGCAGCCAGCCCACAGACCACCTGATGGTAGTAGGCAGCCATGGAGTTCCCCTAGCTTGGTTGCTGAGGCCACAGGCATGAGGAATCTGGGGGACACCACTTGGGTCTTACACTCTCAGTTGAAATAGCTGTTCTACCCTCTCACCCATAATCTCCCATCCCTACTTCCCCCACATGGGATTCTCACAGACCCTGAAAACTTGCCCACCCCTCTAGACCCCCAGGCGCCACTATACTCCAGCTCACAGAGGCTCATGTTGTTTCTGTGATCAAAGTGATGCTTCAGTACAAAGCGGTCATTCATTTAACCCGTCCTACGTGCCCAGCACTCAACACTTATGTGTTATTGTTTAATTAGATTTTGAAGTTATATACTAGTTTAAAAAATGTAAGACCACTCAGAAAGATACAAAATGAAAAAAAATAAATGTATCCTTCCCCAGTCCTGTGAATTCTTTGGAGTTCCTTCTCCTTTTTGTAAATCATTCCAGAACGTTAAAACATACACATAGATTGATGCATATCTTTTAAATGCAAATGACATCACATTACATACATTGTTCTGGAAGTTTCTGTTTTTTACCAAAAAAAAAATTATTAGCAATCTGTCCAAGTCATGTTCCAGCACGTGACCAGCTCATCATTTTTTTTTTTTTTTACATAGTGAAAACTTTTATATTTGGAATTAGCCAGCTGGACTCAGTTTAGATGATCCCAATTTTGTTGGCAACATCCAAAGCATCATAGTCAGGAGCCAGTCGAACATATGCCTTCTTCTCTCCATCAGGCCTGATCAGAGTATTGACCTTGGCCACATCAATGTCATAGAGCTTCTTCACAGCCTGTTTAATCTGGTGCTTGTTGGCCTTGACATCCACAATGAATACTAGTGTGTTGTTGTCTTCTATTTTCTTCATGGCTGACTCGGTGGTGAGGGGGAATTTGATGATGGCATAGTGGTCAAGTTTGTTTCTCCTAGGGGCGCTCTTCCGAGGATATTTGGGCTGCCTCCTGAGCCGCAGGGTTTTGGGCCGCCGGAAGGTGGGTGACGTCCGGATCTTCTTTTTTTTGTGGCTGTGGACACCTTTTAACACTGCTTTCTTGGCCTTTAAAGCCTTTGCTTTGGCTTCAGCTTTAGGAGGGGCAGGGGCTTCCTTCTTCGCCTTCGGCGCCATCTTCATGAAAAGGGTTTTCCCAGCTCATCATTTATTTGACTAGACCGTGATGATGAACAAGTAGGTGTGTGTGTGTGTGTGTGTGTGTGTGAGTCACTCAGTTGTGTCCACCTCTTGTAACCCTATGGACTGTAGCCCACCAGGATCCTCTGTCCGTGGAATTCTCCAGGCAAGAATATTGGAGTGGGTAGCGATTTCCTTCTCCAGGGGATTTTCCCCTACCCAGTGATCAAACCTGGGGCTCCCGCATTGCAGGCAGATTCTTCACCATCTAAGCCACCAAGGAAGCCTGGACAGGTTGTGATTTGGGGCTTTTCACTACTATAAATAATGCTGCAGTGAACACCTCTGTTCTGACTTCTTGTGTACATTGGTGAATCCTCAGTAAAATCCTTTAGGTTCCCCTTCAGTAAAAAGGGGAGAATAATAACACGGCATTAACTTTTTGTGTAAATTAAGCATTTAGACTAGTGCTCAAAACTACAAGTGCTGCCATTTGTGAGTGGTTGTGGATGCGTCTCTAGAAGGAGAATGGCTGGGTTGAAGGTTGCAGGCACTTTATATTTTGATGAAGACTAACAATCGCCTTCCAGGGAAGTTGTCACACTGTGTCTCCTACTAACCTGTCTCTTACTAACTGGGTAGATAGGAAAGTGTATATTTCCCCACACCCTGCCAACTGGCTGTTATCAGACATTTTAATCTTTTGCAAATTTGAGAAATGATGGCTGGCTTTAATTTACCTTTCTTTATGAGCAAGGTTGAACATGTTCTCATAAGTTTCGCTATTTGTGCTCCTTTTTCTGTGAATTCCTTTTCATGTCTTTGGCTCACTCTTTTTTTTTTTTTTTAAATTCATCCTTTGCTTATGTATTCATAAGGTTTTGATATATGCTACAATATATTTTGGACTTATTTTTAACACTGTGTATTGATGTTTTTCTTCTTAGCTGTATAGAGGTTTTACAATTTTATGCGGCCCATCTTACATTTTTAATGCCTTTTGAAACAATGAATGCTAAAAGAAAGTGTTGGAGAATGTTTTGGGTGATTCATTTCCACGGGTCTCTTCATTTCACACAGGAAAATTTCCTCTCTTACTCTGACTCCTTTAATTCCCATCTTTCCCATTCCCGTCCTGTCTCTAAAGCCTGAACTGACACCACAATTGGCTTATTTCAGGATGGCCAGAATGAAGGTCTAATTCAGTATCACCTCACCTCCCAGAGATGTCCCTGGGGAAACGGGGAACCGTCCCAGACCTCCACCTCCCTCCCCCCATGCCCACTCGCTGCAGCCTCAACCTCATTTGTAGAGCCAGCCAGGCACACGCCCCAGACAGTTGGAAGCCTGTTCTGCTCTTATCTTTCACAGCGTGTCCTCCTCGTGACACTTCCTCCTGTAGATATGCAAATAAGGCCAGGGTGGAGAACCGTCTCTTATTTGGCTGAGGGCAGCTAATTTATGGAAGAGGTGGAACAGGCCCCCAAACATCAGCTTGTAAGCAGAAAGAACACAGCGTCGCCAGGAGGGGCACACACAAAGCGCCCAGAATAGGAAGGCCCCTCAGTGAATCAAGTGTGGCAGACAAGCCTCTATGGCTTTTTCACAGGTGTTCTAGAAACGCCGAAACGGCTCTGTGTCACTCAAATGGATCAGAATCAAAAGCTAGTACAGTAGAAGATACTTTCCCCTTAGATAGTTAACATTCAGCCTCTCCTATGCATAGGGGTAGCGGGGGAGCACACGTCATCCCTGGGGCTGAATCAGTGGTCTTCAAGAAAAAGCGTGAGCATCACCATCACCACCCCACCTGCCATGTACACCCCCTGGAGAGTAGTTGTTCAACTGGCTTCCACTGGGGGCTCTGCAGAGAGGTGGAGGGGGCCACTCCTCAGCCTCCCACACTCCCCAGCAGCTGTGCTTCACCCTGGTCCCATAAACTTGGCATGTACATATACACGCATGTGCGCACACATAGACAGATACATAACATACTAATATGCATATGTTGTCGTTTAGTAGCTAAGTCATCTCTGACTCTCTATGACCCCATGGACTGTAGCATGCCACGCTTCCCTGTCATTCACTGTCTCCTGGAGTTTGCTCAAATTTATGTCCACCGATGCTATTCTAACCATCCTATCCTCTGCTGCCCCTTTCTCCTTTTGCCTTCAGTCTTTTCCAGCATCAGGGTCTTTTCCAATGAGTCGGCTCTTCTCATCAGGTGGGTACACACACACACATATGCATACCTGCTAAGTTGCTTCTGACTCCTTGTGACCCTATGGACTGATCCTGTCAAGCTCCTCTGTCCATGGGATTCTCCAGGCAAGAATACTGGAGTGGGTTGCCATGCCCTCCTCCAGGGGCTCTTCCCCACCCAGGGATCGAACCTGCTTCTCCTGCAGCTCCTGCATTGCAGGCAGATTCATTACTGCTGAGCCACCAGGGAAGCCCACACAAACACATTTACATCCATAGCATCTTACATACAGAGTGTTTACAGTGAAGATTCCACAAGTAAATCACCTTTGACAACCACTGCCCTGGAACATAACCCAGACACCATGCTCATTGGGAACCATGGGTCCTATTTAGCCCTTTCTCACCTCTTAATAATGATTTAGAAACAATTTGGGGGAAGGGGGAGTTAGTTCAAATGGTAGAGCACTCACTTGGCCCATGAGGGGTACTGGGATTAATGTAGTTACAATTTAGGGCACTAACCCTGGTCCTCAGCTGCTACATCTTCCAGGGTCCGGGCCACTTTTCAGAGCAAACGTGTTAGGAATATTCCCATCGGAGACCCAGGCTGGGATGGTGCTGGGCTGGCCCAGCCTCCCGCCTATGGGATCACTCTATTCTTGGAGGCGGTGGGGCACACAGCAAATTTCCCTCGCGACTCCCTATAACCATTGGGTGACTACAGGTGTCTACAGTGTTCTCAGCAGGAGATGCTTCCCCCAGGAAGGCACTTTCAGATCACGGTTTGGGGAGTTTAACCCAAATGTAAAAGGATAAGCAAGTGGAAACAGGAAGAAACTACTTCATGGTATTTTATTTATTCTTTCAGATTAATGTTACTACTTCTGTGTGACTATTCCTAGCCAAGTAACCACTGAGCATATGCCCAGAAGCATCTTTTACTATGGCGAGAGAGAGAGAAATAAAATTCTGAAATTCAAGAACCTCATTAGTGTCTATCTCACTCCGCCAACTGGCTTAGTGCATTCCCGAGTTGTTTAAAACCCTCCTTTGTAACTTATTATACTTCAGTTCTAATTTCTAATTGTATGTGTTTTCTCTTTTTTTCCCCCCTTGCTTGAGTGTTGCAGACATCTGGACAAGAGGGGATGGGAGAACAAGGTTTGGGAGCTCTACATTCAAAAAAGCCACTTGGGTCCAATGTAGAACTTAGAGAAAATGTGTGTGCACCCTACGAACCAAGGGTGCTCACTGTCCACCACCCAAACTTCAAAGAATCCCAGTCAAAGAGAGTGAGGAAAAGAGGCCATCGGTTCAGAAGAGAGGAAGCAGGAGGAAGCAGCACAGGTGGCCAGGTGAGAGGCAGGGTGAGTGTAGTTGGGGCCTGCAGCTCACCCTCCCCCAGCATCCTGGGGGGGCCTTGCCTGAGACCCCCAGGGGGAAGCCCACCTATCCGTGCACCGCACCACCGCTGCCTCACTCGACCCAATCAGGTGGGTCTCAGATCAGGGGCCTCCTGTCCCATCCCTGCCAATGCGTTATCTTTGGGAAGAAGAGTTGGGCAGAAATCTACCCCAGTGTCTAAAAAAAGAGAATCAGATCCAGTTTTTCCTGACAGTTCTTTGCTGGAAAAGAAAAATCACCAGATCTATCAAAAACAGCACCACTCAAAAGGAAGGGGTACCATTTTGCTAAGAACTCAAAGATGATGTCTCCATGTTACACAGAAGCACTGCAAAAAGTAAAAAAGGAAATACACTCTGGAGAAGTCTGACTTATGAGCTCAGTAAGATTTAAGGGACAATTGCTCCTCTGAAACTGGAAAAATTCACTGTGAAAACCGAGCAACAGGAGATAGAAGAAAAAGCTGATCAGAAGTGAAAAACCTAGAGGTCTACAGTCAGCATTAAATACCACGAGAGAGGCAGTGAATAGCAGCTTTGTGTTCTGGAGAACTTTAACAAGGAAGAAGAGAAATCTGAGAGAGTCAGTCAGTACAAGAGGAGAGGAAAGATGAGAAATACAGAGGACACAGCTCTGTCCTCCAACATAAATGCAGTAGGGGTTCCTGAACTCACAGGTAGCTTTCTTTTTAAAAAAAAAAATTTTTTTTTTTTTTAGCTTTCTAATATAAAAAGAAAAAGCGGAATAGGTAAGTAAATCTAAGCACATATGACTTGAAATTCAGAAAATTCAATGGGTGACCCTCTTTTTTAAAGTATTTTTTTTGTGTGAAACATTGTTTAAGTTTTTATTGAATTTGTGACAATATTGTTTTTGTTTTATGCTTTGGTATTTTGGCCGCAAGACATGTGGGATCTTAGCTACCCGAACAGGGATTGAACCTGCACCCCTGCTTTGGGAGGAAAAGTCTTATCCATTGCACTGTCAGGGAAGTCCCTGGACAGCCCTCTGACAAACAGAATAGCAAAAACAAAGCAATGCAGATGACCTGGACATGGTTCTTGCACCCTCTCCTCCATCCCCCAACAGATCCACTCTCTCCTTCACCTGCCCTGTATCCAGCAGGCTGGCCTGTCATGGGCCACGTCACCAACGTTAAGTGAATAGGAAGCGCTGGCAGGGTGACAGGATGGTGAGGTAGGGGCATCTGTCCCCGACACCCCCCCGACCTCAACCTGTGGCAGAACAGCCGTGGCTGAGTTCCTCCACCGGAGGCCCTGATCCTCAGGACCAGCAGTGGGAATGTCTTCCCGTAGTTGCCTGCCCAGGCTACTCCATCATCCCTACGCCTAGCACCCCTTTGATTATGCCATCTATTTCCTGTTGGGATCCTGGCCAACACCACTAGTAAGCAAAACCAGTAGTGAGTAACAGAAGATAGGAACAGCAATAAAATGGGAAACTTAAAGTTACAGAACACCATGCCAGAAAATTTGAAAATCTCAACAATTTTTTTTTTTCACTAAAAGACATATATAACTTATCAGAAGTAATACAAAAACAACAAGATCCAATTGTATAGGAGGGGGAACCATAGTCAACATTCTGTGATAAACCGTAAGGGAAAAGGATATGAAAAAGAATATGGATATATGTATAACTGAATCACTTTGCTGTACTGCAGAAATTAACACAACGTTTAAATCAACTATACTTCAATAAGGTAAACTTTTTTAAAAAGTAGCATGAGAAGAAATAGAAATCAAGAAAGAATCAATACCAGAAAAAGAAATTGAATTATCTCTGTAGATGGCGCCGAGGAAAAGCATCTTTGCCAATTTATTTTTTCTATTTGAAAAAATCATATAATGATGATACTTCATAAATGTTTCTGTGGTCAAAATCATATAAAATCAATTTCACTTATGAACAAAGATGCAAAAACTCTAAATGAAATTCTGAGTATAATAAAGTCATCATAATCAAGAACAATTCATTCTAGTCATGCAAAAAAAAAAAAAAAGGTTTGTATTAGGAAATCTATAAAATCAAACTCTTTACCAGTTAATGAAATACAAGACACAGCTTAATTGTCTCAATAGATATTAAAAGGGTATTTGATAAAAGTTAATACCCAGTTCTTCAAAACTCTTCATAAAACCTGGAAAAGAGCTGCTTCTTCAACATGTCAAAAACCCCCAAAACCCACAACTAGCCATTACAACTGCTAACTACGTGCCAGATACTGTATTAAGTCCTTCCCTGGTAGCACCAAGTTTAATACTCAGAGTACCTCTGTTGAGGTAGATATTTTCTCTTCTCAATATCCTCCCCTGTAATATCTTAGAAATATCAGCCAATGCAATAAAACATGAACTCTGAATAAGAGTTACAAGTATTTGGAAAGTAGGCCACAAAATGATTATAATTCATGTATGATTTGATTATTTAGCAAGAAAATCCAAGAGCAGCAAATGAAAATAATTTTCAACAATGAGGAGTAAAGTGATAGAATCAAAGTGAATTTATAAAATTAACTTCTCTGTGTGTTATCGGTTACTCCAAAAGGGTAACTGCAGAAGAAAAAGTATTCACAACAGTAGCAAAGTAATAAAATCATCAGAAGTAATCATACTAACAAATATGTAGGACCTGTGAAGAACGTTACCAAGTTGAAAATAATAGCGATAGCTGTATTTATTATTAAGACCGAAAAATACTAAAATGTCCACTTGTACAAGTTGTATTATGGATTTCACGCAATTACAATCAAAGTGCCAATAGTGGACTTTCGTGGTGGATCAGGGAAGTGGTTAAGAATCCACCTGCCAATGCAGGGCACATGAGTTCGATCCCCGGGTTGGAAAGATTTCGCATGCCATGGGGCAACTAAGCCCCAACTACTGAGCTCACATGCTCTAGAACCCATGCTCCTCAACAAGAGAAAGCAATGAGAAGTCTGAACACTGCAACTAGAGAGTACCCTGACTCGCTGCAACTAGAGAAAGCCCGCATGCAGCAACAAAAGCCCTCCAGGCAGCCAAAAATAAATAGATTTTTTTCCCCAAAGTCCCACCAGTATTTTTTCCAACTTGTCAAAATTATTATCTGGTTCATCTGGAAGAACACTTTAAAAGAATAGATATGCAAATCTAGTTTATAAACTATTAAAATAGTTCATAAAACCGTGGTAAGGCATTCAGTGTGAACTTGGTGTGAGAAAAGCAGACAGACATGGGCCAGGCTACAGAGGCAAGAAAGAGATATGGAAGACTTAATACATGGTAAGAGAGAAGCCACAAACAGCAAGGAATAAGTTATTCAGTGAGAGGTTTCAAGAAAGATGGTTACTTGAGAAAAATACCCATAAATCTTTGTCTTATACCATTCATTAATTCCAAAGAGATTAAAGTGTTCATTGTAAAACAGTAACAGCAAAACAGAAAAACCTACATTTTCTCCATCTGCTTTTGCCAAATACTGTGCTAAGCACATGGTACACACTTTTCATTCAGTCCATCCGACAACACTACATAGGTAGGAAACCAAGGCCGCTTAGCGTTAGACAATCTACCAGAACTCGGAAAGGCAGAGTGACCTCTTAGCCTGAGCCTATTAGCTTTAAAGGCCCTGCCCGCCCCAGGAAGGAAAAGAAACAAAATTCCTGGGTGCAAGACTCTAAGTTGGAAAGCAAAGGGGAAAAAGTCACAAAAGAGCAAGACTGATAGACTTTACAAAAACTTACAGTCTCTGAATGTGCCTGTGTGGGGGAAAGTCATAAAGGCAACCACCGCGAAAATACTAGCAACAAATGTGATATTAGGAATTCATGCAAAGAGGTGATAACAGAAAAACTACAGTTTCAAAAAGGCAAAGAGAGAGGATAAAGCAGACCATCCACAAGAGAGACATGATGAAAGTCAATAATCCAAACAAGCTTACCACGACTGCAATCAAGCAATGCAAGTCGGAAATTAGCTACCTTTCACCTTGCAATTCAATGTATTTTTAAAATGAAAATATTCAGTAAAGGGAGGCTGGAATGAGGTGGGTGCTCTTTGGCACTGCTTCCCAGAACATAAATTATAACAAGATTTCTGGAAAGCAATTTGTCATTTTCCATCAAGAGCCTTAAAAACATTATCCTTTGATCCAGTAACTCCTCCCCTGAAAATCTATCATCAGAAATGTCACATATTTGCCCAAAGACCTTCATCACTGTCATATTTAAAATAACCAAACACTGTTAGTAACTTGAATGTCTGACAATAGAAGAGTATTCCATAAAATTATGGTGTATCGTGTAATAGAATTTGTGCATCTATTAAATTTGATATTTAGGAAGAAATGTTAACTAAATGAGAAAATGCTAATGTTGCTGGAAAATGTAGACTAAAATTACATGGTATTAGGCATATATTAATATAATAGGGAGTTTATGAAATTATAGAGGTATGTATGTATCTACCTATGTATAGACATATGTATCTATCTATCTATCTATCTATATATATAGAGGGAGAGATAATATAAATGAGAAAATACAGCAACAAATTAACAGTATTTGTGTTAGTCTCTCATCTCAGTGATTGGGTAATTATTTTCTTCCTTAACACCTTGAGCTCTGTATGTTTTACTTAATACTGTATTTTTTAAGGTTACTTGAAAAAACGTGTGAGGAGAAGGGGACGACAGAGGATGAGATGGCTGGATGGCATCACCGACTCAATGGACATGAGTTTGAGCAAACTCTGGGAGATGGTGAGGGACAGGCAGGCATGGTGTGCTGCAGTCCATGGGGTCTCAAAGAGTCGGACACGATGGAGTGACTGAACTGAACTGAAAAAGCACCACCCTGTTTATCAGAAGGTCTATTTCTACACTGCCGCCGACACATGGGATGCCCAGCCACACTCTCCCCTCCGGAGGACAGGTTTCTGGTCGGCAAGTGAGGGGCGGGACCAGCTGATCCTTTGGTGTCCTTTACAGTAAGTAACCGAACCCAAATAGCCCGGGTCCTGGTACTTGGAAACGCTTTTCTCAATAAGGGGACAGAGGGACTGTGAAATCAGCAGCAGAGAGAGGTGGGAGCCGGCCCACAGAGCTGCCCCGGGGGCCTGGCCTGCTGGGCTGTGGCCACTCAGACCACCTCACCTGCTGCTGGGCTTCCTCGGAGCCTTGGACTCTGGATCCCTCAGTCTCTCCCTGCTGTGTTGGTAGTTAATCACTCTTAAGATGGCCTCTGCATCTTGCCTTTCTCTTCATCCTCCCAGCTTCATTCAGCGCTTCTTCCCGGCCCCTGGGCCCCAGATCCCGCTCTCTCTCAGACCTCCAGGCGCTCACCGGGCCCCCGCCCCACAGCCGCCGGCCACTCATGCGTCATCTGCATCCTCTTCCTGCCTCATCTTTCTGAGCACTTCCTCTGAGGAGGCCCCACAGGACAGCTCAGTGTCTCCCGGAGGCTCCCGCAGCCTCCAGGAAGCCCCAGGAATGACGCTCAGCCACGGCCCTCCTCTCCCCTCCTGCTGCGGGACGCTCCTCACAGACGGGCCTTCCTTCCCGCCTCTGCCTCTGAGACGTGGCTCCTCACTTGGTAGCTCGTGAAAACTCACGGCCAAGAGCCTGTCGTAGAGAGCGAAGTTTAGTCAGAGGAAGAAAAATACAGTATGTAATGGCGTATATCTGGCATCTAGAAAACCAGGATGGGTGAACCTCTTGACAGAGAAGAAATGGAGACGCAGGTGTGGAGACCGGTCTGGTGGCCACGGCGTGGGTGAGGAGAGGGTAGGACGAAAGGAACTTTGACAGACACTGTCGTGTGTAAAAGAGAGAACCAGTAGGAAGCTGCCACACAACACAGGGGGGCCCGCCTGGCACTCTGTGACGACTAGAGGGGTGGGGAGGGGAGGGGAGGGGAGGGAGGCTCAGAGGAAGGGGAGATATGCGTGTAATTATGACTCATTCGTGTTGATGTACAGCAGAGACCACAGCAGCGTGGCACAACGATTGTCCTCCGATTGAAAAAGAAAAGAAACAGCCAGTGTTCAGCGGGTGCTGACTATGGATGCGTGTGGTCCACATTCTCCCGTTTTAGCTTCTCAATAACACGGGGACAACAGCAGAAAGACAAATCACCCCATTTTTTACGTGGGCAAAAGACATGAACAGTCATTTCTTCAAAGAAGGTATACCAATGGCCAGGGAGCAGAGGAGAAGAGGCTCAACACCGTTCATCATCAGACAGATGCCAACCAAAGTCACAATAAGAAGCTACTTCACACTAGGACTGCCATTATCAAAACGATAATAAGAGTGAGTGAGGGTGTGGGAAAATTAGAACCCCCAGACACTGCTGATGGGAATGAAACAGCGCCACTACTGTAGAAACGGTGGACAGTTCCACAAAAAGTAAAACGCAGAATTACCACATGACCCAGCAGTTCCACCCAAGATAGTCGAAAACACACGTGCATAAAAAAAACTTGAACTTGAATGACCACAGCAGCATCATTCGTAATAGCACAAAAGGAAGAGCAACCCAGGTGCCTGTCAACTGATGAACAGCTAAATAAAATGTGCCCTCTTGATAAAATGGGCTATTACTTGTCCACAAAAATGAATGACTCACACTACAACATGGATAAATCTTGGAAGCATTATGCCAGGTGAGAAAACTCAGATACGAAAGGCCACATATTATATGATTCCAGTCCTATGAAGTTACCCAGAACAGGCAAACGGTCAGAGACAGAAGGTAAGTAAATCAGTGGTTGCCACAGCTTGGGAGGGACGGAAATGGGACGTGACTCCTAAGAGACTCAGGTGTTTAGGAAGGGGATGGGTGATGAAAATGTTCTGGTGTTAGATGATGGCAGTGGCATCACCGACTCGATGGACATGAGTTTGGGCAAGCTCTGGGAGTTGGTGATGGACAGGGAAGCCTGGCGAGCTGCAGTCCATGGGGTCACAAAGAGTCAGACAGGACTGAGTGACTGAACTGAACTGAACTGATGGTTTTATGACGTTATGAATGCACTACGCACCACTGAATGGTACACTGATTCTATAGGATGTGAGTTTTACTGCAGTAAAAAATTAACCCAGTGAGTGGGCATTTCCCCAATGAGAATGCTGGGTGGGTACAAGGAGGTTAGCATCTCACAAAAGCTGCAACTCACATGAGGCCCAGCCAACCGCAGAGGGCTTGCCCCTAAGGACTTCATCACATGACCTGCATTAGCGAGGCAAGAGCCTCCATTGCTGGGGCAGGGAAGAAGGCCTAGAGCACCACCTCTCACGGCCGTGCTGGGGTTCACAGTCCAGGAGATGGGACCACTCAGCGGAGACGCTCCGATGCCTGTGCACAGGTGACTCTCACCTGTCAGGTAGACAGGTGCTCAGTTTCTTCTGTTGTGTCTGACTCTTTGAAACCCTACAGACTATAGCCCACCAGGCTCTGTCCACAGGATTCTCCAGGCAAGAACACTGGAGTGGGTTGCCATGCCCTCCTCCAGGGGATCTTCCAGACCCAGGGATCAAACCTGGGTCACCTGCACTGCAGGCTGTTTCTTTACTGCTGAGCTGCTAGGGAAAAACAGATAAGCCAAGCCTCCCCTGGTTCTAGAAAAAATTGCTTCAGGGTACTAGGCTAGGGCACAGAGAACCTGGAGACTTGGCTATGGGTTTCCCAAGTCACTGCACAAAGAAGGGACCAGGAACCCGTGAGATGGAGAGGCCTCCCCAGGCACATCATTCCTCTTGGTCCCGCAAGCAGAAGGACTGCTCAGAACAGTGGTCCCTGACAATTGGAGAGCGAGCTGGACAGTCTCTTACACAAACCAGCTTTTAGGAGGCTCTGGCTCTGACTACTGTCTGTGCCAGCGTCTGTCATCCTTTGTCAATACTAGATGGGAAAACAGTCTTTTTCTTTGCCTGTGCACAAAAGTAATTCATGAACAGTATTTGTCGTTGTTGTTGTTCAGTTGCTAAGTTGTGTCTCTTTGTGACCCTATGAACTGCAGCATGCCAGACTTCCCTGTCCTTCACCATCCCCCAGAGTCTACTCAAACTCCTGTCCATGGAGTCGGTGATGCCATCCAACCATCTCATCCTCTGTCGCCCCCTTCTGCTCCTGCCCTCAGTCTTTCCCAGCATCTGGGATCAGTATAAACTTTCCTAAACTTAGAAAGGGGGTTGGAGGAAGGAGGGTTTCATCAGACCCATTCACACCTCAGTGAATGGCTTTACACCTCTCCAGGACATTTCTGCCCCATCCCCTTGCCAAGTCCCTTCTCTGTGCTCCATCACAAAGGGTCTCCCCTCCAGGCCTCCTCTTACTCTACACACACCCAGACTTCCTGGTGTCTCTCTCTCTCTCTCTTAGGACCAGTAAGTTCAAGCCCTGGTACTGCCATCATTAGTACTGTGAACATGCAGCAAGTTACCTGACCTCTCTGGGTCTCAGTTTCCACATCTGTAAAGTGGGGATAATAACCACACTTCCTCCGAAGGCCAGTGTGGACAGTGAGCAAGTTAGCGTGTGCAAAGAGTTTAGAACAGAACCTGACACACAGGTTTTCTTCTGCTGTTATTTTTAGGCAGAATGCATCAGTACCCAGCTTCGGTTTGCAGAGCAAGGCTGCAATGTACAGCCTGCCCTACCTCAAGCATCCATAACCTTCCTAACAAGTAGAATGCCTTCTTGGAGGGCACTTTTGGTGACGAAATGTCCTTCTGGGGCCTCGTTGTCTTTCTGGCCGTGCTCACAAGGCTGCCAAGTCTAGGCTGCCTTGTACTGTCCCTGGGAAGGCGGCTGTAGCTTTGCCTGGGCAGCTTGTGGTCGGCCAGGTGCTGAGGGAAACCAAGACCACGTCCTTGCCACAGCTGGCCAGGCCAGGCATCGGTTTTGGAGTCACGGGTGGCACATCCCTGCCCTTGCCCGTGGGAGGGAAGCCAGCTCTCTCCCATGTGGTTTAGTGGGAATACCACTGGACCAGACAGCTCCATCCTGCATGGTGGCTGATGGACCCAGAATATATAGGCTCGCTCGTGGGGGCTGGGCTGCTCTTACAGAGACGGCAGTGTATCTCTGACTCCTCTGGGCCATTGTTCTAGTTCATCCCGTTCAGCCAGGGCAAGGAGAGCCTGGCCCGAACTGACCCGTGACCCCACACGTGGATGGACCCGAATCCCCCAAACTGTACACATGGGAGGTGTGCTGGCCTCACATGGAAGCACAGTCCTGGCAGGGAGGAGGTCACAAGCGTGACAGTCTCTTAGCATCCTCTGTACAAAAGGGGCCGGATGGCCCCCTCAAGGAGGCTCCCTGGCCTCCCTAGTCTGCTGGCGGGTTCGAGTGGGGCCAGGGGAGCATGACATAGGCCCTACCCAGAAGACCCACTGCCCCTTGCGATCTCAAGCCCCTTGTTGCAAGAAGGCAGAGCGGGACTCCATCCATGTGGTCAGCTGCCTGAGGTCCTCCCCTCCAGCTCTCTGCACCCTGAGATGGGCCTCGGGGTCCCCCTAAAGCAAGGTTTTCTGAGTTGTGGAGGAGGAACTTGTGTCTTCTTGCTCCACGGCAGGTGGTAGGGCTGACCTCCTGAGAGGAAGCACAGGCCTGCTAGGCCCGGGGCAAATGTGCATGCCTGGGTCATGTGGGCCATGCTCAATCGCAGCCTTGTCTTCTGGCGTCTCCCTCACCCCCTCCTTAGTTCCATTTAAATAGGCAAATCCTATCCTCCTCCCCCCCCAACCCCCCGCCCCCAGCCCCGAGCAAGCAGGCCACTCCCGAGGAAGCTGCCCTTAGTTCCTGGAGCTCCAAGCAACTCAGCCTAAACTAGGCATAGGAAGCCCCCTGCTGCCCCCCTCTCTCAACTGGAGGGGCCGGGAATATGCTCAAGTAACTGGGGTCCAGGAAGCACAGGTCTGGGCACCTGGGGCCCTAAGGTCTTTTCCCATATAGATTTTTCTAGCGTAGGAGGACCAGTTTTGGAGGCTTTCTTCTGCTTCCTTGCTAACTTTGGGGCAGGGTCATTAAAAGGCCTTGACCTCATAGCTGGCTTACCTGGGGTCCTGCTCTTTCAGCAACTCCCAGAAAGAAGCAGAGGGTAGAGCCTGATGCCTGGGAAACTCATGCTTGTGGAACCCCAATGGGGTGCCCATTGCTGGCCAAGGACCAGGAGGGCAAAGTTTTCACCAGTCCCAGGAACAGAGAAAGCTAAGGACGGGGTGGGAGGGTGGGGGGCTGTTTTCCAGGAAGTCAAACCTCCATGATTTAAAGGACTGGCTTTTTGACTTTTTTTGTTTTGTTTTTTAAGAGCATGTTCTTCCTGCCTTTTTGGTGGCGTTAAAGGATACTTCCATGAAACCAGCAGCTGAGAGGGGGCAGTTAGATGTTGCTTAGCTAGGTTTTCGTTGTTAAATCTCCTTAATTGGTAACATTAAAGGTGGTGGCGAAAGGAGGTCTCCCAGGGTTTTGGAAAGTTCGGTGGTTCGTGGTGTCCCACAGCCTACGGGGGTTCCTGCCCCTAAGGGAAGCATGACTTCCTCCCCCCACAGAGCCAAGGGAAAAGGGGAGCCCCAGGCCTGAGGTTAGCGCCTGGCCTCACGGCTGGGCTCCCTGGGAGGGCTCCAAGCCCTGGAGCACACCCTCTGGGATCTCAGTTTGCCACCAGCCACCCCAGCAGTGTGGGAGCTCCCCTGGTAGCTCCGACGGTTAAGAATCCTCTTGCAAAGCAGGAGACCCGGGTTCAATCCCTGGGTCAGAAACATCCCCTGGAGAAGGGAATGGCAACCCACTCCAGTTTTCTTGCCTGGTAAATCCCAGAGGAGCCTGACGGGCTATACAGTCCACAGGGTTGCAAAGAGTTGAACACCACTGAGCAACTAACACACACACACACACACACACACACACACACACGCAGCAGGGAGGTGTGGACAAAGGCCTCAAGCTCTCTGAGGTCTGCCTACCTGCAAAGTCAGGGGCGGTGGGACTAGAGGTTTCATGGCTCCTCCCAGCTCTGGCTCTGGCTGTAACAGTTTGGAGTCAGAGACCCATGTTCCAGTCTGTAGCCTCAGCCTGACCACGGCTCCCTGGTCAAGGCGCTGCTGTGGAGGTTAGTGAGCTGGAGCCTGGAAGCTCCCGAGGTCTCCGGGGGAGGGGGAGACCTCCATATGGGCTGAGGGGAGATAGATCAGGATGTCCCCACTGTCTCTATGCCCAGGTCGACAGGTCCCCACAAGGGCTGTGCCTATGGGGAAGACTGGGTCTGCTTCCCTTCCCCCCCGGGTGTGAGAACTGGGGGCTCAGGAAGCCAGCCTTGGGAGGGCAAGGCTCTGATGCAGTCAGACCTCAGGCCAGGCAGCCAGCTAAAAGCCTGGCTTACTTTCTAAACACTCCCAGTTCACCCTGGTAAACACCATGCTTCTCTCGCTGCCACTGGAGCCCAGGCTCACACCGGCTTGACAGGCACAGGACTGGGGTGGCAGCAGTCTGTCTGTCTGGGTGCAGCCTCTGGGGACAGATGGTGTTGACTTTGTCATCACTCAGTTAACTGCCAAAGGGGCCAACAAGGATCTGCACTTCAGATTGTCGCGAGGTTGAAATAGGTTGACCCATAGGCAAATGCTCAAACTGAACAAGCTCCAAATAAGGCCTGTGGTCCATGACCCATTTCCCCTCCTGCATGGATAGCGGTAGGGTCTGCTTGCTCGGAGGGACACTGCTTCAAGCCCAGGGGTGCTACCTGAGAGGGGCAGGTGAACATGCCCTTCCCCCATCACACCCGAGGCCCCAGCGGGCATGGTTAGACCGCAGGGCGGCAGAGTGGCAGGGCCAAGGGCCTCCCTCAGACACTGGTGGAGAATGGTGTTTCAAAAAGGAACCTTCAGCAAGTGGCCAGTTCCCAGTTTTAGGACAACTGGCGCATTCAGCAACATCCCAGAGATAGGGGTGGGGGGGTAGTCGATGGTGGCAGAGAGGCCTCAAAAGCTGGGGACATAGCTAAGGGCCAAGAACGGGTGAGAAGTGGCTCCTGCTGTTGGTAATGTGACTTCCTCTGCTCCCAGGGCCCCAGATACAGCCTCTGATCCTTTCTTGAGTGACTCCCTGTGTTCACAGCTCCCCAGACAACAGCTTCCTCCAAAGACCCACACCCTGGCACAGGAAGGGTTCCCTCTTGCCACTTCCGTTCTTCCAGGAGGGTTTCCCAACTGGGCATCTTTGACCAACACCTGAAATGACCCAGCTGTTTTCTAACACACCCACCACCACAGAGCCCTGAGTTTCTGGCTCAAAGGGCCTGGACACCCCCTCTTCCTCTTGGCCCCGGAACCTCTAGGAAGCCCCTGGCCCCGCGGCTCGCTGATCACCAGGGTGTGCGGCCCAGGCCCCAGGCTAGTCCTGGAGGGTTCCTGCTCGCAAAACCCCAACTCCAAGGCCAAGCAAGTCCCCTGACGGGCCTCAGCCAGACCCACCAACAAACCTGGGGAGCACGCAAGGTCGCTGGACTCAGAAACAACCCCATCCCAGGGCAGGGGCCCTGATGGACCCCCAGCTATCTTGCCCTGGGCCCAAGTGGCACCTCCATCACCTCCATTGCAGGCTGGGCCGGGGTGGGCAGGTTGGGTACTCACAGCACACAGAGCGCGTAGGCCCGGGAGATGGACTCGCTGGCACGCACGAGGAAGCTCCCGTCCTTGCCCGTCCTGGAGAGCAGCTCCTCTGCCTTGGAGCGGGTGATGTTGCCGTGGTTCCAGCAGGGGACCATGGCGGGCGTGGGTCTTCCCGGGGCCGGGCCCGGCGGCCTCACCACAGGACCGGACACCACGCCGACGGGGGAGCTGGGCCCTCCTGCACTGCCAGCCCCCGTGGGTTCCCTCTCAGTTGCCCCAGCTGCTGCTGCTGCTACCACCCGCTCGCTGACCGACTTCCTGTTTCAGGCACTCGGCGAGGGAAAGGAAGCTGAGCTGCAGAGGACTTCCTCATTGCAGAGCCCAAGCAAGACAGTCCTCCACCTCCCCCCTCGCGGCCTGCTGCCCCTCCCTCTCACCACCCCCCCACCCAGCCCGTGCCCCCCCGCTGGCTCCTTCCTTTAATGGGTCTCAGTCCCTAGCATGGCGAAAATCAGCTGGAGTCCTCCTGGGGGAATCTATCCGCTCCTCTGGTGTCAGGAGGCTCAAGGACACCTCTGAAGGAGCGAGGCCCAAGTGTTAGCCATTCCGAGGCCCATGACCCGACGCCCCGCATGGGGCAGCCATGTCCTGGATGTGCACCCCAGCCCTCTGCCCTACCCCCGAGCTTTCCACCTCCCTGTCCACTCCCTCTGACATGCCCATGGGTCAGAGGCTCACAGGGCTGGGCTTCTCAACTGGGGCTGAAGCCTGCCCCCACCGGCTGCCCCCAGGCCGAGCAACATCAGAGGGAGGGGTACCAGCCGAGCCCCCCTACTCACACTGAGACACACATGGCCACCTGGGCACCGTTCAGCTTCTGTGAGCTGGGAAGACCTTGGGCGACACCACCCGTGGGCCCCCCCCACCCCGGGGATGGCTCTGTGACACTATACCCATTGTGGGGGCCGGCAGGTATACAGGAGCCTTCTCCAGGGCAGCACATCCTGACCCCTGTGGCTCAGCTTAGGGACACGCAGAGGGAGCTGGGAAGGCTCTCAGGACATGGACCTTTTGCAGGGTGACACCTCTGGATCTTTCTGGAACACTTGGGACACTCACACATGTCCCCCAACCCCCCCGCCTCACCACCAAGGCAAGTTGGCCACCTGGCAAGGATGGTGTTCCTCTCTGAGTCCAACATCTCAGGTAGAGTTGGACTTGGAGGTGGAGGTGGCCAGGCATGGTTGCCTGGGTCCACAGCTCAAAGGTTGGAGGGGCTGCCTTTGGGGAGATGGGGACCACCATCCAGGATCAGTAGGCACCCTGATTGGACCCCAGACAGGGAGTTCTCAGTGCTCAGGTCAGTGCACCAGGGTGAAGGGGCAGGTGCCGACCTACTGCACAAGACCCCTGGTCCCGTCTCAGCCCTCAGCCAGCACACCCCCTCCCCCAACCGACATGACAGAAGCAGCTGCGTCCAGGCACCCGGGCCAGCCAGGCAAGCCTTCACTTGAATCGGGTCCACTGCATCCAAGCTGCAGGAGCTGGTTGGTTCCTTCTCCCTCTCAGTCTTGGTTCCCTCTTCTCTGCCTGTAGGAGAGCAGCCCCAGAGGAGCTCACGTGTGCTGGGAGCCCCCAGGGCCTGCCACTCGTAACAGTTGATCCTGAAAAGCAAAGCAAAGATAAGCGCTCTGATTCCTGAATCCTGGACCCGGCTTGCCTCCTGCCTGAGTTCCCTCTTCCGCGCAGAGGGGGAGGGGGCAGTGAGGGGATGGTCAACTCAGGCCTGAGTCAGGGGAAACTGGGCCCATTAACGGGGCAGAGTGGGGAGGGCTGCTACCCCTGTGGGGTCATCTCCCGGGTCCTCTCCAGCATGGGCATGGTCAAAGCATGGCTGTCCTCTGGCAGGCCTTCTTGGCTTCTAAGGGCAGTTCCTTTTGGAAACCTAGCCCAGCGAACTCCCTGGTCCCCACATTCACCTCCTGAAAGCCAGTTCCTCCTGAAAGCCAGTTCCTCCCCCAGCTGCTCTGAGCTTCCCCTTCCCTACCACTGCCCCCTCCCTCCCCCCACCAATGCCCCCTCCCTCGCTCCTCTGTCTGAACCCAAGGAAGAAACTCCCAAGCCTTCTGAAAGCCCGTATCAAGGCCGAGCTAGGTATGGGGCCACCGGGGTTGAGCTAAAGGACCTGCTCCTGGGATGCTCCCACCATACACTTCCCAGCCTTCTCTTCGTCCCCCTGCTGAGCTCCGTCAGCTTCCTCCCTCGAAGTCCCCAAGTCCCTCCAGGGTCCTTCAGGAGGACCCGCCCACAGTGCTGGCCCCGTAGCACCTTGACCAGCTTATCCACCGAGACCCTCCAGCACATCCAAGACCCTTCCGCTTGTACTGATCTCCCCCAACACTCCTTCCCACCCGCCCTTCCTCACCCTGTTCTCACTGAGTCCCATAGTTCAGCAGGGTCTGGGTGGCCAGTGGGACTGTCCCTGCCATTTGGTCCACTGTTGTTCCCTTTGACACACACAACACATACAAGACACACACAGAACATACAAGACACACACAAAACATACAAGACACACACGTCATCCATGTTCCCCTAATTTTTAAGGTCCATCCTGTCATGTCCTCATGTCCTGTCACGTTCTCTTGAGAAACCTGTACGCAGGTCAGGAAGCAACAGTTAGAACTGCACATGGAACCACATAGGAAAACCACATGGAAACACATGGCTCCAAATAGGAAAAGGAGTATGTCAAGGCTATATATTGTCACCCTGCTTATTTAGCTTATATGCAGAGTACATCATGAGAAACGCTGGGCTGGAGGAAGCACCAGCTGGAATCAAGATTGCCAGGAGAAATATCAATAACCTCAGATATGCAGACGACACCACCCTTATGGCAGAAAGTGAAAAAGAACTAAAGAGCCTCTTGATGAAAGTGAAAGAGGAGACTGAAAAAGTTGGCTTAAAACTCAACCTTCAGAAAACTAAGATCATGGAATCAGGTCCCATCACTTCATGGCAAGTAGATGGGGAAACAATGGAAACAGTGACAGACTTAATTTTTTTGAGCTCCAAAATTACTGCAGATGGTGACTACAGCCATGAAATTAAAAGACACTTGCTCCTTGGAAGAAAAGCTCTGACCAACTTAGACAGCATATTAAAAAGCAGAAACATTACTTTGCCAACAAAGGTCCATCTAGTCAAAGCTATGGTTTTTCCAGTAGTCATGTATGGCTATGAGTTAGACCCTAAAGAAAACTGAGCGCCAAAGAACTGATGCTTTTGAACTGTGGTGTTGGAGAAGACTCTTGAGAGTCCCTTGGACTACAAGGAGATCCAACCAGTTCATCCTAAAGAAAACCAGTCCTGAATATTCATTGGAAGGACTGATGCTAAAGCTGAAGCTCCAATACTTTGGCTACCCAATGTAAAGAACCGACTCATTGGAAAAGCCCCTGATGCTGGGAAAGATTGAAGGTGGGAGGAGAAGGGGATGACAGAGGATGAGATAGTTGGATGGCATCACCAACTCGATGGACATGAGTTTGGATAAACTCCTGGAGTTGGTGATGGACAGGGAGGCCTGGCATGCTGCAGTCCATGGGGCCACAAAGAGTCAGACACGACTGAGCAATTGAACTGAACTGAACTAATCTGTCATGGCAGTCTGAAGGCAGGTTGGAAAAGAATTTCTAGACACAGAGCATTTCAGAAGGGAGTGAGTTTATTATGAACAGAGAGCAGAGACAGTGTGGGTGCTGCAAACACATCAGGCCAACCTCCTGACAGATCAGGGAGAGCTGACAATTTTCATGGGTTAGTAGCCAATTTTTATAGCCTTGAGACAAAGAAAATTCCTGCTGGAAGGTTGGCATTAGGTGATTGCTTAGGGCACTAATGGCGATCACTGAGGTGGGCGTTTTTGCCTAATTTGGAGTCAGGAAGCCTGTTGGTGATGATCGGGGGTGGTGGGGGGCTTTGGGAACGTTTACAAAGGGACTCAGTCAATTTCGAAGGGGATCTTGGTTCTGGGGTCTGCTTTTGTGGCCTTGGGGCAGGACTCCACACATCCCGTCTTCACTTCCTTCCCAACCCAATTACCTAAACCGTCTGACACTGTCAGCTTCCTTGTCCCCCAGCCCTTCTGCCCCTGACGTTCAGAAAACCCCAGCTTCTAGATCAGAGATGCCTTTATGGTGAATGGGGCCTCATTAAACATTTTCTTCTGCAGGGCCCCTGTCTACATATAAACAATTTCATTAAAATTTGTCTTTTAAAATTCAGGGACCCATGTAAGGTAGGGATTTCTCAATGACAGTTTAGAATAATGGACAGAGAGAAGATAATTATGTATGTTCCGTGTCTAATCGGCACCCTAGAAGAGTCTTTGTGATGTCTTTCTCTTCCTGCTCAGGTGCTGTTTTTTACTGTCAAATGCATCTGGCTGATTTTATATCCCATCTAGCAAAGGGAGGGGAGCAGGGCTGCTATTATTCACAGTCCGGTGGCATTCAGAACCTGTTCATTTTGAGACAACATCAGTCTCCTGCCTCTGCATTTTCTAACCCCGTTCTTTAATGTCATTACTCGCAGCACTGTTGCATCCATTATGCTGCCTGTGAATACTGGCTTCCAGGGATTCCCTCTGAGGTTGTTCCTTTGCTTGCTTGGTACCCACAGATCTTACCTAGAGCGTGCCAGAAAATTCTAACAAGAAAAGAGGCAAGAGGGCCTCTGCTTCTGCCTCTGTCTCTCTCTCTCTCTCACACTCTGTGTGTCCCTGTCTCTCTCTTTCTCCTTCCCCTCCTCATCATCCTCTCCCCTTCCCTTCCCCCCTCCCCCTTCCCGTCCCTCCCCCACCTCCCTCCCCTCTTCCTCCACTCATGAACCCTGAGCCCACCTCCACCCGTGGTCACACCAAAATTACACTTTCTTACAGAGAAACTATCTAAAGGGTAGCACAACAGATTTCCCACAGCTGAGGACATAAAAACAGGACCACGATGAGATGAGCAGGAAGGGTAGAGACACAGCAGAGTCAATATCCACATCCCCCCGGGTCGGCAAACCCCAAATGGGATGACTATCACAACCACAGGGATCCTCCCCAAGGAGTAAGCAGTCTGACCCTTACATCAGTCTCCCTAGCCCAAAGGTCCTGCACTGGGGTGACAAGCCCCCAGAACGTCCAGTTTTGAAAGCCAAGCACAGCTTATGTTGAGGACAGCCAGAGGGCTCTAGGAGCCAGAGACTCTGCTCTTAAAGAAACACACAAGACAATGTAACAACATCTTACATATTCTGAGACCCAGTGCAGAAGTGGTAGTTTGAAAGAACCCTGCTAGATCAGGTGTATTTGCTGACCTTGGAGCGGCTCCCAGAGAGGGTACAGACAACTGAGGCTCCCCTTGGGGATGGGGACACAGGCAGTGTGCATTTTGGGGAGCTTGTTCTACCCCAATAACAGCGGCACTGGCAGGAGCCATTTTGGAGTCTTTCGTCTAGCGTATTAGTGTTGGGGACTCAGCCCCACCCACCAGTGAGTTGGTACCAGGCCCCAGCTAACCCTTCCCTGGGCCACACAGTCTACCATGCAGGGACCCAACCCCACTCACGAGAGGGCCAGCAGAGGTCCCAGTTCCCTCTGGGCTGCACTGCCAGCCATGGAATAAGCCTACCCTGTCCTCCAGTGGGCCCACGTCACTGCATAAGGCATGGCCTTGCAGTCGCCTGGGTTGGGGTCCAGGCTCATCTACCAGTGTGCCCATGGTACCTGGCCTCACCACAACAGAAGGGCACACGCAGCCATATGAGGCCACTCCTAGAGCATAAAGCTCTGGTGACCAAAAGGGAGTTCTCTGTGGGGCCCCATAGAACACCTCCTATGTAAGGCCACTTCTCCAAGATTGGTAAAGGTAACCAACCTACCTAACACACAGAAATACACTCAGAAAATTGGGAAAAATAAGGAGACAGAGGAGTAAGTGCCAAATGACGAAACAAGAGATAACCTTAGAAAAAGAACTAAACGAAGGGGATGCAAACAATCTATCCCATAACAGGTTCAAGGTAAAGATCATAGAAGGTAACAATCATAAAGATGTGAGAGGAGTGGATGAACACAGAATTTCAATAGAGTTAGAAGACATAAAAAAGAACTGAAGAATACAATAACTGAAACAAAAACACACTAAGAGGAATCAACATTATGTTAAGTGATGCAGAGGAACAGATCAGTGATCTGAAAGACAAAGTAGTGGAAACCACCCAAGATGAACAGAAGACAAAAAAAGAATTTTTAAAAATGAGGATAGTTTGGGACTTCCCTGGTGGTCCAGTGGCTAAGGCTCCAGGCTCCCAATGCAGGGGGCATTGGGTTTGATCCCTGGTCACGGAACTAAGATCCCATATGCCACAACTAAGACCAGTACAGCCAAATAAATTCATCAAATAAATTTAAAAAAAGAATTAAAAAAAAATGAGGATAGTTTAAGAGACCTCTAAGACAACATCAAGCATGCTAACAGCTGCACTATAAGGGCCTCAGAAAAAGAAGAGAGAGGGTCAGAAGATGTATTTGAAAAAAACAACAGCTGAAAACAGCCCTAATCTGGGGAAGGAAACAGGTTCAGGAAGCACACAGAGTCCCTAATGAGATGGACCTGAAGAAATCCATGCTAAGATGCATCATAATTAAATGGAAAAGATGAAAGATAAAGAGACAGTCTTAAAAGCAGCAAGAGAAAAGCACCTAGATACAAGGGAACTCCCATTAGACAGTCAGCAGACTTTTCAGCAGAAACTGTGTAGGCCAGAAGCAAGTGGCACAAAGTATTTGAAGTGATGAAAGACAGCCTCTTCAGCAAATGGTTTGGGGAAAGCTGGATAGCTACATCGCAAAGAATCAAACTGGACCAGTCCCTCACATCATGCACACACAAAAAATCATTTGCTGGGTTAATGACTTAAATGTGAGACCTGAAACCATGAAACTTCTGGAAGAAAACATAGGCAGCATGCTATCTAACATCAGTACTAGTAATATTTTTTTTGCACTATATCCTCAGGCAAGGGAAACAAAACCAAAAATAAACAAACGAGACTACATCAAACTAAGAGGCATTTGCATAGTGAAGGAAGCTATCACCAAAATGAAAAGGCCACCTACTGAATGAGAGAAGGTATTTGCAAATGATATATCCTATAAGGAGCTAATGTCCAAAATAGGCAAAGCACTGGTACGACTCAACCTCCAAAAGCCAAACGACTCAATTAAAAGTGGACAGAGCGTCTGAGTAGAGCAGCTCTAGAAGTTCTGGAAAAAAACAGACAAAACTTGAGTGTTGAAGACACGAACTTCCATGGCAGGTGCCAAGGCATAGGAGGGACTCTGCTTCTGAAATTTCTGGAGGTGGCAAGTGACAGAGACAGGAACCAAGAGAGGGGTGTGATGATCCCATGGGACCATGAAGCTACTTGTCCAGGGGTTTTTCCACCATGGACAGAAAGCAGAGTGGGTTTCAAGGCCTGGGAAGTGGTCAGACGAGGAGAGGGATTATGGAGTCCCAGGTGTCAGGATGAGGGGTGGGGAGGAGGAGGCAGAGATGCACAGTCACGTCACACATGGTGGACAATATTTCTAAGTATTAACCACCATGTTTCCCTTTCCCTCCTTTGTTCACTGAAGCTCTTTGCTGTACCCCAGGGCTCCTCGGTCCCCACCAGCCTTGGCAGAATTGGTGTCAACCATACAGTCTTATGGGAAGGAAGTGGGGTAGCGAAAGTGGTTACTGAGTCACCAAGAACAAAGGGAGCTGAGACAGTTTTGTGTGTCGATGCGTCTGGGCCAGAGTACCCAGAGATTTGGTCAAACATTATTCTAGAAGTCCCTGTGAGATATTCATAGACGTGATAAGCCTTTGAATCAGTAGACTCTGAGTTGACTGTTCTCCATATCGCGGGTGGGCCTCATTCAGTCAGTGGAAGGCCCTAATAGAAAAAGACGGAGGTTCCCCACAGAAGAGGGAATTCAGTGAGCAAATCACGTTCAGACGCAAACCACAGCGTCAGCTCCTCCCTGAGTCCCCAGCCAGCAGCCCCACTCTGCAGATTCGGGGCTTGCCAGCCTCTGCAATCATGTGAGCCAATTCCTGAAAATAACCTCTCTGTGTACCCACATTCCACTGGCATTGTTTCTCTGGAGAACCTAATACAGAAGGAAATACTTGACTATGAAGTTTGAAAGCTGCTCACTCGACCGCTATAATCAGGAGTGAATTTCCCTCACCCAAGACATGATACAAAGGCATCCTGGGGTTAGCGAAGGGGGTGGAGGGGTCACTCACAGAGAACCAGGTAGGACCAGGAGGCCCGAGCCATTGGCGATCAAGCACCATCCCTCTTGGTGCCAGGGGTCCAGGTCAAGGGGATCAGACCTCCCCTCCCAGAAGGGTCTCCTCTGTCCTGATTAACTTACCTCCCCCCATGTTTGTTTGTTGTTTTCGTTACTCAGTCATGTCCAACTCTTGGTGACCCCATGGACTGCAGCATTCCAGGCTCTTCTCTTCAGGGGATTTTTTCAAGCAAAGATACCAGGTTCCTTCTCCAACCTCTCTCCATGGGCCCTTCTCAAATCGAAGGCCAGAGACGACTGTTACCGAGGGATCATACCCTCAACCCTCTGCTGGGAAGGAAGTCTTCCTCCCCGCTCAGCCCTCTCTCTCCCAGCCCCCCACCCCAATTGCTCTGGGGGTTCTGTTGGACTCCTGGTTCCCCCTCGCTGCTGACTCCTCCACTTCTGCGGCTGGCATCTTTGAGGGGACCTTTCCACATCCTCTCCCCAGGCCCCTGGAGACACTGATTGGCTTCTCTTTGGGTCCAACAGTCCTCAGAATGCTTGGCTGGGCCTCTCCCAGGCCCCTAAGCCTCAGGCCCCTGAAAAGTAGGAAGGGGTTGCCTGGTTCACAGCACCGCCCAGCCCCCCACCTTCACCCCACCCCCACCCCCTCACAAACCAGGCCCTGAGTTACACACAGAGGAGGAGGCCAGGGCCACAAACCTCACTCGGTCATAAATGTCTGGGGTCTGTGGAGTGAGGTAAGGGGCCTGGCGAGGTGGGTGCTGTCAACCCGGCTGGGGCCTCAGAGGGACCCTCTTGACTGGTGTCTGGGGGGCCAGGGCAGTGGGGGATGGCGTTAACGCTTGCTGTTGGTTTATCAGCTTTGGTTTGAAAGAGGGCAGGACTCTGGTCATTTCTGGAAATAACCTGAAGGGGTCAGATTCCGAGCCTTGTCCCTCCCTGCCACCAGGGGGAGCCTCGAACTCCGCCCTCCGCCCAGGAGTCGTGTGACCTGCTGCTGAGCTTGTCGCTTTCCAAGAGTCTCAATTCACAGATTCCTGTACTAACGAGGTCAGCAGGAACGGAGGCAATTTCCCCAGGGGTCCAAGGGCTCACAGAGTCCATGACCTCTGCTCCAGGGCGTCCCGGGTGTACCACAGGCCTGGCAGTGAGCCACGCTCCCCTTCCGCTGGAGATGAGACAGACCAGAAAATCACATGGACCTGAACTGCCACCGGGAAGAATGAAGCTCGCCTTTGGGGTGAATTGGGTGACGGACACTCACAGCCACGAACACAATGAGGGTCCTTTGCCAAGATCGTTAAGGACCCCGGAAAATATTCATAATACAATGTTAAGTAAAAAGAGAGCGAGAGGAAAAACAAACAAACAAACAAACTCAGGAAACTGGAGATGCTGATTCCAGCTATGGAAAAAGCTTTATCTTGAGAAACCACCAAATACGAAGGTTGCAGAGTTAGGCGGCAGATCTTCCTTCTACTTTATTCTTTATGACCACATACTACTTTTATGAGAATAAAGATTAAGTAAATTAAAAAGACGACGCTGATTCTGGACGGTGTGTGTGAAATCCCACAGAGCAGCTTGGCTTTATGTGGATGGCTGATGGCATTCCAGGTGACACCTCCCCCAGCTCGCCTCCCTCAGGATTCGTGAGGAAGAGACGGATTTTTTTTTTCTTTAACTGAAAAATAATACATTCGCAGAGTAAAAAGTCAGCCAGCACAATGTGAAATAAGTTTTCCTGCCATGGCAGACCCATCCACATACCCAACCCACTGTCACTGTGTGTATAGTATAACTCGCTCAGTCGTGTCTGACTCTTTGTGACCCCATGAACTGTAGCCCACCAGGCTCCACTGTCCACGGGATTCTCTAGGCAAGAATACTGGAGTGGGTTGCCGTTCCCTTCTCCAAGGGATCTTCCTGACCCAGGGATCGGGCGTGCATCTACCTGCACTGCAGGTGATCTCCTGCATCGCAGGTGGATACTTTACTATCTAAGCCACCAAGGAAGTCCCCCTGCTGGCCCAGGGCCAGCATCTTATGTATTCTCCCCCAACTTTCTGCACATATGCAAACATCTTTTTATAGGTCTTTTCTTTTCACCCTGTTGTACACCTTGCTTTTTACACTTAGCAATGTTTCTGAACATTTCATGGAGCTTTTTCTTTGTATCTGCCATGTTCTTTTTAAAGCCAGCATACTATTCCTATAGCCCAGCACAGCGCATTGGACCAGTCACCTGTTGACAGGTACTTCGGCTGTTAACAGCTTTTGCTGTTACAAATGACATGACAACCTGCACACTGGCCATGCATCTTTGGGCTCTGTGCAGCCAGGTATCTGCAAGATTTATACCCAAACATTAAGAGCAACTCTAGGGTAAGGGCCCAGTAAGTATTACCCCATGGCTCAGCGATAAAGAAGCTGCCTGTCTATGTAGGAGACGTGGGTCCGATTCCTGGGTTGAGAAGATCCCTTGGAAGAGGAATTGGCAACTCACTCCAGTATTCTTGCCTGGAGAATCCCATGGACAGAGGAGCCTGGTGGGCTATAGTCCATGGGAGTCACATACACACACACCGCCCCTCCCCCCACACCAGTAAGTAGCTTGAGTTTCTGCAGGTGTTCTGAATGATTTCGTCAAGTCAAAAGATCAGGTTCCATCCAGGCTGAGATATAATTGCACTCATCTCACACGCTAGCAAAGTAATGCTCAAAATGCTCCAAGCCAGGCTTTGATAGTACGTGAACCATAAACTTCCAGATGTTGAAGCTGGTTTTAGAAAAGGCAGAGCAACCAGAGATCAAATTGCCAACACCCACTGGATCATAGATAAAGCAAGAGAGCTCCAGAAAAACATCTACTTCTGCTTTATTGACTATGCCAAAGCCTTTGACTGTGTGCATCACAACAAAGTGTGGAAAATTCTTCAAGAGATGAGAATACCAGACCACCTGACCTGCTTCCTGAGAAATCTGTATGTGGGTCAAGAAGCAACAGTTAGAAATGGACATGGAACAACAGACTGATTCCAAATAGGGAAAGGACTACATCAAGTCTGTATATCGTTACCCTGCTTATTTAACTTATATGCAGAGTACATTATGAGAAACGCTGGGCTGGAGGAAGCACCAGCTGGAATCAAGATTGCCAGGAGAAATACCAATAACCTCAGATAAGCAGATGACACCACCCTTATGGCAGAAAGCAAAGAACTAAAGAGCCTCTTGATGAAAGTGAAAGAGGAGAGTGAAAAAGTTGGCTTAAAACTCAATATTCAGAAAACTAAGATCATGGCATCAGGTCCCATCACTTCATGACAAATAGATGGGGAAACAATGGAAACAGTTGAGAGACTTTTTTTGGAGGGCTTCAAAATCACTGCAGATGGTGACTGCCGCCATGAAATTAAGAGACATTTGCTCCTTGAAAGAAAAGCTCTGACCAACCTAGACAGCATATTAAAAAGCAGAGACATTACTTTGCCAACAAAGGTCCATCTAGTCAAAGCTGTGATTTTTCCAGTAGTCATGTATGGATGTGAGAGTTGGACTATAAAGAAGGCCGAGCACTGAAGAACTGACGCTTTTGAACTGTGGTGTTGGAGAAGACTCTTGAGAGTCCCTTGGACTGCAAGGAGATCCACCCAGTCCATCCTAAAGGAAATCGACCCTGAATATTCATTGGAAGGGCAGATGCTGAAGCTGAAGCTCCAATACTTTGGCCACCTGATGCGAAGAGCCGACTCATTGGAAAAGCCCCTGATGCTGGGAAAGATTGAAGGTGGGAGGAGAAGGGGACGACAGAGGATGAGATGGTTGCATGGCATCACTGATGCAATAGACATGAGTATGAGCAAGCTCTGGGAGTTGGTGATGGACAGGGAGGCCTGGCGTGCTGCAGTCCATGGGGTCACAGAGAGTCGGACATGACTGAGCGACTGAACTGTTGGCCTCCTGGCACCAGCTTGCAGGATTTCAATTCTCTGACCAGGGAGTGAACCTGGGCCGCAGCTGTGACAGCACTGGGCCCTAACCACTGGGATGCCAGTAGGAGTTTTATGTGACTTTTACCCTCTTATGTTTTTAACTCTTTCTGCCGTCAGTTTTCCAGATGTCCAGGGCATAATATGTACAGAATAGTTGACAGGGAAAATACTGGAAGAAGAGACCAATTAAGCCTCTATTTCAGTACCTCAGAATTACATGATAAGTCGAGTGAAGGAAAAGGTAAGAGAAGAACAAGCTCAAGATGGTTACAGCGTTCCCTGGCCTCAGCAGTGAAAGTCTGGAAGCCTCACCACCAGGCCATCAGGGGATTGTCCTGGCTCCGTTTCAGACAGCTCTCTTAACGGTACCGACTCCATCTTTCCTTTCCTTTACAGGCAGCTCTACACCTTCCTTGTACGAAGCCCACACTGAGTGTGTGCAGCCAGGCAGTCAATGCCCAAGGTAACTGAACTGCCAGAATAACTGCCACCCTCTGCAAGCTCCCTGACCCCTAGGGTCAGATTTGCCAAACTCTGGACACAGTAACTCTGACCCTCAGACTCGGATACACCTGCTTGGGCCACCTGGCCACCCGACTGCCACTGACCCCTCCTGGGGCAGCCATGCCGCCCTGGGCCCCTTTGCCACCACACCCTCTGTCCTGGCACTGGGCACTTCCCAAGCCTGAGTCGTGATCACCTTCCCTTGGCAGAGCCTGTTGCCATGTCCCCTAAATGCGTCTTCTGCCCACGGCTGTGGGGATTACGTGCCAGCCCCTTTCCAGCTTCCTGTTCTGTTCCTCTGCTTCTTGGCCCTGGCAGCCAGCAGTTCTCTTAGCTGATGTGCCAAAACCCAAACACCCGGTGGGTTCCAGTGTTATTCCCATCAGAATCTTCTGCCCAGTGTCCTCAGATGCACTTCCTCCTCCTGTGTGGTTGCCTAGGGTCTCAGGAAACCCTGGGTATCCTGACTACATCCTTGCCCATCAATCAGCTCCCAGAACTGCCTGTAAGTCCTCTCTGGATCGCCCCTCTGCTCCCTCTTCCACCATCCCCCGACGGCACCCTCTCTTCGCTGATGCTCCAGACTCCCAGGCTGCTGGAAGCAAGGGTTTTTTCCTGACATTTGTGCTAAATAGCATCACTTCTCTTGGAGCCTGAGACTGGAGCCTTAACAAGTTTGCTTGCTCAGAGCATTTCCTATCACGAGTCGTACTTGCATTGTTTCGTGTGCACCTCTCGTGTGCTGTGCTCAGTTGCTTCAGTCGTGTCTGACTCTCTGCGATCCTATGGACCGTAGCCCCCCAGGCTCCTTTGTCCACGGAGTTCTCCAGGTGAGGATACTAGAGTGGGTGTCCATTTCCTTCTCCAGGGGAATCGTCCCGACCCAGGGAATCCCCTCCTTAATTATCACCTCCTCAAGAAGCCACGTTTGCCTTATTCATCCCTCAGGGCTGTAGCATCCCGCCCAGGGTGCCAGGTAGTAGGTATCTTAGCACAAGCTGCCATAGCAAAACATCCCAGACCAGAGGCCTTCAGCACTAGATATTTGTCAATATTTTCTCATAGTTCTGGAGGCTGGAAGCCTGACATCATGATACAGATGGCTTCTTCTCACTGTGTCCTCACATGGCTTCCCCTTCAGTACCTGTATAAATAGAGAGACAGAGACAGCTAGACAGACACAGCTAGACAGACACACACACACAGACACACAGACGCACACACACACACACACACACACACACATACACACAGACACACACAGCGATATCTCTCTTCCTCTTACAAGGTCACCAACCCAATAGGATTAGGACCCCATCCTTATGAACTCATTTAATCCTTTTTTTAATTTAAAAACATTTTTTAAATTGAGGTATAGTTAATGTATAATATTATATAAGTGTCAGGTGTTACAACACAGTGATTCACAATTTTTAAAGGTTATACATCCAATATAAAATACTGGCTATATTCCTTGTGCTGTACAATATATCCCTGTAGCTTATTTATTTTTATTCTTTTTTAGATCTGTTGTTTTTTTTTTGATGTGGATCATTTTTAAAGTCTTAAATTTGCTACTGTGTTATTTCTGTTTTATATTTTGTTTCTTTGGCCACAAGGCATATGGGATCTTAGCTTCCAGACCAGGGATCAAGCCCACGCCCCCTGCATTGGAAAGTGAAGACTTCATCACTGGACTGTCATGGAAGTCCCGTGTGTTAGTTTTATACATACTAATCTCTACCTCTTACTCCCTTACCCATATGTTATCCCTTCTTCCTTCCCCCACCCTACTGGTAATCACTAGTTTGTTCTCTGTATTCATAAGTCTGCTTCTTTTTTTTAACTCAGTAGTTTATGGGACTTTTTAGATTCCACCTGTAAGTGATATCGTATGGTATTTGTCTTTTCCTGTCTGACTTATTTCACTAAGCATAATGTCCTCCAAATCCAACCATGTTGTTGCAAACAGCAAAATTTCGTGTTTTTTTATGATTGAATAGTATTTCATTGTATACATATATACTATATCTCTTTAGACATTCATTGTTGATGGATACTTAGGTTGCTTCTGTATCTTGGCAATTGTAAATAATGCTACTATGAACTTGGGGGTGCATATAGTTTTTTGAATTAGTGTAATTTTGGGTTTATATACCCAGGAGTGGAATTACAAATTCATTTAATCTTAATCACCTCTTAAAAACCCCACTTTGAAATGCAGTCACATTAGGGGGGTCAGGGTTTCAATATGTGAATTAGGAGGGGAAATAGTTCTGTCCATAGCAGGACCCACTAAATATTTACTGAATTATAACAGCAAGGAGATCAAACCAGTCAATCCTAAACGAAATCAACCCTGAATATTCACTGGAAGGATTGATGCTGAAGTTGAAGCTCCAGTACTTTGGCCACCTGATGCAAAGAGCTGACTCATTGGAAAAGAGTCTGATGCTGGGAAAGACTGAAGGCAGGAGGAGAAGGGGACGAGAGAGGATGAGATGGTTGGATGGCATCACCGACTCAATGGACATGAGTTTGAGCAAACTCTGGGAGATAGTGAAGGACAAGAAAGCCTCATTTGTTGCAGTCCATGGGGTTGCAAAGAGTCAGACATGACTGAGTGACTGAACAACAACATCAGTTAGTGAATATCTTTCTACCAGCAACCACGGGTAAGACTGTAAGCTAAGCTCTTGGCATGAACTGCCTCATTCAATCCTCATGAAACCTCATAAGGGAGGTCCTGTCATTATCCCTATTTTACTAGAAGAGAAAATGAGAATGAGAGAGGTAAAATAATCCACCAGCAAGTTAGTGGTAGATCTGAGATTCTAGCTCGTGTCTGCTGAATCTCATAACCGCTATGCATGCTCCACACTTTGATTTAGGTGGGCCCAGAATTCTGTGCTGGACTCTGAAATTCTCAGGACAGAGCCTTTGCTCCATTCACCTGAATCTTCCTGAAAGCCCCTTGGGACCCCATCACAGCAGTCACCCAGACCATTGTTAGAGGTAGTGCAGATGCAGGAGTAGCTGGGTTCCAGGCTTGGGAGGATGGGCCCCTGCATAAGGTTTCAGAGGACCATTTTAAGGTCCTTGGAGATGTGTATAGACCACAGAATCAGAACAGGTTCCTGGTAGAAGCAAACTTGCTGGAATAGTCTACCCAGTCCTCTAGGCTTTGTGTGGTGAGCTCAGAAATGACTTGATGAGCACCTGGTAGACTGTGGTAGAATAGCCTGGGCTGGCTATCAAACCATCAGACTCCAAATCCCTTCCCACCAGAAGGTGCTTGTTCAAATAATAACTGTGACTTCTTTGATGTTCCAAATCTAAAGTTCCAAGCCCTGGTTTGCAAAGAACATCCAGGTGCATCTTCTTACAAGACTTGCTTTGGTCCCATCACTCCCCTGCTGAGAATCTTCTAGTAGCTCTTATGGCCTATAGAATAAAGTTCAAAATCCTTTCCTTGCAAAGACTCTCTAATCTGGCCACTATCCACTCCTCTCCTTATTTCTCATCCTGCTCCTGGGGGCCTGGCAAGAGTCCTCCTTACCCCATGTCTGGATTGGCCTCCACTCCCACCTCTGCCCATTGTAGCTGCCTCCCTTGAAATGTTTGTAACCCAAACCTTGACCCCTGGACCTAGCTCCAAACCCCTCAGACCCAGTTCTCCTTCCCTTCCCCCTCTCATAAGCCCCAGTCTTTGCCCCAACCCTGCCTTTTCCCTCCCCACTTCCACATACTCAGCCCCTATCACACACAGCACATCCACACCCAAGACTCCTCTCTTTGGGGCTTCCAGTCACCTCATCACCCCCCTCCTCCTTCCACAGCTCCCTGAAGACCTCCAGCCAGACTGCCTCCTGATGGGATTACTGACCCTCACCAGAGAAGTCCCCCTGCTGGGCAGCTTAGCACCAAACAAACCCACAGCACCAACCAGTATGGTGACCAGGGTTTTCCAGACATCAGTTCTGCCTTCCTTATTGGCTGGCTGATGAAACCTGTGTTTTTCTAGCTCATCTTGCTTTCCTATTTCAACTCTCCACACTCTTCAGAGCAGCTCATTAAAAAAACCAACAAAAACCCTCATTTTTCTGCCCACAAACAGTAGATGGGTCTCCCAGACCACTCACGAATGCATCCACATCAGTCTCTAGCCCCATGGTGCTCTCGTATCTCTCCAGGGTTCCCTTGTCATCTTCTGGGAAAGCTCCCAAAGCCACCCTGACCCTCCTGGATACTCTCCTCCCGCCTCCCCCATAAGCAAGTTCAGTGTTTTTCCATCTTTAAAAAACCACAGAAATCTTCCCTGCTAGTGGGTCTCAGCCTTGACTGTGTATTTGAAAGGCTCCACCCCAGGCCAATTAAATAGACATGTCTCTGCTGGGGTGCACACATCCTCTAGCTTGGCCAATGGGCAGCCTCAACCGAGAATCAGGCATCCACTCGCCTCCTCCTTGCCTGCTCTGTCTTTTTCCCATTACCTGCTGACTTTGGCCACCTGCCTGATGCGAAGAGCCGACTCATTGGAAAAGACCCTGATGCTGGTAAAGATTGAAGGTGGGAGGAGAAGGGGACAACAGAGGATGAGATGGTTGGATGGCATCACCTACACAATGGACATGAGTTTGAGTAGGCTCTGGGAGTCGGTAATAGATAGGGAAGCCTGGCGTGCTGCAGTCCATGGGGTCACAGAGTCAGACACAACTGAGCTACTGAGCTGACTGACTGGCTGATGACTTTGGGGAATGATTTGTCCTCACTTACTGTCTCATTTTGTCGCCTCCCATTGAAACCTCATCCGGATCGCCATGGACTTCCTGCTCATGAGTCCTCATCACAGCACATGACTCTGGAGGCTTCTCCTCCTGCCTCCCTCCAGGACTTTGGGTTTCTTCTGCAGTTTTCCATCTTCCTCTCTGACCATCCCATCTCATGTCCACCCTCTAATACACTGGCATTTCTCCAGCTTGTATGCTTGAACTTCTGTCTGTCTATCCCATGCTCTCAGGGTGTTACCCCACTTCACAGCTTCCAGAACTGTACTTCCTACCCTGACCTCCTTCCTGGCCTCCCACCCACACTTCCGGCTGCCTTCGTGCATATCCAATGGACATGTGAGCCCCACCTCGTCTCAGGTTTTTCCATCTGTACATCACAAACCTGTTCTTCCACATGCATCGCCTATCTAGATTACCCAGTCTCCCAAGCCAGAGTCTGAATGGCATCTTCATCCCTACCCACATCTTCTGGATCACTGATGGAGCCCTCTGGGATCCACTCCCTTCGATGCACCCGGTTTCATTCCACTCTTGTGTGGTTTGTTCCCTGCGTTTTTAGGAGAGCCTTCATCAGCCCATCCTCCCTCAGGCTCCTTACCAGCCCACCCACACCTCTCTGGCCTCCACATTTCTACCAGGGCTCTCTCTCTAAAATGAAAATCTGAGCCTGCCCTTCCCCCAGGTGAAATTCCCTGATCGTGTGTGCTAAGTCGCTTCAGTCATGTCCAGCTCTGTGCGACCCTTGGGACTACAGCCCGCCAGGCTCCTCTGTCTATGGGATTCTCCAGGCAAGAATACTGAAGTGGGCTGCCATGCCCTCCTCCAGGGGATCTTCCACACCCAGGGATCAAACCTGCATCTCTTTCATCTGCTGCATTGGAAGGCAGGTTCTTTACTATTAGCATGACCCACACTGTTCCTCTAACGTTGGATGGAACTCAAGCTCCTTGGCAGCTCACACCAAGCCCTTCAGGGTCCACACCTTGCCCACCTTTCCTGGTCATTTTGACCTCTCCCACGCTCACTCCAGCTCTGATGTGACCACGTCAGATCCTCACATGTGTTCATTCATCCCTTCATCCTTCACTTAACAGATATTGACTGAGAGCCTGCCCTGTGCCCAGATGCTGCCCCAGACCCTAGGGCACAAGGCCTCTGCTGCCCTGAAGCTCCCACTCTATGCTGTGCTGTGACATGCCCACCATCTCCCTCCTCCCCAGTCAGGCAGGAAAAGGGCAGACTAAGGACTCTGACCTCCTGGCTCCGCCGCTTCCCAGCTTGTAATAAAATCATGGTTAAGAGGCTTAGTTCCACTCTGCCTCGGTTTCTTCCTCTGTAAAATGGGGGTGATAATAGTGACCTGCCCCACAGTGTGGTTGGAGGACTGGATGAGTGAATGCCTGCAGAGGGCCTGGAATGATGCCTGCTGCACAGTCAGGCCTCAATAGACACTCACTTTTTAAAGATTTTTTCTGATGTGCACCATTTTAAAGCCTTTATTGAACTTGTTACAGTATCACTTCTGTTTTATGTTTTGGTTTTTTGGCCTCAAGTCATGTGGACCCTGAGCTCCCCGACCAGCATTTGAAGCTGCAGCCACTGAATTGGAAGGCAGAGTCTTAACCACTGGACCACCAGGGAAATCCCCAGTAGACGTTCACTTTTGTTTTATACCCTCAGCTTAGTGCCTGACACACAATGAGTATGCACAATGAGTATCTTGATGGATTAAAGAAAAAAGCAAAGTATTTAGCACCCTGAAAGTTAGGTTCTTACTGAAAATTGGTGGCCCTGAGGTTATAAAACCACACTCAAAATGTCACACTGAAAGATCTAGAAAGAAGGAGAATGCTCCACACATGGACAGAATATGAGTCAGATGGCAAGGTGAGCTGAGCGCCCTCTGACCCAGAGCCTCCTTGGGTAGAGAGAGGGTCTGACGGAATGAAGGAAAAGGAAGGGAGGTGACCGTGGTCAGGAGGCTACATTTTTTTTTTTTTCTGGGACCCTTGAACTTCCAGTCCAGGGCAGGAGTGAGGTGGGGGTACCTGCAGGGGCCTGATACAGTCCAGGCCTGGACTGTGCGACTCTGAGCACTCACTCATCCCCTCAGACCTCTGTTCTAATTTTGTCAGATTGTAAACAAAGTTCGAACAGGTAATATTCAGGGCCCTTTTGACCTTTTTGATTCTAGAAAAGTGAAAGTCACTCAGTCGTGTACAACTCTTTGCTACCCCATGGACTATATAGTCCATTTTCCAGGTCGGAATACTGGAGTGGGTAGCCTTTCCCTTCTCCAGAGGATCTTCCCAACTCAGGGATAAAACCCAGGTCTCCTGTATTGCAGGTGGATTCTTTGCCAGCTGAGCCACAACGATTCTAGATGTATTATGTACTCAGTCGTTCAGTCATGTCTGTTTGCGACCCTGTGGACTGTAGCCTGCCGTGCTCCTCTGTCCATGGAATTTTCCAGGCAAGAATACTGGAGTGGGTTGCCATTTCCTACTCCAGGGGATCTTCCCACCCAGGGATCGAACCTACGTCTCCTGTGTCTTCTGTATTGCACTCGGCCTCTTTTTTTTTTTAACCACTGTGCCGATGGTGTCTACCTCTGCTCTTTAACCAGGTTATAAACCACATCAGAGAGAAAGCAAGGGCCATGATTTATGAATTAAAGGACAAATGCATGACACTCATCTTTTCTGGGAGCTCAGCTGTGTTAAAGTATAAAAGGAGAAAGCTATTTCAGGGCATTTTAAACTCATAACAGGAAACTGGGCCTTCCATTTACAAACTACACATTTTAAGAAAATTCAGCTGCTCATCTTTGACTCAGTAATTCCTTTCAGGGGATTCAATTTACAGAAATAACCACAGATAAGGACTAAAAAGTAATCACAAAGATTTTTATCTCAGTGTATTTATAACAAAAAAATGTAAGTAACTTCAATTTCTTATATTCAAGGAATAAATAATTTGAGGTGCATCTCTTGATGTCTTATCTTTTGCAAGAAAATGGTATGGAGGAAATGCTTATGATATAAACTCAAGTGGGGGTAAAAAGCATGATTCATTGTGCAGCATATTCTCAATTTTGAGGAAGAAAGAAAAGTTCACAGATTAAAAACCTAGAAGAAAATGTGCCTCTGGTTAGTGGGATCATGGGTGGATTTTTTTGTGTGTGTGCTTCTCTGTACTTCGAAATATTTGGCACCTATTATTCTGAAACCCTCTCCTAAAAAGAGTACAGAAATGGAAAAGCAACACCTTGCCAAAAGTACAGTCAGCTTTCTCACTTCTGCCTGGAGCAGCATGATTTAAACTCACATTTCGTCTGCATGTGGTGGAGATGAGATGTCAGCGGGGCTGAGACACGGGTGGCAGTGTGGCCTGGATTCTCATGATGCAGCACAGGAGCCTTGAGCCCTGAGCTCTCCGGCTCCTCTTGGCTCTGCATGGATCGTCATTTTCTCAGGCATACCAGGCTGGCAAGTCCACACACTGGGGCTGACATCCCGGCTCCCTCTCCGCCCACTCTGGTGAGGCTAGGAGGGAATGCCCGGGAAGGTGGCACGGTGCCCAGAGTTAAGGACACAGGCTCTGGAGATGGGCTAAGCAGAACTCACATCCCAGAACCCACACGCATGAATCTCTTTGAACTTCTTGGATGTTCAGGAAGAGATGATGGAGACAACTCAGAATAGATGTGCGACTGTTGGTTTGGACTCAGAAAACTCAGTTCCTCCACTGGCTCTGTCTCCAAGTGGCTGGCTGTGTGGTCTTGAGGAAGTCACCATGGTCCCTGGGGGAGGAGAGGAGAGGAGAGAAACTGCGTGAGAGTCTGCATATGGGTGCCTGAGTATGTGCATGTGTGTGTGTGCACGGGTGCATGTGTGTGCATGGGTATGTGTGCATGGGTGTGTGTGCGTGTGTGTACATGTGTGCAGGGGTGCGTGTGCACGTGTGTGGGGGGTATATATGCATGTGTGTGCATGTACAGGTGCTTGTATGCACACATGGGTGTTTCTGTGCATGGGTGCGTGTGCGCGCTCACAGGTGCCTTGTGTGTGCACGGGTATGTGTGTGTGCATGTGTGTGCATGCACGGGTGCATGTGTGTGTGCATGGGTGCATTGTGTGTGCACGGGTGTGTGTGCACGCACAGGTGTGTGTGCAGGGGTGCCCTGTGTGTGCACAGGTGCATGTGTGTGCACACAGGTGTGTGTGCATGGGTGCATTGTGTGAGCACAGGTGCATGTGTGTGTGCACAGGTGTGTGCGCACAGGTGCATGTGTGCGTGCACAGGTATGTGTGTGTGGGTGCATGTGTGTGTGGCTTTGGCATGATTAAAGCTCTTAGGGAGGAGGCAGATTGCCGTGGCCGTGGTGGACAGCACCAAAAGATGACTCTCACAGCTTTTTCGTTTTTGGTCTTGACAAATTTCAGACAACGTCCACTGTCATGAGACAGGCTGTCCAGTAGCCAACTTCCTTAAACTTGGGTCCCCCGATTTTGTGCACCTGGCACATGAGTTTGTTAAAGGAACAAAGGCTGGTGGTAGACTTGTAAAGAGCAGGAAGGCCGCCCAGATGGAGAGCCTGCACACGCAAAGGCTGCAGAAGCTCTCTGAGCAGCCTCATGGCTTTAGAATCTAGCAAAGATTCACTGTCAACCTTTCTGTTAGGTTATGCTAATTAGAAATGTATACTTAAGCTACAGAATGGCCAAGGAGGGACCAGACTTACCTGCCAAGTGCCCAGAGGTGTAGTCCAGGATTTGCGACAGAGGAAGGGTGTTAGCTGAGCCAGGGTCAGGGTGGACCACAGCTGAGAGAGGAGGGCACAGTTGTAAGAGGTCAGTAGAACATGAGCAGGCTGCAGACCTGCTGGCCCCAAAGGAAGGTTCACTGAGACTCCATGGGCCTTTATTCCAGGCCCAAAGAATTTCCTTTTCTGATCATACTGACCAAGTTAGACAGGTGTGCCCAGCCGTACCTTCTCCTCTGAAGGCAGAGCAGAAGCCAGGAGAGGGAGGAGCTTTGCCAACCTTTCTTTCCCATCATCAACCACCCTCATCTGGGAGCCAGGCCTTAAATCCCACCCTGGCTGTTTGTATCAGAAAGACCAGCAGGGTGGCAAGGGAGGTTACAGAACAGAGTGGATCTTCCTACATCTTGAACAAAGTACTGAGCAGGTTGGGTTCCATTCCAGGGTTTCTTCAAGTTGTCAAACTTCTGCACACATCAGAATCATCTGGAAGGCTTGTTAAAAGCCAGCTTTCTGGGCGCTCCCGGCCGCCCCCAGAGTTTCAGATTCAGAAGGTCTGTCGGATTCAGCAGGACCTAAGGGTTTGCATTTCTCACAGCTCTACAGGTGATGCCCTTCCTCTGGGGACCACATCATGGGAGCCTCTGCTCTATATACACAGCAGATGGAAACCGATGATGTGGACCCCAAAGGCAACACCAGGGAAAGGCCAGAGACTGAGATCCTGGGGCCTGGCAGGCAGATGGACACTGGGGAGGTGCTGGGTCCATGGCTACACCTCCTTGAGGGGAGCAACGTGTGTTGTTGCTTCTTCAGGACCTCCGCTCGAGTGTCACTTCCTCTTATCTTCTTGTTATTGTTTAGTCACTAGATCATGTCTGACTTTTTTATGATGGTAGCCAGCCAAGCTCCTCTGTTCATGGGATGTCCCAGGGGAGAATACTGAAGTGGATTGCCATTTCCATCTCCAGGTGCTCTTCCTGACCCAGGGATTGAACCCATGTCTCCTGCACTGGCTGGCGAGCTCTTTACCCCTGAGCCATCAGGGAAGCTCTGACCACATGTACATTCTCTTTATTGCTAACCTGGGTTGCAATTCGCTATAAGTTGCTTACATGTTTATCATCCACTTCCTCCCACGAGGTCCAGGTTTCTTGAAGAAAGGGGCTCTGTCTTGTTACTGTTGAATCCTCAGCTCCCAGAGCATCATCTACTCCATGGCTGACACTAAAAATACTCTGCTGTGTAATGGCAGCCTTAGCCATCCCAGGGAAGCAAACCAAACTCTTGGCACCTGGAGTGGGTGGTGTGGGAAAGGGGGCCTTGGCCATGTTGCTGACTGTGATCCATTCCTGGGTCCTTAGGGGACCCATTCTGTAAAGTGTCAGCGGTGCGTGTGGCCACAGGAGAGACCACGGCATGTAGTTCTCAGCTCTTCAGTCAGTTCTCATGAGCTATCAGCTGTTTGGGCAGAATGAAGACAGCTCAGTCACGCAGTCATGTCTGGCTCTTGCAGACCTCATGGACTGTAGCCCACCAGGATCCTCTGTCCATGGGATTCTCCAGGCAAGAATACCAGAGTTTGTTGCCATGCCCTTCTCCAGGGGATCTTCCCAACCCAGAGATTGAACCCAGGTCTCTTGCATTGAAGGCAGATTCTTTACTGACTAAACCACCAAAGAAACTCCAGAACAAAGAGGGGAAATAAATGGGGACATTTTGGAAATGATGACCCTGTCCCAGGGGTTCTAATAACAACAACAGCGCTGACTCCTTGGCTCTGATTGTGTTTCTGAGCTCTGGTCTCTGGATGATAGATATCTGAGAGGTCCCTGGTCCTCAGGAAGCCTTCTTCCATCAGAGAGGCAGGGGCTGTAGAGATGGTGCAGGGTGTAGTGGGGCTCCACCGGTCCTATTTGACCAAGAATAGAAGGACCCGGGTGGGGCCAAAGAGTCTCAGGATACCGGTACATTCCATATAGGCTTCCCACGTGGTACCAGTGGTAAAGAACCCACCTTCCAATGCAGGAGACATAAGAGATGTGGGTTCGATCCCTGGGTTGAGAAGATTTCCCTGGAGAAGGAAATGGCAAACCACTCCATTATTCTTGCCTGGAGAAGCCCAGGGACAAAGGAGCCTGGAAGGACACAGCTGATTCCACATTTAACAGGTCAGGAAGCATCCTGGGCACTACCCTCTTGCCCACAGACTGTAGCTCTTGGGACATGGCCCAGGTCCCTGAGGGCTGACTGGCACAAGTAGAAGGCTGCCGTGGTGGCATAGTCTCTCTACCCTCTCTTGAGGGTTTGGAAGATGAAGTCCTTTCAGATCAGGAAGGCCTGGGTTCCCTGGGATGGATGGGGGGGCTTCTGTTGTCACCGGAAAGGTTGTGACAACTGGGAAGTTAGTTGTCCTCCCTCGAGTCGTCAGATGTCAGGACGGGCCAAAGAGAGGAATTACATGAGGACGTGACAGAAATGTGGCAGAGGACGAGCCGGTTGGATGGCATCACCGACTCAATGGACATGAGTCTGAGCAAACTGCAGGAGATAGTGAAGGACAGGGAAGCCTGGCGTGCTTCGGTCCATGGAGTCGAAAGAAGTAGGGTGTGAGTTAGGGACTGAGCAACAGCAAACATGATAGAATTGACCCCTTTTCTAGCTTCACATTTTCTATATGTTTTGGGGTCACTGTGATCTTGAGTGACCAAGGAGGTGTCCCAGGGATGCACTTGTCACGCTCAGAGCTGAGCACAGAAGCAACCCCTCCCTCACCACCCCCAGTCCCCCTTCTCAGCTGCTAAGGCAAGAAAACCAGGGTCGTGTTGGTTTCTTATTGTCACAGTAACAAACCCCCACCCACTTGGTGGCTTAAAACTGTACATGCTTATTCCCTTCTGGGATTCCCAGGTGGCTCAGTGGTAAAGAATCTGCCTGCCAATGCAAGAGACTCAGGAGATGTGGGTTCAATCCTTGGGTCAGGAAGATCCCCTGGGGAAGGAAATGGCAACCCACTCCAGTATTCTTGCCTGGAGAATCCCCTGGACAGAGGAGCCTGGTGGGCTACAGTCCATAAGGTCGCAAAGAGTTGGACACGACTGAGCATGTACGCAAGCCGTTCTCCTCTAGTTCTGAAGGGCACAAGCCTAGAGTCAGTTCTGCAGGCTAACGTCAAGGTATGGGCATGGCCACGCCTCCTCCAGGGTCCTTCCTTGCTTCTCCAGCCCCCAGAGCTACACTGCTTGCCCTCCGTGGTCTGCGCCTTCTTCCCTCTTCAAGGCCAGTGGTGCAGCGTTGACTTTCGGCATCACGTCCTCTCCGTCTGTGGTCAGCCAGCGTCCTGCCTCCCTGTGCTAGACCCGTATTATCGTGTCGATGTTCTCCAACCCCTGCCTCACCTAGGATGACCTTCCTGTCTCAAGATCCCCAACTTAACCCCATTTGCCAAGTCCCTGTAGCCACGTAAAGCCACAGTCACAGGTTCCAGGGACCAGGAGGCAGACATTTTTAGGGGTCATTATTCAGCCTATCATACCGGCCTGGTCACAGGGCCTTGGCGCCCCCTCCCCAGGGGCATCTGTGCCAGCAGCCACGTCCACTCCCCAGCCCCAGAATCCCTTTCTCCGTGGCTTCTGGGAGCTGGTCCCCAGGCCCCAGGAGGCCAGGCCTCGGTCGCTGTTGCTGGAAGTCAGGACGTGGATGTAGAAAGGCTCCCATGACGGTCACAGGTGGAAAGAGCACCTCAGAAAGTGAAAGTGAACCGGTTAGTCGCTCAGTCGGGTCCGACTCTCTGTGACCCCGTGGACTACACAGTCCATGGGATTCTCTAGGCCAGAATACTGGAGGGGGTAGCCTTCCCCTTCTCCAGGGAATCTTCCCAACCCAGAGATCTAACTCAGGTCTCCCGCACCGCAGGCGGATTCTTTACTAGCTGAGCCACGAGGGAAGCCCGTCCGACCCGACGGTTAAAAGGGGGCGGCGTGCTGACAGCCGGAGCTGAGGTGCGCAGTAGCAGTTCTGAGTTGATCCCAGGGCCCAGGGGGCTCCCAAGCCTGGAGCCCTAGGTCTCCCTGCCCACGCTGAAGCGGGTTCGGGCGAGGCCAGGCTCCCCCGCTCCCTGCTGTGTGTGGGCCCTGCTTGTGGGGTCACCCGGCGGAACACTGAACAGGGCTGCGCCACCAGCTCAGGCCTGGCAGCGGGTGTACAATGGATGTGCACAAGAGTGCAAGCACACACATCTTGCACCAGCCCCCGGGTGTCCCAGGCAGTGGCAGCGGGCTCACAACTGGCCAAGGTCCCTGCCCGCCGTGTGGCACAGCCTTGGGGTGGGGAGCGCTGTGTAACTGAATTAAGGGCCCCCTTCCCCAGGCTTCAGAGTCTGAACTGCTTCTCACATTTCCACCCCAGAAGTCCAGGCCTGAAGCTCATTTCTTTTTGTTCATTTGTTCGTCAAGTGGGCTTCCCTGGTGGCTCAGCTGATAAAGAATCCGCCTGCAATGTGGGAGACCTGGGTTCGATCCCTAGGTTGGGAAGAACCCCTGGAAAAGGGAAAGGCTACCCACTCCAGTATTCTGGCCTGGAGAATTCCATGGACTAAGTCCATGGGGTTGCAAAGAGTCGGAGAAGACTGAGCGACTTTTACTTTATAGGGGAAGTTAAGAGGAGGGGAGGGGCCTGCTAGAAGGAGTATCAATCTGTGTGGGTTTGTATGTGTGTGTGTTGGGGGGCTTCCCAGGTGTTGCTAGTGGGAAAGAACTTGCCTGCCTGGATTTGATCCCTGGGTCAGGAAGATCCCCTGGAGGAGGGCACGGCAACCCACTCCAGTATTCTTGCCTGGAGAATCCCATGGACAGAGGAGCCTGGTGGGCTACAATCAACAGTGTCGCAGAGTTGGACACGACTGAAGTGACTTAGCAGGCACACATTCACGTGTGTGTGTGTGTGTCTAAGGACACAAATTACAGTAAAAATTCAGTTTCACTGAATGTATCCTGGATTGGATCCCAGAACAGAAAAAGGACATTGGTGGAAAAACTAGAGAAATCTGAATGAAGTCCAGAGTTTAGTTAATAGTAATGTACCAGCGAAGCCTCTTCGTTTTGACAAATATACCACAGTTATGTAAGATGATAATATTAGGGGAGACTGGGTGTGGGGTGTTCGGGAACACTCTGTACTATCTTTGTAGCTTTTCTGTAAATCTAAAATTATTCCCCCCCAAAATCATTAATAATATTCAGTCCCCCCAGCAATTTTTTAATTAGAAAGTATTCACTTCCAAAGTTTTACAACCCAACACAATATACTGATGTGGAGGTTTAACGAACAAATCTACTGTTCAGTTCAATGTTTATTTTATTATTGAAGGATAACATACATAGAGTAAGGTGCACAAACCTTGTGATCACAGCTCATTTTTTCTAACGCATGGAATCACCAACACTAGATCAAACAAGAGAAGGTCTCCAGCACCCAGAGGTCTCCTTCTAGCCCATTTTTAGTGAACAGCTCTCTTCCACAGAGCTGGCCACTCCTGATTTATCTGGAAGATTGGCTTAGCCTGTTCTTGAATTTCGTATAAATAAAATCATAAAGTGTGTATTCTTTGGAGTCAGTCTTCTTTGCTCAACACAGTGTCTGAAAATCACCTATGCTATTGTGTGCAGCGGTTCATTCATTACTGTTGTGTTGTCACAAAATCATGTCTGACTCTTTGCAACTCCATGAACTGCAGCACGCCAGGCCTCCCTGTCCTTCACCATCTCCTGGAGTTTGCTCAAACTCATGTTGGACACGAGTAAAGCGACTTAGCTTGCGACCACATGACCTCTGTGAAAGGAGAGCATTTAAGAGAGTGATTTTTTTTTTCCTTAAACTTTTTGTATTGCGGTTTTTGTTGTTGTTTAATCGCTAAGTTGTAACCAACTCGTTGTGACCCTATGGACTGCAGCATCCCAGGCTTCTCTGTCCTTCACTATCTCCCAGAGTTGCTCAAAATTATGTAAATTGAGTTGACGATGCCAGCCAATCATCTCATCCTCTGCTACCCGCTTCTCCTCTTGCCCTCAATCTTTCCCAGCATCAGTCTTTTCCAATGAGTTGGCTCTTCCCATCAGGTGGCCAAAGTATTAAATCTTCAGCCTTAGTCCTTCCAATGAATATTCAGGGTTGATTTCCTTTAGGACTGACTGGTTTGATCTCCATGCAGTCGCAGGGACTTTCAAGAGTCTTCTCCAGCACCACAATTTGAAAGCATCAGTTCTTCAGTGCTCAGCCTTCTTTATGGTCCAGCTCTCACATCCATACATGACTACTGGAAAAACCATAGCTGTGAATGTGACATTATTTGGAAAAGAGTCTTTGCAGATGTAGTTAAGTGAAGGGCCATCCTGGATTGTCCAGGTGGACCCTAAGTGTCCTTAAAAGATATGAAAGAGAAAGCATAGAGGAAGGAGGAGTGAGCCATGGGAAGACAGAGGCAGACCTTAAAGTGATGCAGCCAGGAACCAAGGGAGGCCTGGGGTTCTGGACGAGGCAGGGAAGGATGCGCGCCATGCTCCCTTGGGGGGAGCATAGCCCTGTGGACACCTTGACTTGGGGTTTTTAGCCTCCAGAACTGTGAGAGGGTAAATTTCTGTTGCTTTAAGCCACTAAGTTGGCAGTACTTTTTTACAGCGGCCCTGGGAAACTTACATAACAATATAAGCCAGCTTACTTTTCCTAGACCCTACCTTACCTCCCTGCAAAGCCGTGCTCATGGTCCCTGCTCTAAAGCATTGAGGACACACAGAGAGACACACACAGACAGACGCACAAATGTACACCCATGTCTCTGCTAGTTTGCACCTTTGTCCCTGTCTGTGCCCAGGAACGTGATGAGCTAAGGAGAAATGGGCTGGACTAGATAATTCATGAAGACCTGCCGAACACCCGGACTGTGGGGGAGCAGGCAGGCTGACCCCAGGGGCCCCAAGAAGCCAGGTTCCTTCAGTTTCTGGGCTGAAGATAGAATCCTCTGGGGAGGCTGAGACAATGGAAGAGGAAAGGAGCCCAGCAGCAGACACACACTAGGCACACTTTTGACCGCACATTCAACAGAGGGAAGCAAGAGGCGGCCTCCCCAGCCCAGAGGGGCCTGGGTGGAAGAGAACCGCCAGCCCCTTGGTGGGCAAGGCCCTCGTGGGCAGCACCCGGTGGGCTTGCTGCTCACTGCGGTGAAAACTCAGCTGGGAAGGCTTGTTGCAGGGTGAACATGACAAAGATGACCTCCTTGTAATCATCTGATTCGTACAGACACCCAAACTGGGGTGAGCCGTCGGGGCCGGTACCCATGCTCTGCAGGTCTGAGTAAGCGCAGCTCCCCAGAGCCAGCAGGGTGGGCTCCGACCAGGTCGAGGGTGCGGGGGGCCACCGGTTGAGGTACACGCCCAGGTCGGATCTCTGCTGTGGGTCAGTCGGGTGGGTGTAGAGCAGCCACTGTTCTGGGGGTTTGCCGCCCACGTGGGGACTGGGGAAGCTGACGATGCTCCCATGGCAGCCGTTGGGGGGCTCCACCAGCTTCTCCACCAGCTGAACCTCCTTAAAATCCAGGCCATCGTTGGTGCTCTGGGCCTGGACCCTGGCTCGGAGAGGGGTCCTAGCATTCAGATACACCACCCTCTGTTGCCCATCCCCGACTTCGGCCACCTGGCACTCCACGGTGTCCTGGGCCACGAAGCACCCTCTTGCCCAGGTGTACCCATGGTCATGACTGACCAAGCAGAAGGCAAAGGGGGACGGCGCCTGCAGGGAGCGGGGGATGCGGTAGGCATAGGCTGGCACCACCAGGCTCCGCGTTGCATTGCACAGCTGCAGGCAGTGCCCGGGACCCACCGCGAAAGTGGCCCAGTCCTTGTGGACTGAGCCAATGACACGGTCCGTGAGGTCTGTGGAGGGGCCCCAGGACCTGCCATGGTCCAGGCTGGTGACCTGGCACAGCCGCGTCACGTTGACCCTTGTCTGAAGCTGGTGATGCTCCGACACCTGCCCGGGGATGGCGGTGAAGAAGAGGAAAATGGTGTCCGTGGCCTCGTCATACAGGGGGCTTGGGTTCATAGACCGGTGACCCTTCAGCTGGGCTTGGGAAACTGCCTCCTGCGAGTGCCACTGTGGGAGAAGAGAGGAGGAGAAGCATAGCCTGGAGAGGGCCAGTGACCGTGACAAGGGGACGCTCTGGTGGTGAGTTAGCGCGAAGGGCCATGGAGGAGAACTCTTGGTCTAGCATTCATTCATTCTCACAACATTTCCCAGAGTGGGAACCAAGGCTCCACTTCACTCCCTCCAAGATGGCCCAACTCCACCCAATCTCTCCAGCACACATCCAGGGCACCCATGACATGCTAGACCTCAAGTACAAAGATGCTTTGGGCACCAGCCCTGCCCAGCTCCATCCTGGTTTCTTCAACTTAACAGCTCCATCCAGCTTCCCCTTCTTGAAAAGCAAAGCCTTAGGAATAACCAATGGTCTGCCAAGGTGGGACCGAGTGTGACAATCACCTCCCATCTTTGATACATCACACTCTATTAATGCAGTCTGCCAGGGGGCAGCAACATGACCCTAGGCCTCAGTGAACTTCCACAATCCCTGAGTCTACGTCATAGAAGCTGCTGCTCTGCTGTCTATTCCTGTTCATTAATGTGAGTGGAATGGGTTGCCATGCCCTCCTCCAGGGGATCTTCCCATTCCAGGGATCAAACCTGTATCTCTTATGTCTCCTGCATTGGCAGGCAGATTCTTTATCACTAGCAGGGAAGCTCCTATTCCTTAATAACCATCCCCCAGTGAGTGAGTCTAAGGGCAGACATATGCCAAGGGTCTAACACCCATGATCTTATCTAACCCTAACCTCTAATTCGTGGGGCACAGATAGTACTATCTCCATCCTATATATGCAGAGTGAGAGGCTTAGATAAGGTAGATGAAGCTTGTAAGGCCATACTTCTAGTTAGCCATGGAACCAGGACATGAATCCAGGTCCCTCTGCCTCAAACCCATGCTCTGAGCAACTACAAGGAAACAATGACCACACAGTAAAGATAATAACAATATTAAATCCTTCATATGTGATAAGCCAGCTTTGGGGATCTTCATCAGAATTATTTATCTACATGCTAGAATTTCAGGACCCAAGCAATCGCCCCAACCACCCACCCCAGGTTAATTTTACTCAGAGGATCAACTGCTTCCCAGGTAGGTGATGCTGAGCTGGTCCTCCATCAGCATCTCAAGGATGTAGGGGAATCTTTCCAAAACCAGTTTCCCTGACTGACTTGTACCAAAGCAGATGACGCCAGGCCAGCTGAACTTGTTCTGGGTGAACCCATGTGAGATCCGGGCAATCGCCTGGGGATACCTTCTCTGTCCATCCCTGATGGTTCCTCGAGCCCTCTGCCCTCCAGACCTCAGCCATCTAAGGGTGGGCTGGTCCCCATAGGACTGGCAGAGCGGCAGTAGCCCCGACCGGCCTTACCTGAACTTTGCGGGTGGACTCGTCATAGCTTCCCTTGCGCAGGACAATGAGCTTGGCGTTCTCGTCCTTCTTGCCTGTCCGCTCTTCTGCAAAGGCCAGCAGGATCTTCTGCTGAGGCAGGTAGAGCAGAGCCGGGATCCTGTAGATGTGGGCTCCCGAATGGAACACCCCCTCTCTCTGCAGGACGGGGCAGGACGCCATGGCACTGGGAGGGGACACAGGAAGAGAAGATGAGTCCCTGGCAGTCCCACCCTGAGATGCCCCAGAGCCGCCCTCCCAGGCAGCTGCAGCTCACCCCTCGGGCCACCCAACCACGCTGGGGGCCTGTCCCCCTCCCACACAGGGCTCATCCCCCCATTATGACTCCCCAAGCCCCTGTTCACTCACTCTCACATCCCTCCCATGGAGTTTGGCAGCACCTCTGTCCATGAGATGTCAGGAAAGGCTATTTGGAAAAGTGTATTTGTATTCGTGGTTGACAAACCTCCTTACAACAGATTTGTGATAACCTGCGACTACTTTTGCCAGATCCAGCATATTCTTAATAAAACCTGAGCCCCTACTGGGACGGGAGGAAGGCTGAGTTGCATTCTACAACTGTCCAGTCACCAGAGACTGACACCCATGAGCTTTACATAACTCCCGAGCCCCAGAAAGTTGTCTTCGAAAAAAAGGAGGTGTGGGGAGGGGGTGGGGAAAGCGAAAGTGTTAGTGGCTCAGTCCTGTCCGACTCTTTGCAACCCCATGGACTGTAGCCCAGCAGGCTCCTCTGTCCATGGAATTCTCCAGGCAAGAATACTGGGGTGGGTAGCCAGTCCCTTCTTCAGGGGATCTCCCCGACCCAGGGACTGAACCCAGTTCTCCTGCATTGCAGGCAGATTCTTGACCATCTGAGCCACCAGGGAAGCCCAAGGGGTTGGGGGAAGCCTTGATTCTTAAGGTTCCCCTCTCCCGGGTGCTGAGACTGAGGCCCAGTTAACCATCCATGTGGACTCCAACTCTGGGGAAGGGGCATGGCATTTGGAATGGAGCAGAGAGGCCCCTGATAGCTCATTCAGGCTCAGGGGATCCTCCAGAGAGACAAGACAATGAAAGTTACAAACAAGCAGGGGTCTTCCCTGGTGGTCTAGTGGCTAAGATTCTATGATTCCACTGTGGGGGGCACAGGTTTGATTCCTGGTCAGGGAACTAAGATCCCACATACCATGAAATCAGAAATCAAAAGTCAATAAATAAACATTTTAGGAAGTTTCCTGGTGGTCCCGTGGTTGGGACTTCGCCTTCCAACACAGACAGTGCAGTTTCAATGGCTGGTCATGGAGCTGAGATCCCACGTGCCTCACGTTCAAAAATCCAAAACATAGAGAAAAAACACAGAAGCAATATTGTAATATGGGCTTCCCTTGTGGCACAGCTGGTAAAGAATCTGCCTGCAGTGCAGGAGACATGGGTTTTGAAGGAAAGTTGCATGGCTCAAGGTAGCCTGGAGTTAAAACTCCCCTCCAAGTCCTCCTTTCTAGGCAAAACAAAAAACTCTCTCACCCCAAGGAAAAATAGACGTTAGGTTGATTACGCCCAGCTCCAAGCTGGCCCAGCCTCTCGCTGATCTCCAGAACTCCTTGCCCCAGACGTTTAAGAGATAACTACTTTCAGCAACCTTGAAGAAGAACAGGCCCCCTCAAGACAGTAGCTTTCTACATACATGCCTATACACAGTTACTCTTTTCTTAGATAAGCACAGCAGCTCGCTAATCTGACTGCTGCCCCTTCTCACCTCATTAAAGGCGGTCTGTTCCTGTAGAGTGCCGGTCTCTTTCTTTTTCTGAACCTCTGAGCCTACTTGAACTCTGTACCTTACGTTATTGGTGCTGAAACCCGGGAGGTTGAGGTTCCTTCTCCTTTTCCATGGCCAGCCCTTTGGAGCGTGGAAGCCTGCCGCTTACTTTCCTGCCCGGGCTTTCAAGACCTCCTTGAGAGGATGCCCTGTGCCTTCATGAGCAGTACAGGCCCCGTGTAAGGGCTTTATTGGTTCTCCACGTACCCCGAGGAATGTTGGCCTCTTTCTCTCTCTGTTTTCTCTACACTCTCTTTTTCTCGAGACCGACCAACTCCAGGACAGAGGCCTTTTGCCATTCAACTGCTTTACATGCAACACTCCATTCAAGCCAGCCTCTACATTAAGGTAAGATCCAATCCGGACAGTTTTCTAGAGGTGCCCTAAAACTCAGTCCTCTCTGGGTCCTGGGGATCCCCAGCCTAGGGCCACTCTGTAGGCGATGGTGGGGGACGCTCCACCTTGACACAGAGCTCTCTTCTCATAACTCCTATTGTGACTACGGGTGATGACTCCAGTTCCCAGTAGGAGCCTCTGCTTGCCTTTCAGTTATGGGGTCTGGGCAGTCTGTGCCAAAGGACTCCCCTCTGGCCTGTGTTCTCAAAAATCCCAAGCCACTCTCTCTCACTGAACTCAGAGCTAACCACTTAAAACAACTCTATATACAGATCTGGCCTCAATACAAATTAGACAACCAAAACCACTGGCCTGAGTTCGAGACTTTTGATTCCAATATTTTATCAGATCTCACTAATTTCCTCAAACACAATGGCAAAGGATCGGAGGTCCCATATGCCCAAGCCTTTGGGGCCCTTCGGAGCAGGCCCTCCCTATGCAAGAACTGCTCCACCCACGAGCTCCTTCTGTGCACCTTGCCTCCCAAACAAAAGGGCTTTTCTTCTTCAACTAACCACCCATCACGACCTTCCACACCCCCAGAGTTTGACCCAGCAGACGAGCCCCCTCCCTATCTGCCACCCCGCCAACCCTCTCCTTCCCCCTCATCCAATTCACCTACTGACCCCAGAACCTCTCCTGACTCCCTCTCCCCTCTTCCCTCTTCTCCTCCCACATGGTCATGTACCCAACATATGTTTCCCCTGAGAGAGGTGGCAGGGCTGGAGGGCCCCACCCGAGTCCATTAGCCATTTTCATTGTCAGACATGAGCCAGATTGAAGAAAAGTTAGGATCATTTTCTGAAAATCCTACCAGATACAGAAAAGAATTCCTGAGACTCTCCCAGGCCTATAACCTCACATGGAGTGACATATATCTTAATGCCGCTCTCACCCCAGATGAAAAAGACCATATCTGGCAAACAGCAAAAGCCCATGCCGATGACTTACATAACCAAGACCAGGACAGCCCAGTTGCTGGTGAGGTGGTGCCTCAGTTAGATCCCCACTGGACTTACCAGCCCAACGACCCAGGTTATCAAGAGACTCAATCATATGATTACTTGCTTTCTAGAAGGAATGCAGAAAAATACTCCTACCCATGTCGATTATGATAAAGTCAGAGAAATCACCCAAGGGGCAGACAAAAAACCTGCCTTATTCTTGGCATGCCTCACAGAGGCAGTCCAGAAGTATACCAACCTAGATATCACCACCCCTGCTGGGTTACTCTACCTTCATGTTCAATTCATCAGCCAGTCTGCCCCTAACCCCCCAAAAGAGACCTTCTAGAATTAGCCTTCCAGGTGTTCAATAATAGAGAGGAGGAAGCTAAGAGAGAAAAAGACCATGAGAGAAAAGCTAAATATGCCATTTTGGTGGCAGCAATTAAGGGAAGAGATCAACCCAGCCCAAGTCATCCCAGACTGGGACTTAAGACCCCCCAGGACCCTGCTTCCAATGCAACCAGTTGGGACACTGGGCAAAAGCATGCCCAACCCGTGGCCAATGGGGACACTGGAAGATGGACTATCCCCAGGGATGCCTTGACGCCCCTGGAGAGGTCCCCATCTCCCAGAGCTGGAGAATGGAATGTCCACAGAGACACCCTGGCGCCCCTGGGGAGATCCCCACTTCTCCCCAGAACCCCAGCCCAACACTACGAGAGCTGTTCCAATGACGGGGCCCAGGTTCCAGCCCCCGCCCACCTCCAGCCCATGTCCCAGACACGGGCTCGGAACTTAGGATAGACAGGGTAGTGGCTGGAAAAAAGACCTCCTTTATAGTGGACCCTGGAGACACTTTCTCTCTCTTAACTTCCTACTCTGGCCCAACTCAAGACTCAGAACTCACAATCAAGGGGGTCTCTGGAGTTCCCTTAAGGCCAAAAATCTGTCCTCCATTACTCCGTCAATTTGGAAAATCGACCCTCATACACTCATTCCTCATAATGTCTAAGTGCCCAATGGCACTCCTAGGGAGAGATCTATTATCCAAATTGGGAGTCTTTATGACCAAACCCCTCCTTGATACAGTCTCTGTATTTGGCATGCAGATGGCACCTGGACTGCCCTATACCTCACCTCTGACTTTCCCTTGGATCTACGCACCTTAGATGCCCAAGTCTGGGACACTGAACACCCATCCCTAGCTAAACATCATCCCCTAGTCCACATTACCCTAAAAGACCCCTTGACTATAATCACCCAACAACAGTACTCTCTTACCCCGGAGGCCCACAAGAGACTTAAGCCTGTCATAGACCATCTTCTTCAAGCCTCTATCTTAATTCCTACCCATTCACCACACAACACCCCTATTCTGGCAGTAAGAAAGGGACCAAACCCTTGGAGACTGGTCCAGGACCTGAGGAAAATCAATGAGGCTATTACGCTGATATTCCCAGAAGTCCCTAATCCTTATACCCTTCTGTCCGCCATACCCCCGACTGCAACCCACTTCACAGTATTAGATCTCAAAGACGCCTTTTTCACCATGCCCCTCCACCCCATCTCCCAATCCCTTTTCGCCTTCACCTGGCAAGACCCCGAGACTCACATTTCCCAACAACTAACATGGGCAGTTCTCCCCCAGGGGTTCAGAGATAGCCCCCACTTTTTTGGACAGGCTTAACAAAAGGACCTACAGACACTCCACCTAGCCGTAGATGACCTCCTCCTTCTCCACTACATAGATGACCTCCTCCTTTGTAGCCCAACTTGAAAACTCTTTCTCCAACATACTGCCAAACTCCTTGGGGCCCTGGGATCCCGGGGTTATCAGGTATCCTGATCCAAGGCCCAAATAGTACAGACAGGCATCACCTACCTGGGGCTCTCATATCCCACCAACAAAAAACTATTCCCCCAGATAGAATCCAGGCCTTAATTAACTGTCCACTTTCAAAAACAAAAAGAGAACTCCTGTCTACCCTCGGCCTCCTAAACTTTTTCTGTATCTGGATCCCTAACTTCTCCCTCATTGCAAAGCTGCTCTATGAGGCTACTAAAGGATGTCTGGATGAGCCCCTCTTGAACCCCTCCTCGCTGGCCAATCCTATTCGCCAGCTCACCCAGAGTCTCCTTGAGTGCCAACTCTTCACCTGCCAAATCACACCAGAACATTCTTTCTCTTTGCACATTCCAACCAAGGACAGGCCCTGGGGCTTCTATGTCAGCGGGCCGGAGACCCCTGGGCTCCCATCCCCTATCTGTCAAAACAGCTTGACACGGTGACCACGGGGTGCCCTCCCTGCATGCAGGCCAGGGTCTGCCATCACAGCCCTCTTGCCCGAAGCAAATGACGTCTCTAGACATGCCCCTTGAACAGCCTGTTCTCCACACACCTTCCGAGACTTACTAGCACATCGGGCTTTCCTCTCCCTTCCCCCTTCCAGGGTGCAAGTCCTGCATGCCTTTCTCCTCGGCCCTCAGCTCTCATTCTCCCCCTGCTCTCCCCTTAGCCCCATCAGCTTATTACCCACATCCTCTACAACAGATCCTCTCCTACATAGCTGCAGCCTAACAGTAGGTATTACCCCAAACCCCTTTCTGATGTAACGGATCAGCCCATCCTAGACCCAGACACCCCACACTGGTTCGTTGATGGCAGCTCTCAAAAATCCCCACCCTTCACAGCAGGGTATGCCATCATCCAGGGGGATCCCTTTGCCACAATCACGGAGCCCAGACAAGTGGAGCTTCATCTCTGCCACCTCACACCACCTCCCAACAGGCAGAACTGATAGCTCTCACCACAGCTTTGACTCTGGCTAAAAATCTAAGGGTTAACATCCACACAGACTCCAGATAGGCCTATAACATACTTCACTCAAACATCCTAATATGGAGAGAGAGAGAGGTTTCTTAACCCAAAAGGGATCCTCTATTATTAATTCAGACCCCATCCACAAACTTCTAGAAGCAGCACTCTTACCAAACAAAGCCACCATCCTCCACTGTAGGGGACATCAAAAGAAAAGTCTCATATCAGCCTGCAATCATGCCGCAGACCAGAAGGCAAAAGAAATAGCCCTGTCCCATCCTTCCCTCCAGTCCCCTGTCATCTTAGCTCTGACTCCATCTGACCCTCCCACCACCAGAAAAATCCTCTCTTATCTACACTCACTCTTTCATCCCTCGTCCAAGACATCCCAACAGTTCCTCTGTAATCACTTCCCCATATCCACTGCTGACAACAATATTTAGATAACCTTACCTGCTCCTGTCAAACATGTCAACATATTAATCCCAGTTCCAACCTTAAACCTACCTCCTTTCCAAACCATCAAAGGTGAGGCAGCCTGCCAGCACAGGATTGGCAGATAGACATTATTCATATGCCCCTGGTTCAGAGATTCAGATACCTCCTGGTCCTTGTGGACACTCTTTCAGGATGGGTAGAAGCATTTCCCACTACAAACAAAAGAGTCCACACTGCGGCCCAAATCCTCCTCACAGAAATTACCCCCAGGTTTGGCCCGCCTTCATCCCTACAGTCTGATAAGGGCCAAGGTCACCCAACAATTTGTCCGGTTCTTACAGATACCCTGGAAATTTCACATTCCATATCATCCCCAGTCCTCAGGAAAGGTAGAAAGGATGAATAGGATAATCAAAGAAACTCTTACCGAATTAACCCTCGAGGTACATCTAGATTGGACTAAACTTTTGCCAATTGTTGTAAAAGTGCGGGCTTTGCCCAGAAAGCCCCTGGGGCTGAGCCCCTTTGAGGTGGTGTACTGAAGGCCCATTCTCCCTCCTGGGCTCCCGCCAAACCTCCTCCCATACCAAGCTTCCTACGCTCCCCTCTGCTGGCAGAACTCCGCGATGCCCTCTGGAAATTTGTCAACCACAACCTGCCTGCCCCTGACCCCCAAGCTCCCTTGCCACCTTTACAAACTGGGGACATGGTCTACCTGTCAGATAATCCCCAGGGTGACCTAAACCCAAAGTGGGAGGAACCATTCAAAATCATCCTGCTTACCCCAACTGCAGCTAAACTCGAGAAGGTCACCTCCTGGGTACACCTCTCTCGCCTGAAACGGGTCACTGCTGATCCTGTGCTGTACTCCTTAACTGATCCCTATTAGATCTCTCTCACAGGACCTACCTCTTTAAAAATCACCCAGCGAAAACCTCTGTCGACCATCCAAGAGGACACTGAATGATCTGGACACTCACAGAACCCACAGCTGTTCCTGATATAACAGCTCCAACCCTCATATAACAGAAACACGCCTAGGGAAAAGCCTATAGTTAACTCTTACCACATTATTGAAATAGATAACACACTTTGCCTGAGATGTCAGCCTTAGATAAGTTAGTACAACTTCAAGCTAAAAAAAAAAAAGAGGGCAAAGGGATCTTTTTTTTTTAACCACTTCAATGTATGTTATTAAGTGGATCAATCACATTACAATGACTGTTTTTTAGATCATGAGAACAGCACAGATTTTCCTAAATGATTACAGAGAAGCTAATCACCCAAATGATTTCTAGATTTCACCAGTCACTTTTGTTAATGCATTATGAAGTTAGTATATATTTTACTAAATGATTAAAAAGAAACTAACCATCTAGGTGATTTCTGGATTCTGTATGTCATTTTTGTTCATGCTTTCATTATTGCCTTCCCAAGATTCTCTCCTTTTAGCAGTACCATAAATGCAGCTGACATGTTTTCAAATCCCAGTGACACGTCCATGGTACTGTATTTTACCCTGGAGGGCCAGTGGTTAAGACGTTGCCTGCCAGTGTAAGTAATGCTAGTTTGATCCCTGGTTGGGGAGTGAAGATCCCACATGCCTCTGAGACCCACTTTAGCAAGACTTTCAGAGCCTCTGGCGGACTTCTGGCCAGCGGTAGACAACGAAGCCTCGCAAGTGGAGTTCCTTAAAGACGATGATTTCTGGGGATGGGCATGAGGGAAGAGGGCCGGTTCTGTTGTATACAGAGATGGCCCCACATGTAGCAATTCTTCTGAATTTCTTCATCTGAGTGATAACAACGTTGGATAACTCTCCACCCACATTATCAAAATAACAATCATATCCCTCGGGAGCGGCTACTTTCAGAGCTTCTTCCAAAGACTTTGCTGTTTTGTAGTTAAAGGCAACATCAAATCCATGCTTTTTAAGCCAAGCAACTTTTTCATCAGACCCTGCTGTTCCGATGACTTTGCAACCCTTGAGCTTAGCAATCTGCCCCACAACAGAGCCCACTGCTCCTTCTGCCGCATTAACCAGCACTGCTTCTCCACCCTTCACTCCACAGACGTCAAACGGGCCAAAGAAGGCTGTGAGGCTGGGCATGCCAACCGTTCCCAGAGCCAGAGAAAGTGGTAACGTGTCTGTCCACTCTGCAAGCACCTTTTCCAGCTTCTCCCCATTAGAAATGAAGTGTGTTGTCTAGCCCGAAGGAGCCACCACAATAGTTCCTGTTGGGTAGGCTGAATTTTTACTTTCTACAACTCTGGCCACTTGCTCTCCCATCATCATGTTGCCCCGCTTCAAGCTTTTTGCCATAATTCACATGTAAGGATCCACGGTGAAGTATAAAGCTTCCAGCAGGACCTCTCCATCTTTTAAGGGTAGGAGTTCAAGTGTCTTCAGTTCAAAGTCACTAATAGTAGGTGACCTACAAGTGTTTCTTCAGGGCCCAGCTCTTAGCATGAACCTTCCTGAAGCTCAAGAGTCTGCAAGATCCACTTCCTCCAAAGAGATCTTTCAAATATTAAAGCAGAAAACTGTGAGATCCCTGTCTGTCTGGATATATACGTATGTCTCAGTGTATGCCTTTGTCTCTGGATAATATTGCTGAGGTTAATTTATAAATGAGCTAAACAACAGTTCATGGTCTCTGAAAGAAAGTAAGATGCAGGTTTTCAGTAAAAAAGGTAGAAGAAATGGAATTACATTTTATTAAGAGAAAAAGGAAGTTCCCTGGATAATATTGCTGAGGTTAATTCATAAATGAGCTAAACAACAGTTCATGGTTTCTGAAAGAAAGTAAGATGCAGGTTTTCAGTAAAAAAGGGTAGAAGAAATGGAATTACATTTTATTAAGAAAAAAAGGAAGTATGGCTTATAGATGGCTGTTCTATGAATGGGCAAATTAAGTGATGAATACAGAAAGTGTAAAAAAGGTTTGTGGCAAGTAGAAGAGAGTTTTGTGCATGATACAAGTTTCTTAAGACATTAAACTGCCTTTGCCAAAAAGAAAAAAAAATGTTTCTGTCCCATTAAACACTGGAGTTACCTCCTGGGTATACCTCTCTCGCCTAAAACAGGTCACTTCTGATCCTGCGCTGCCCTCCTTAACTGACCCCTATCAAGTCTCTCTCACAGGGCCTACCGCCTTAAAAATCACCCGGCGACAACCTCTGTTGACCATCCAAGAGGACACTGAATGACCTGGACACTCTTCAACCTTCAGCTGTTCCTGGCCCAAAGACTGCAAGACCTCTGGACCAGCGCCCTGACAGGAACTTCCTTCGAAGACCTGACCACGCTGGTGCCTCAACTGTGGCTTCAGGGAACCTTCTACAGCCTGACTCCGGACGAGATTGATTTCTTTACTCTCGTTCTCTACATCATCCTACATCCTAAGGAACACTGTTCCTCCTCAGATTCAAGCAACCGCCATCTGGGGGCCTTCCGCCCCTCGCCCTGACTGGCTCCTTCCGGTCTCTCTGACCACAGCTGCACTCTTGAGCTCAGTCCCAACTGTAGGCCTAGTAACCGGCTCCCCTCAGGACGGGTCGCTGCCCTTCGTCTTCCTGGGGGTGTCGCCTATGTTGCTCGCTGTGTTCTCCTCCGTAGGGCACTACTTCCTCCACGCTGCCTGACAGACCCGTGACTCCTCTCTTCCACATCCTTGCTGCACTCCCCAGCCTCTGGCTACTTCCTGCCCCTGCTCAGACATACAGTCCTATGTTCATTCCTCATGTTATAATACGGCTCCCAGACCGTGCACCATGAGCCTCGGGGAGGGGGCAAGTCCAAACCCCTACTCACTGTTAAAGTACAAAAGAGAGGAAGTTTCGTGAGCACCTGCCAGAAGCCAAATGGAAAAAACATATGTTTCTATCCCGTTACCCACTAGGGGTACTCAGATGGGGGCAGGATACTAGATCAAAATCAGAAAAAAAAAAAAAAAAAACAAGAAAAAGTTATAAAGAACCTAATTTTCTGGTTACAAGCAACCCCTGAGCCTTATAAATGCCTAGACCTCCTTTCCCAATTACAGCCTCTCCTAAAACCTCCCTCTGATAACCAACATCTTACCCGCCTTCTCAACTCTTCTTTCCAATTCTTCCAGTACACACAACACACATCTCAGTGTTGGATATGCATGTCACTGTCTCCCTCACCACACATAGCAATTCCCTGACCCTCAACCCGGCTGTCACAGGACAACTATACCTCCCCTTGCTAACAAAAAACCACACAACTTATTGGGCCAGTCTCTGACAATGGCCTACTCTCAGCCTCTTCAAACCTAACCTGTATCAACTACACTGGTCTTACAAACTCCACTCCCTCCTTCTGTTCCACTTGGGTTCTCTGGAACAGCACAAATAATTGCACCAACCCCGGAATCTTCATTCTTTGTGGGACCTATGCAAATTTTCATGTCTCCCCCTTGACGCCCCTGGACCTTGCATCTTGGTCTTCCTAACCCCTGGTCTAACATTCTTCGAAGAAGAAGAGGTAGAACAAATAGTCTACCCCCAAGAGAAACTTTCCCACAAGCTGTCACAGCCCCCTTCCTGATTGGGACTGGCATAGCAGCAGCTCTAGGCACTGGGACTGGGGGCATCTCGGCCTTGGCCCGTTTTTACTACAAGCTGTCCGAAGGACTTAATGAGGATATGGGGCAAGTAGCAGAGTCCTTCATTTCAGTCCAAAGACAAATTAACTCATTAGCTTCTGTGGCTCTACAAAATAGGTGAGCTATGAGCTTTGTTTTCTGAATGCTGAGTTTTACAGCCAGCTTTTTCACTCTCCTTTTTCACTTTCATCAAGAGCCTCTTTAGTTCCTCTTTGCTTTCTGCCATAAGGGTGATATCATTTGCATTTCTGATGTGTTCTGCAAATAAGCAGCACAAAGATTTCTCAGGAGGCAAGTAAAAGTGGTCTGGTATCCCCATCTCTTTAAGAATTTTCCACAGTCTGTTGTGATCTACACAGTCAAAGGCTTTAGCCTAGTCAATGAAGCCAAAGTAGATGTTTTTATGGAATTCTCTTGTTTGCTTTATCTATGATCCAACGGATGTTAGCAATTTGATCTTTGGTTCCTCTGCCTTCTCTAAGTCCAGCTTGAACATCTGGAAGTTTTCAGTGCATGCACTGTTGAAGCCTGGCTTGGAAAATTTTGAGCATTACTTTACTAGCGTGTGAGATGAGTACAATTGTGCGGTAGTTTGAGCGTTCTTTGGCATTGCCTTTCTTTGGGATTAAAGTAAAAACTGACCTTTTCCAGTCTTGTGGCCCCTGCTGAGTTTTCCAAATTTGCTGGCATATGGAGTGCAGCACCTTCATAGCATCATCTTTTAGGATCTGAAATAGCTCAGCTGGAATTTCATCACCTCCACTAGCTTTGTTTGTAGTGATGCTTCCTAAGGCCTGCTTGACTTTGCACTCCAGGATGTCTGGCTCTAGGTGGGTGAACACACCATCGTGGTTATCTGGGTCATTCAGATCTTTTTTGTATAGTTCTTCTGTGTAGTCTTGTCACCTCTTCTTCACAGCTGCTTCTGTTAGGTCCCTACCATTTCTGTCCTTTTATTGAGCCCATCTGTACATGAAATGTTCCCTTGGTATCTCTACTTTTCTTGAAGAGACCTCTAGTCTTTCCCATTCTATTGTTTTCCTCTGTTTCTTTGCATTGATCAGTTAGGAAGGCTTTCTTATCTCTCCTTGCTATTCTTTGGAACTCTGCATTCAATGGGTGTATCTTTCCTTTCATCCTTTGCCTTTCACCTCTCTTCTTTTCTCAGCTATTTGTAAGGTCTCCTCAGACAACCATTTTGTCTTTTTGCATTTCTTTTTCTTGGGGATGGTTTTGATCACAGCCTCCTGTACAATGTTACAAACCTCCATCCATAGTTCTTCAGGCACTCTATCAGATCTAATCCCTTGAATCTATTTGTCACTTCCACTGTATAAATTGTAAAGGATTTGATTTAGGTCACATCTGAATGGTCTAGTGGTTTCCCCCACCTTCTTCAATTTTAGTCTGAATTTGGCAATAAGGAGTTCATGATCTGAGCCACAGTCAGCTCCCAGTCTTGTTTTTGCTGACTGTATAGAGCTTCTGTTGCAAAGAATATAATGAATCTGATTTCAGTATTGACCATCTGGTAATTTCCATGTGTAGAGTCATCTTTTGTGTTGTTGGAAGAGAGTGTTTGCTATGACCAGTGTGTTCTCTTGGCAAAACTCTGTTAGCCTTTTCCCTGCTTCATTTTGTTCTCCAAGGCCAAATTTGCTTATTACTCCAGGTATTTCCTGAATTCCTACTTTTGCATTCTAGTCCCCTATGATGAAAAGGACATCTGTTTTTCGGTGTTAGTTCTAGAAGGTCTTGTCGGTCATCATAGAACCATTCAGCTTCTTTGGCATTAGTGGTTGGGGGAGGGGCATAGACTTGGATTACTGTGATATTGAATGGTTTGCCTTGGAAATGAACAGAGATCATTCTGTTGGTTTTGAGATTGCACCCATGTATTGCATTTCGGTCTCTTTTGCTGACTATGATGGCTACTCCATTTCTTCTAAGGGATTCTTGCCCACAGTAGTAGATGTAATGATCATCTGAGTTAAATTCGCCCATTCCAGTCCATTTTAGTTCACTGATTCCTAAAATGTCGACATTCACTCTTGCCATCTCCTATTTGATCACTTCCAATTTACCTTGATTCATGGACCTAACATTCCAGATTTTTATGCAATATCTTTCTTTACAGCATTGAACTTCACTTACATCACCAGTCACATCCACAACTGGGTGTTGTTTTTGCTTTGGTTCAGCGTCTTCATTCTTTCTGGAGTTATTTCTCCACTCTTCTCCAGTAGCATATTGGGCACCTACCGACCTGGGGAGTTCATCTTTCAGTGTCATATCCTTTTGCCTTTTCATGCTGTTCATGGGGTTCTCAAGATAAAAAGACTGGAGTCATTTGCCATTCCCTTCTCCAGTGGACCATATTTTGTCAGAACTCTCCACCATGACCTGTCGGTCTTGGGGGCCCTGCAACACATGGCTCATAGTTCCATTGAGTTAGACAAGGTTACAATCCATGTGATCAGTTTGGTTAGTTTTCTGTGACTGCAGTGTTCATTCTGTCTGCCCTTTACAATTGCTTGCATTTTCTCTACCATGTACATGTATCATCTATTCAAAACTTAATTCAACATTTTTGAGAAAGAAATATAATCTATCATTATTTTACTCAATCCATTATGAATGTTATTGCTTGGACACATGATTGCCTAAGAATATGTGATTGCCTAAATACGGGTGGAAGAACAATCTTCATCATAAAATCTAGACCTGCAAAGGGCAGTCAAGAGAATGGGGCTTGTAATACACAATGGTGATGTTAAGTTGAAACTTTACTAAGAAACCTAGATGGGAAAAAAATATAATTAAAAATAGAAATGAAGATAGGGTAGAAAGATGCAGTTCAACAGTGTCCTCTAGAAAATCGATCGAGGGTTTGTTCAAGCTCTTAGGTATTTACCTAGGAGAGGAATTGCTGGGGTGGGTGGTAATTCAGTGTTTAACTTTTTGAGGAGCTGCCAGACTCTTCTCACATCAGCTGCAACACTTTTCATTCCTACGAGGAATGTGTTAAGATTCTAATGCCTTCACGTCCCCATCAACACTGGCTATTGTGTCTTTTTTAATAACAGTCATACCAGAGGATGTGAAGTGGTACCTGACTGCAGTTTTGATTGGCATTTGGTACAATGATGCTGATGATGTTGAGCATCTCTGCATGTGCTTATTGGCCATTGGAGGTGGACTTCAGCCTGGAGGCAATAGTAAGATTTCAAACTGCTTTAGACAAGGGAGTGATCTTCCTGATTTACTTCTTGGGAAATCCCTCTTTGGGCTTCAGGGGAAAAGGGACAGAAAGTGAGTCAATTATTTTCAAGGTAAAAGAGGGCAAGCAGTAGAATGAATAGGATCGGGAGAGCAAATTGGGGAGGAGCTGAGCGTGACTCAGTTTAAAGTAGTCTGAACTGATATTCACAGCTTCTGTGACTGTTTTCTAGATTCTTCTTTCAGACCCTAATCTCCTTTAGGGTGGGGACAAATTGATTCATTCATATTGCAAAACTGTATTGTGTTCCTACCTTGTGCCTGCATTGTTCCAGAAACTTGGGATGCTTTGTGGATGAAACAGAGATCCCGGCCTTGTGGAGTTTATATTCTAGCAGGGATGAGTGGATTATTATTACTGCCCCAAACCGAATAGTCATCACTAGGGCTGAGACCTGTCCAAGGACCTGATGAGAATGGCCTTATGTGACCTCACTAATGCCTTGCTCTGTAAAAACCTGTGAGGCTGACGGTGACTCCCCTGTGTGAGAGATGTTGACGTGGAGTGGGAAGGCTGTGGACATGTGCTAACCTCAGCCCCTATGCATTGCTAGTTTAAGTATTTGTCATGTGTGTATTTTTAGAACCAAAGCTGGCACAGGACGGGGCTTCCCAGGTGGCACTAGCGGTAAAGAATCCACCTATCAATGCAAGAGATGGGTTTGATCCCTGGGCTAGCAAGATGCCGTGGAGTAGGCAATGGCCACTCACTCCAGTGTTCTTGCCTGGAAAATTCCATGGACAGAGGAACCTGGAGGGCTACAGTCTATGGGGTTGTAAAAAGTCAGATGGGGCATGCATGCACCCTGGCACGGGACAGGGGAGTGGGGAGGGAAAAGGGGGCCCCAGTGTCTGCTTAAGAATTCTCTATCCTAAGCCACTCAGGGAGGGCCCAAACACACACACCCTCCAGCAGCACCAGTTCCCAAATATCTTAATAATAAGAGCAAGTACTTCCGTGGCTCTTTCAAAGTGCTAGACACTCTTTAAACACCCTACAATAAGTTTTAAATGTTTTGTAAATTGCATTTATAGACTCTATGGCTTACAATACAAATTACAAATATTCATTCATTTAATCCCCACGACACTCCCAGGACATAAACACTATTATCATCCCATTGTACAGAGGGGAAACCGAGCTCACTCAACCCTCCCTGTCTGAGCTGGAGCTAAAAACACTTCTAACCTCATGCAATACTGCTTCCAAGAGGAGTTCTGGAGAATGCCGTCTCCTTGCATCGTATGACATTTCCAGTGATACTACGGCATCTCATGTAGTTAGCTGGCCCACTGGACCCTCTTCTGGGTCCAAATTAGCCTCAGACTGGGCAAGTGGGAAGAGAACTGAATCAACAGTTAAAAATTCAGAATCTGAATTTTTGGTAGGTGGTAGGTAGGAATTTTTGGTATGAGTGGTAGGCCCAATCCTAACAGGTGTGTAAAAAAAAGTGAAAGTGAAAGTTGCTCAGTTGTGTCTGACTCTTTTGCGACCCCATGGACTATACAGTCCATGGAATTCTCCAGGCCACAGTACTAAAGTGGTAGCCTTTCCCTTCTCCAGTGGATCTTTCCAACCCAGGAATCAAACTGGAGTCTCCTGCATTGCAGGAAGATTCTTTACCAGCTGAGTTATGTGCATCTTTGGGTAAAAACCCACCTCCCTGAGTCGTGTTGCCCCACCTGGCAAGAAGGGAGCTGTAGGGGTGTCTCGTGGTCCCACCAACTCCAGGGAGGGGGCTGAATGGGGACCTGACTCCTGGGGGAAGGGAAGGTCCTCAGCACAACCCAGTCTGACCCGTGGCATCAGGCAATCAGAGAGAGGACAGTGTCTGCGGTTGAACTTCAAGAAGCTGCCATTTCAGAGGTCAAAAATGGAGGCATAGCAGCAATTCAGTTGGTCCCACCTGATGCTACCAGCCCTTCCATGGTTTGTGGCCTTGTGGGTGCCGAGCCCAGAGCAAAGCATCTTATAAAGGACACTCATTTGTCTCCACACGGCATCTCAGAAGCAGGGTCGCTTGAAGCAGACCAGGTAGACAGCGGGTGGATTTGACCTGGGTCTGCTGGACTCCAGAACCCGCGCCTCTAATACTGGGACTGCCCATCAAAAGACCCAGGCAGGGACTCTGAGGCCTGAAAACCTTGCTCAGAAAGCCTTGCTCAGTGGAGGGTCCCTGCTTGCCTCTTTCCCTCTCCCATTGGGAACACAGTCTCACAAGCACCATCCAGATCTAGGAGCCCAGTCACCAGCATTCACCTGCCCACTTTCAGAAGATGCTTTTGCAGTTTGTAAATCCATACTAAGCCCCTTCTGTGTGCCAAGAAACAGATGAACAGATGGGTCCTAGTCCCTGCCTTCCAGGAGCCCAGAACAACGAGAGCCAGTAAATCTAGGGAGCAAGAGAGAGGACCCCGCAGCTTTCCCAGAGGAAGAGCCTTGATGTTGAGGCAGCTTGGGGTAGAACATTCGCCACTGGCTACCATGTTGAAATAATGCCTCTCTCCGAAGCAGGCAGCTGTGGGCACCTCGTCTGCCAACAACACTGGCAGAGCCAGGCAGTGGGGCAGGAGCCTGAAGCTTGGGCAGCCTCTCCCTAAAAAGACCCATTTATGCAAATCAAAACCACAGTGAGGTACCACCTCACGCCAGTCAGAATGGCTGCTATCAAAAAGTCTACAAACAATAAATGCCAGAAAGGCTGCGGAGAAAAAGGGACCCTCTTACGCTGTTGATAGGAATGCAAACTAGTACAGCCACTATGGAGAACAGTGTGGAGATGCCTTAAAAATCTGGAATAGAGGTGGTCCTAAGATGGTGGAGGAATGGGATGGGGAGACCACTTTCTCCCTGACAAATTCATCGGAAGAACATTTAAATGTCAAGCAAATTCCACAAAACAACTTCCAAATGCTGGCAGAGGACATCAGGCACTCAGAAAGGCAGCCCATTGTCTTCAAAAGGAGGTAAGACAAAATATAAAAGATAAAAAGAGAGACGAAAGGGGTAGGGACAAAGAGCCATCCCGGGAAGGGAATCTTAAAAAAGAGAGAGGTTTCCAAACACCAAGAAACAGTCTTCTCTGGCGGGTCTGTGGCAAGCCTTGGAATTTCAGAGGGCAAAATAACTGGGAGCAAAAATAAATAAATAATTAAAACCCTATGTACCTAACAGCAACTCCCAGCGGAGCAACAGCCCAGATGCGTATCCCCCACTAGCAAGTGGGGGTTGGACAGGGAGGAGCGGGCTGCACTGCTTTGGGTAAGGACTGGCATTGAGTGCCCCGAGGGCAATCCGAGGGAACTAGCTTGGATGGCAACCCGGACTGTGGGATAGCTAGACCACGAAAAGCGCCTGTGCACAGAACAAAGGACTGAGCAGAGCTAGGCGGCTATGGGCTGCGGACCGGCTCATCCCCTGTCGGAGACAGGCAGGTGAGGGCAGCCAGAGCCGCAGGGCGCAATCGGGGCCCCAGAGAGGCATCCTCTACCAAACTGCGGGCAGACTTCGTTGCTAACCAAGACTTCTTGGGATTCTGGATGGTCGACATTCTCCGAGAGGGTCGCCTCCAGAGATCAGCTCCCCAGAAGAGACACACGGCACACCTGAGAAGGCGTGCTCAGTTGTACACCCAGAAAACCAAGCGGCTGGTACGGGGGAGGGGAGAAGTCGCAGCCCCTGACCGTGCTGAGCTGCTCGGACCTGGGAAGGGCACAGAACACAGGATCAATCAAGTCTGCGCCTTTGTGGAGTACCCAAGAACCTGAGCGGCTCAGACCTGGGAAGTACAGGCAACCCCAGGTGCCTGCCTCAGACAGTTCCCGGCAGAGCAACCTGGAGCCTGAGCAATGTGGACTGGGAAAGCACACACGCCTTAGGGGGCAAACCCAGGGCGGCTGAATCACTGTGAGCGCAAGCCTGTGATATCTGTTTGCAGGGTTCCTCCCTGCCCACAGCATGACTACACAAGTGAGCCTAATAAAGTGACCACCACCGCCCGCCTTGTGTCAGGGCGGAAATTAGACACTAAAGAGACCAGCAAACAGAAGCTAAAATAAACAGAGGGAACCACTTTGGGAATGACAGGTACAATAGATTAAAAACCTGTAGTAAGCACCGACTACACAGGAAGGGGCCTATAGACCTTGAGAAGTACAAGCTGGACCAAGGAACTATGTGAAAATGAACTGACCCCACACTGTCCCCAACAGCTCCAGAGAAAGTCCTAGATATATTTTTACTATTATCATTTAAAAAAAATTTTTAACTTTTTTATTATTTTAAGTCCCCTATTACTCCTTCAATTTTCATTTTTATAACCTACTATTATCCTGCAAAAAAAAACACCCTATTTTTAAAGCAAACTTCATATATATATATTTTATAATTTCTGTGAGTCTGTTTTTTTGTTTTGTTTTGTTTCCTTTTTCTTTTTTTTTAATATTGTATTTTTGAGAATCTAATCTCAACTCTAGGTTTCTGATCTTTGCTTTTTGGTATTTGTCATCAACTTTGTATCTTTAAGAACCCAATCTTCAGTACCAATTTTTACTTGTGAGTGAGGTCACTGGCCTAATTGCTCTCTCCCACTTTTTGACTCTCCTCTTTTCCCACCGAGTCGCCCCTATCTCCCCCCTCACCCTTTTCTTCTCTACCCAACTCTGTGAATCTCTTTGTGTGTTATGGGCTGTGGAGAACACGTTGGTAACTGATTACTGGCTAGAACTCTCTCCCTCCCTTTGATTCCTCCTTTTCTCTCCCTGGCTACCTCTGTCTCCTTCCTCCCTCTTCTCTTTTCTGTATAACTCTGTGGACATCTCTGAGGGATCCAGACTATGGAGAACACATAGGGAAGTTATTACTGGCTAGTTTGCTTTCTCGCCTTTTGATTCCTCTCTTCTCCTTCTGGTCACCTCTATCTCCCTCATCCCTCCTCTCTTCTCCATGTAACTCTGTGTACCTCTCCGGGTGTGCCTCATGTGGAGAAACTTCTCATCATTAACCTAGATGTTCTACCATCGGTGCTGTATAGATGGAGAAGTCTTGAGGCTACTCTAAGAATAAGACTGAAAACCAGAGGCTAGAGGCCTAAGTCCAAATCCAGAGAACATTAGAGAACTCCTGAATCCAGGAAGCATTAATTGATAGGAGCTCATCAAATGCCTCCATACCTACACTGAAACCAAGCACCACCCAAGGACCAACAAGTTCCAGAGTAAGATATACCATGCAAATTATCCAGCAATGACAGGAACATAGCCCTGAGCTTCAATATACAGGCTGCCCAAAGTCACATCAAGCCCACTGACATCTCAAAACTCATTACTGGACACTTCATCGCACCACAGAAAGAAGAAATCCAGCTCCACCCACCAAAACACTGACATAAGCCTCCACAACCAGGAAACTTTGACAAACCACCCGTCCAACCCCACTCACAGTGAGGAACCTCGACAATAAAGAGGAACCACAAACTGCCAGAATACAGAAAAGCCACCCCAATCACAGCAATATAAACAATATGAAAAGCCAGAGAAATACCCCACAGGTAAAGGAACAGGATAAATGTCCTCCAAACCAAACAAAAGAGGAAGAAATAGGGAATTTACCTGATAAAGAATTCCAAATAATGATAGTGAAAATGATCCAAAATCTTGAAAACAAACTGGAGTTACAGATAAATAACCTGGAGACAAGGATTGAGAAGATGCAAGAAAGGTTTAACAAGGACTTAGAAGAAATAAAAAAGAGTCAATATATAATGAATAATACAATAAATGAGATAAAAAACACTCTAGAGAGAACCTACAGTAGAATAATGGAAGCAGAAGATAGGATAAGTGAGGTAGAAGATAGAAGGGAAGAAATAAATGAAACAGAGAGGAAAAAAGAAAAAGGAATTAAAAGAAATGAGGACAACCTCAGAGACCTCTGGGACAATGTTAAACGCACCAATGTTTGAATCATAGGAGTCCCAGAAGAAGAAGACAAAAAGAAAGACCATGAGAAAATATTTGAGGAGATAATAGCTGAAAGCTTCCCTGAAATGGGGAAGGAAATAATCACCCAAGTCCAAGAAACCCAGAGAGTCCCAAACAGGATAAACCCAAGGCAAAACACCCCAAGACACATATTAATCAAACTAACAAAGGTCAAATACAAAGAACAAATATTAAGAGCAGCGAGGGAAAAACAACAAATAACACACAAGGGGATTCCCATAAGGATAACAACTGATCTTTCAATAGAAATTCTTCAGGCCAGAAGGGAATGGCAGGACATACTTAAAGTGATAAAAGAAAATAATCTACAGCCCAGATTACTGTACCCAGCAAGGATCTCATTCAAATATGAAGGAGAAATCAAAAGCTTTACAGACAAGCAAAAGCTGAGAGAACTCAGCACCACCAAACCAGCCCTCCAACAAATGCTAAAAGATCTTCTCTAGACAGGAAACACAGATAGGATGTATAATTTCCAACCCAAAACAATAAAGCAAATGGCAACAGGATCATACTTACCAATAATTTAATTACCTTAAATGTAAACGGTTGAATGCCCCAACCAAAAGCCAAAGACTGGCTGAATGGATACAAAAACAAGACCCCTATATATGTTGTCTACAAGAGACCCACCTTAGAACAAGGAACACATATGGACTGAAAGTGAAGGGCTGGAAAAAGACATTTCATGCAAATAAAAACCAAAAAAAGCAGGAGTAGCAATACTCATATCAGACAAAAATAGACTTTAAAACAAAGGCTGTGAAAAGAGATAAAGATGGACACTACATAATGATCAAAGGATCAATCCAGGAAGAAGATATAGCAATTATAAATATATATGCATCCAACAAAGGAGCTCCACAATATGTAAGGCAAATACTAACAAATATGAAAGGGGAAATGAACAACAACACAAGAATAGTGGGAGACTTTAATACCCCACTCACACCAATGGATAGATCAACTAGACAGAAAAGTAACAAGGAAACACAAACTTTAAATGATACAATAGACCAGTTAGACCTAATTGATATCTGTAGGACATTTCACCCCAAAACAATAAATTTCACCTTTTTCTCAAGCGCACATGGAACCTTCTCCAGAATAGATCACATCCTGTGCCATATATCTGGCCTTGGTAAATTCAAAAAAACTGAAATCATTCCAAGCATCTTTTCTGACCACAATGCAGTAAGATTAGATGTCAATTACAGGAGAAAAACTATTAAAAATTCCAACATATGGAGACTGAACAACATGCTGCTGAATAACCAAAAATCACAGAAGAAATAAAAAAAGAAATCAAAATATGCATAGAAATGAATGAAAATGAAAACACAACTCAAAACCTATGGGACACTGTAAAAGTAGTGCTAATGGGAAGGTTCATGGCAATACAGGCTTACCTCAAGAAACAAGCAAAAAGTCAAATAAATAACCTAACTTTACACCTAAAGCAACTAGAAAAGAAAGAAATGAAGAGCCCCAGGGTTAGTAGAAGGAAGGAAATCTTAAAAATCAGGGCAGAAATAAATACAAAAGAAACAAAAGAGACCATAGCAAAAATCAACAAAGCCAAAAGCTGGTTCTTTGAGAAGATAAATAAGATTGACAAACCATTAGCCAGACTCATCAAGAAACAAAGGGAGAAAAATCAGATCAACAAAATTAGAAATGAAAACGGAGAGATCACAACAGAAAACACAGAAATACAAAGGATCATAAGAGACTATTATCAGCAACTATATGCAAATAAACTGGACAACCTGGATGAAATGGACAAATTCCTAGAAAAGTACAACTTTCCAAAACTAAACCAGGGAGAAATAGAAAATCTTAATAGACTCATCACAAGCATGGAAATTGAAACTGTAATCAGAAATCTTTCAACAAACAAAAGCCCAGGACCAGATGGCTTCACAGCTGAGTTCTACCAAAAATTTAGGATAGTTCTACCTATCCTACTCAAACTCTTCCAGAAAACTGCAGAGGAAGGTAAACTTCCAAATTCATTCTATGAGGCCACCATCACCCCAACACCAAAACCTGACAAAGATGCCACAAAAAAATAAAACTACAGGCCAATATCATTGATGAACATAGATGCAAAAATCCTTAACAAAATTCTAGCAAACAGAATCCAACAACACACTAAAAAGATCATACATCATGACCAAGTAGACTTTATTCCAGGGATGCAAGGATTCTTCAATATCCACAAATCAATCAATGTAATACACCACATTAACAAATTGAAAAATAAAAACCATATGATTATTTCAATAGATGCAGAGAAAGCCTTTGACAAAATTCAACATCCATTTATGATAAAACTCCTCCCCAAAGTAGGAATAGAAAGAGCTTACCTCAACATAATAAAAACTATATATGACAAACCCACAGCAAACATTATCCTCAATGGTGAAAAATTGAAAGCATTTCTCCTAAAGTCAGGAATAAGACAAGGGTGCCCACTCTCCCCACTATGATTCAACATAGTTTTGGAAGATTTGGCCACAGCAATCAGAGCAGAAAAAGAAATAAAAGGGATCCAGATTGGAAAAGAAGAAATAAAATTCTCACTATTTGCAGATGACATGATCCTCTACATAGAAAACCCTAAAGAGTCTATCAGAAAATTACTAGAACTAATCAATGAATATAGTAAAGTTACAGGATATAAAATCAACACACAGAAATCCCTTGCATTCCTATACACTAACAATGAGAAAACAGAAAGAGAAATTAAGGAAACAATTCCATTCACCATCACAATGAAAAGAATAAAATACTTAGGAATATATCTACCTAAAGAAACAAAAGACCTACATATAGAAAACTATAAAACACTGAAGAAAGAAATTAAGGAGGACACAAATAGATGGAGAAATATACCGTGTTCATGGATTGGATGAACCAATATAGTGAAAATGAGTATACTACCCAGAGCACTCTATAGATTCAATGCAATCCCTATCAAGCTACCAACATTATTTTTCAGAGAACTAGAACAAATAATTTCACAATTTGTATGAAAATACAAAAAACCTCAAATAGCCGAAGCAAGCTTGAGAAAGAAGAATGGAACTGGAGGAACCAACCTGCCTAACTTCTGTCTCTACTACAAAGCCACGGTCATCAAGATAGTATGGTACTGGCACAAAGACAGAAATATAGATCAATGGAACAAAATAGAAAGCCTGGAGATAAATCCACGCACCTATGGACACCTTAACTTTGATAAAGGAGGCAAGAATATACAATGGAGAAAAGACAATCTCTTTAACAAGTGGTGCTGGGAAACTGGTCAACCACTTGTAAAAGAATGAAACTAAAACACTTTCTAACACCATACACAAAAATAAACTCAAAATGGATTAAAGATCTAAATGTAAGACCAGAAACTATAAAACTCCTAGAGGAAAACATAGGCAAAACATTCTCTGACATAAACCATAGCAGGATCCTATATAATCCACCTCCCAGAATATTGGAAATAAAAGCAAAAATAAACAAATGGAACCTAATTAAAATTAAAAGCTTCTGCACAACAAAGGACACTATAAGCAAGGTGAAAAGACAGCTTTCAGAATGGGAGAAAATAATAGCAAACGAAGCAACGGACAAAGAATTAATCTCAAAAATATACAAGCAAGTCCTGCAGCTCAATTCCAGAAAAATAAACGACCCAGTCAAAAAGTGGGCCAAAGAACTAAACAGACATTTCTCCAAAGAAGACATACAGATGGCTAAGAAGCATGTGAAAAGATGCTCAACATCACTCATTATCAGAGAAATGCAAATCAAAACAACAATGAGGTATCATTTCACGTCAGAATGGCTGCCATCCAAAAGTCTATAAGCAATAAATGCTGCAGAGGGTGTGGAGAAAAAGGAGCCATATTACACTGTTGGTGGGAATGCAAACTAGTACAGCTACTATGGAGAACAGTGTGGAGATTCTTTAAAAAACTGAAAACAGATCTGCCATATGACCCAGCAATCCCACTGCTGGGCATACACACTGAGGAAACAAGAATTGAAAGAGACACGTGTACCCCAATGTTCATTGCTGCATTGTTTACAATAGCCAGGACATGGAAGCAACCTAGATGTCCATCAGCAGACGAATGGATAAGAAAGCTGTGGTACATATATACAATGGAATATTACTCAGCCATTAAAACGAATACATTTGAATCAGTTCTAATGAGGTGGACAAAACTGGAGCCTATTATACAGAGTGAAGTAAGCCAGAAGGAAAAACACCAATACGGTATACTAATGTGTATATATGGAATTCAGAAAGATGGTAACAATGACCCTATATGTGAGACAGCAAAAGAGACACAGATGTAAAAAACAGTGTTTTGGACTCTATGGGAGAAGACGAGGGTGGGATGATTTGAGAGGGTAACACTGAAACGTGTATATTATCATATGTGAAGTGGATCACTGGTCCAGGTTTGATGCATGAGATAGGGTGCTCAGGGTTGGTGCGCTGGGATGACCCTGAGGGATGGGATGGGGAGGACAGTGGGAGGGAGGGTCAGGATGGGGGACACATGTCCACCCATGGCTGATTCATGTCAATGTATGGCAAAAACCACTACAATATTGTAAAGTAATTAGCCTCCAATTAAAATAAATAAATAAATAAAAGACCCCATTTCCAGAGGACCCAACATCTCTGCTCGGGTCCAGCTTGCCGGGATTCCTTTCCCAAAATGAGAGGACATCTCTCCACGCCCTCACCACTGAGTATTGATCTGGAAGTTGAGACCATCGATAAATCAAGGGCAGAATCAGGGGCTCTCCTGAGATGAGCCTTCTCCCCACGTTCCCCATCTGACATGTTCTCTGGACACCCTGAGGGCAGAGTGGATGCTGTTATCTAGGGGTTGAGGGGCCATGAGCTGGCCAGTTCTTTAAAATCGCCACGGCCTTCAGCATCCCCAAGAATCCCACCCTCACTCCATGATTACCTGGCACAGAAGAGCTCTGGTTTATGTCAACAAAGAAACAGGTGGGTTGACTCGTTGAGAAAGTCGTGCCTCGAGGAGCGTGTTTCAGTTTGAATCCCAAGGCTCTGGGGGGGAAGTCAGGGGTGAGAGCAGAGGCCGTGGGGACCCAGCTTCTAGAACAAGGCAGCTCTCGTATCCTCCAGCCTTACCTGGAGCCTCAAGGCCTCATCTGTCGAGCTCGTGCCTATAAACACCTATGGGAGGCCGGGACCTCTCCACCTACTCACCTGCTCCCAGTGTGCAGGCCCAGCCTTGACCTAGTTAGGATGCTGCCTCTCATTAGTCAGGAAGCAATCTGTCTAATTTTCTCCACAGTCGTGCTGAATCAGAATGAGCCACAGGAAGCCTGAGCCAAGCTCACCCCTTGAATGAAACCAGGGCCCGGGAGGGTATGGAAGGGCAGCAACAGGGAAGTGAAGGGGCTGGAGCTTGGGAGGACACAGCTCCCCTTCAGGCTCTGCAGCTGGATGAGTGGGACTTCCTGACCTCTTGGGACCTCAGTTTCCTCCTCTGAAAAATTGAAGCAAAAATAGCACAGTGGGCTCCAAGCCACATGCGTGCAGACCGTACACCTCGAGGGCTACTACCACCCAGAATCCAGAGTGTTTCTGGATGAACCTAGAGATTGTCAGACCACGTGAAGTCATACAGAGAAAGACAAGTATCCTATAATATCACTTATAAGTTGAATATTTAAAAAAAAAACAGTACAAATGAACTTATCCACAAAACAGAGTACAAAACAGAGTTACAAAGGTAGGGCACAAACTTACGGTTACCAAGGGGTAAGGGAGTGGAGAGGGATAAATTGGGAGATCGGGATTGACATATACACACTACGATATATAAAATATAAAGTATGTACATATTAAGTCGCTTCAGTTGTGTCCGACTTCCTGGACTGTAGCCCGCCAGGCTCCCCTGTCCATGGGATCTTCCAGACCCAGCAATGTAACTCATATTTCTTGTCCCTTGGTAGCTTAGCTGGTAAAGAATCTGCAGTTGGTAAAGAATGCAGGAGACCCCAGTTGGATTCCTGGATTGGGAAGATCTGCTGGAGAAGGGATAGGCTACCCACTCCAGTATTCTTGGGCTTCCCGGCTGGCTCAGACAGTAAAGAATCTGCCTACAATGTGGGAGATCTGGGTTCGATCCCTGGGTTGGGAACATTCCCTGGAGAAGGGAATGGCTACTCACTCCAGTATTCCGGCCTGGAGAATTCCATGGACTGAATAGCCCATGGGGTTGCCAAGAGTCGGACACGAGTGAATGACTTTCAGAGCTCATGTCTCCTGAATTGGCAGGTGGGTTCTTTACCATTAGCGCCACCTAGGAAGCCATTAAAAAATATATATATATAATATAGAAATTTCATATAAAATATATAAAAATACAAATATATATTAATCAGTTCAGTTCAGTCGTTCAGTTATGTCCAACTCTTTTTGATTCCATGGACTGCAGCATACCAGGCTTCCCTGTCCATCACCAACTCCAGGAGTTTATACAAACTCATGTCTATCGAGTCGGCGATGCCATCCAACCATCTCATCCTCTGTCGTCCCCTTCTCCTCCTGCCTTCAATCTTTCCCAGCATCAGGGTCTTTTCAAGTGAGTCAGTTCTTCGCATCAGGTGACCAAAGGATTGGAGTTTCAGCTTCAACATCAGTCCTTCCAATGAATATTCAGGACTGATTTCCTTTAGGATGGACTGGTTGGATCTCCTTGCAGTCCAAGGAACTCTCAAGAGTCTTCTCCAACACTACACTTCAAAAGCATCAATTCTTCTGTGCTCAGCCTTCTTTATAGTCCAACTCTCACATCTGTACACGACTACTGGAAAAACCATAGCTTTGACTAGATGCACCTTTGTTGACAAAGCAATGTCTCTGCTTTTTAATATGCTATCTAGGTAGGTCATAGCTTTTCTTCCAAGGAGCAAGTGTCTTTTAATTTCATGGCTGCAGTCACCATCTGCAGTGACTTTGGAGCCCAAAACAATAAAGTCTGTCACTGTTTCCATTGTTTCCCCACAAATTTACCATGAAGTGATGGAATGGGATGCCATGATCTTAGTTTTCTGAATGCTGAGTTTTAAGCCAACTTTTTCACTCTCCTCTTTCACTTCCATCAAGAGGCTTTTTAGTTCTTCTTCGCTTTCTGCCATAATAGTGGTGTTATCTGCATATCTGAGGTTATTGACAATATTCAGCCTTGAAGTACTCCTTTCAAAATTTGGAACCAGTCTGTTGGTCCATGCTCGGTTCTAATTGTTGCTTCTTGACCTGCATATGGATTTCTCAGGAGGCAGGTCAGGTGGTCTGGTTTTGCTCTCTCTTGAAGAATTTCCCACAGGTTGTGATCCACACAGTCAAAGGCTTTGGCACAGTCAATAAAGCAGAAGTAGATGTTTTTCTGGAACCCTCTTGCTTTATAGATGATCCAATGGATGTTGGCAATTTGATCTCTGATTCCTCTGCCTTTTCTAAATCCAGCTTGAACATCTGGAAGTTCTTGGTTCACATACCGTTGAAGCCTGGCTTGGAGAATTTTGAGCATTACTTTGCTAGCATGTGAGGTGAGTGCAATTGTGTGGTAGTCTGACATTCTTTGGCATTTTCTTTCCTTGGGATGGAATGAAAACTGACCTTTTCCAGTCCTGTGGCCACTGCTGAGTTTTCCAAATTTGCTGGCATATTGAGGGCAGCACTTTAGCAGCATCATCTCTGCATACAATATATAAAATAGATAAGTAATAAGGACCTACTGTATAGCATAGGGAACTCTACTGAATACTCTGAATATGGGAAAAGAATCTGAAAATGATGGATGTATGTAAATGTATAACTGAGTCACTTTGCTTCACACCTGAAACTGACACACACTGTAAATAGACCAGACTCCAGTGAAAAACAGTTTTTAGACAAAGAGCATTTCTGATGCATCACTGATGAGCCATCATTGCTTTTCACCAGCTGAGCAAATGGCTGGCGCCTCCTTCCCAGGCAGAGCTGACGATATGAGGGTTACATGTGAAAAGTCATGCACATCTCTTAGCCCAGCCTCCGGCATATGGCAGGGACCCGCTAGACGCTAGTGCCAAGCAAGGAGCCCTTTCCTTCTGCACCCATCACAACCAACCCTAAGGCTCCAAGGGCCATGAAGATGAGTCATTTGCTGGCCCACAGCCAGAAGATATAACTCTTATCTTCCCAGTTCATAACCATTGTAGGGGAGGCTACAGGAATTAGAAATGTCAAAAGGCAGCCCCATTCAGTTCAAAGCGCATTTCTTGCTTCAGTCTAGACCCGGGGTGAGGGAAGTCTCTGTAATGTGTTCCCCCTCCTTCCTCTGGACCTAGTCCTTTCTCAGCATCTTTAGCTCAGAGTCAAGTGCAGACATACCTTGTCACCTCTCTCCTGGAAGGTCAGCTCCCCCTGGATGATGGTTCCAGGCCTTCTTGTCCCTGCTCTGGTCTAGCCTCTCATTAGTTCTCAAAGACACGGTCACATGGCTTCAAAGTTTATCTTTGAAAGCCCCGGCCAAAATCCAGCCCACATGAAGGCCCAGTGAACTCCCACCTCCAGCTCTGACCCATATTCCACCAGATGTCCATGAATCCCCTTGAAGTGGATGCCTTTACGTTCCTGTTTTTCTCCTGCTAATTCACTGGGCTACAGAAGGGGTTCTTTTAAAGTAGGTTAAGTGCAGGAGTAATGACTCATTGCAGAAACTGTGACATATCAATAAAATGGGATATTGTTGCTTAGTCATGGCTGACTCTTTTGCTACCTCATGGACTGTAGCCCGCCAGGCTTTGCTGTCCATGGGATTCTCCAGGCAAGAATTCTGCAGTGGGTTGCCAGATTTTGCCGACCCAGGGACTAAAACTTCATCTCTTACACGGGCAGGTAGATTCTTTACCACTGAGCCACTGGGGAAGCCCAAGGCACCAGTTAATTAAAATCATGTTATGAAGACTAGACAATGTGTGAGAAAATGCTGGGATGGTGTAAAGCATAAAAAGTAGGACACATGACAGTATATAAGGTAGGACCACTTTTGTAAATGTGTATATTGTCTACTCAAAATTAATATTAAAAATAAACAAAAATCTTATGAAAAATATGTACTACTACACTGCCAAAACTTAGCATGGTACTTGGAATAAAATAGATATTTGGTAAATGTCTATTGAATGTCGAATGAAAAAATAAATATTATCAGTAATTAATGTTGACCAGGAGGATGACAAACGATGTTAATTTACTTCCTTGTACTCTTTCAGGCACACATGGATTTTATTATTAGGTTAAAAATAATGGCAAGTAATGAAGTGAAAGGCTTTAAATGTCACTTGATAATGCCTATTAACTTTGTTCTGGCCAGATCATCAAGTAGGGAAACAGGTTTTCAAAAGGGCCTAAAGAACCTGTAAAAATGGACTTGACTCAGCATGCAAATTCAGCTTACATTTGACTCCAAAGGACTGTCTGATGAAGGGTTCAAAAGCATTTGTTCAACACATCTCGTGTAGCCAACACCACGCTCACTTAGGCAGGAGATGGAGAGGAAGATCACAGAGATGCTCCCAGAGCTCCAAGGGCTTATTATTTATGTGGAGGAACAAATCGAGCCCACAGGGAACAGAGGCCTGTGAAGACAGGGGCGTGGTGGTGTCAGGCGGACTATGATGTGGCAGCGGTGGAGAGCGAGGGGAGAGGTGAGGACAGGAGGAGCCTTGGGCTGGGCCAGGACGAGGAGCGACGTGTACAAGGAGCTGGACCATCTCCGCAGGAGAGTACAGAGTGCCCAGTGGGTGGGAGAGGGTGCCCAGAGCTGAGCTTGTATGGAGACGGGTGTGGGGGGGGGCACCTGGCTTGCAGGGCCATCAGCGCTCTGAATGTAGTCTGTTTCTCTGCTGGCTTTTGTGATTCTCCTCTATCTTTAATGTTCTGCAGCCCCAGTATGGTTTGTTCAGGTGTGAGTTTATTTACCTCGTCTAGGACCCAGCACACTTCTTCAAACTCAGAACATGTGTCTTTCTTCAGTTCTGAACATCTCTCAGTCATTCATGCTCTGAACGCTGCCTTTTCCCCCACTCTCTCTTCTCTCTCTCCTTCAGAACAGCCTATTAAATGCAAATTGAGTTTTCTTGATTTAGTCTCCAAATGTATTTTTCACATTTTTCATCTCTTTGCCTCCTGGTGCTTTATTCTGTGTGATTTTCTCAGATATACCTTCCAAATTACTAAATCTAAAAATCGTGTCTAGCTAAGATTTTTTTAAATGCAATATTTTTTTTATTTCTGTGATTTCTACTTAGTTCTTTGAATTCAGTTTTTAAAAACATTAATTTCCTCAGCACTAAAAAGAAATGAACTAACACGCCTTTGAAAAAACATAGAGGGACCTTGAATATATATTAATAAGTGAAAGCAGCCAGTCTGAAAAGGCTACATATTGTATAATTCCAACTATGTGACATTTGGGAAAAGGCACATTAAGGAGACAGTGAAAAGTCCAGTGGTTGCCAGATCTCACAGAAATGGGGGTAGGTAATGAATGGAGAGGCATGGATGATTTTTAGGGCAGTGAAAATGCTCTGTATGATATCATATGAAGGACATATATCATTATTCACTTGCCCAAGCCTATACAAAACCAAGGGTGAACTATAATGCAAACTCTGCACTTGAGGGGTGATTATGACACATCAATGCAGGTTCATCCATTATAACAAAGGTCCTACTCTGGCGGGGGGAGATATTGATAAAGGGGGAGGCTGTGCATGTATGGGGACAAAAAGGCATATGGGAACTTTCTATACTTTCCCCTGGATCTTGCTGTGAAGCTAAAACTGCTCTAAAAAGTAATGTCTTAACTTTAAAAACATGATTTCTTATTCCTATTTTATAGATTTGATTCCTTTATCTCTTTAAGCTCCTAAACATACTTATTTTTTCAAGTCTTTTGTATTCTAGTACTTCCATTTCCTCATGGGTCAACTCCCTTATTGTTGTGGGATGCTTTCCTACATACTGAACTCCCCCAAATATTTTATAATTTTTGTGTGTGAGCTCACCCTCAATGGGGATGATCTTTTGGGTGTGGTGGTGGAGCTGTTCCCACTAGTGTCCCAGACTGTGAATACCTTCCCTAGTTGTCCCTATGTAAGTCTCAAGGATTCACTGTTTCTTAACTTTCTTTCTCAGTTTCTATCTTAGACTTTCTGTTCTCTGTGAGTGGTGAAAGTTTGGGCTACATGTGCAAAACCAAATTATCCTGTTTCTAGAGGGTTTTATTTCTATTCATGGCCTGTACATTTTTAAAAAATTTCTGAGCCATAATTTCTCTCTAAACTTCTTGCTGTGTTCAGGTCCAAAGGCTTTGATTCTTATCCCCTCATAGCTGTTTAATTAAAAGACAAACATATCTCCTGACCATGGAATTAACAGTCCCTAGAAAATGATATCTCTGAGGTAGATACAGAATGACTTAAGAATAACTTATTTATTTGAGGCACTGGAGATGAAAGATTATTTATCTTTCTTGCTCTTGGGATCAAATATATGTTTATATCACATATATGTGATTTTATATTTTTTCCAGCATTTCTGTGTGTCTAGGAAATTTCATGTGATCTTGGACAAGCTATTAATACTTAATGTCTGCATATCTGGCCTTCTCATCATAAGACTGCAATGATGACTAAACAAGATAATTCATTCAAAGTGCTTCGACTAAAACCTGGTCTGGGAGCGGTCAATAAATATTATAATAATAATCCCTGCTTCAGCTCATCTCTTTATCTTGACCACATCTGGCTGCTCACCTCTATATACTTCAAATATTTTTTTAAAATAACCACAACATTTTTTTTTAACCTCAAGCTTTTAAATTCCTCTCCTTTCTCCACCCCCAACAGCAAACTCAATACAGTATCTTATTAATCTTAAAAGAAATCCTCTTACAATGAATTAGGCTTACTACACCTGAATATTCAACTTCTGCTAATGCACAATTATACCAAATTACTTTAAAATAATTGGTTTATGATTATTAAATCCATGAATGATTTACCAAAAATTGTTGCCCAGAAATCATGCAAAGATGGGCACAACAAAGGACAGAAATGATAGGGACCTAACAGAAGCAGAAGATATTGAGGAGAGGTGGCAACAGTACACAGAACTATACAAAAAAGATCTGAATGACCCAGATAACCATGATGGTGTGATCACTCACCTAGAGCCAGACATCCTGGAATGTGAAGTCAAGTGGGCCTTAGGAAGCATCACTACCAACAAAGCTAGTGGAGGTGATAGAATTCTAGCCGAGCTATTTCAAATCCTAAAAGATGATGCTGTGAAAGTGCTGCACTCAATATGCCAGCATATTCAGAAAACTCATCAGTGGCCACAGGACTAGGAAAGGTCAGTTTTCATTCCAGTCCCAAAAAAAGACAATGCCAAAGAATGTTCAAACTACCACACAACTGCACTCACCTCACACTCTAGCAAAGTAATGCTCAAAATTCTCCAAGCCAGGCTTCAACAGTATGTGAACCAAGAACTTCCAGATGTTCAAGCTGGACTTAGTAAAGGCAGAGGAACCAGAGTTCAAATTGCCAACATCCACTGGGTCATCAAAAAAAGCAAGAGGGTTCCAGAAAAACATCTGCTTCTGCTTTATTGACTATGCCAAAGCCTTTGACTGTGTGGATCACAACAATCTGCAGAAAATTCTTAAAGAGATAGGAATATCAGACCACCTGATCTGCCTCCTGAGAAATCTATAGGCAGGTCAAGAAGCAACAGTTAGAATTGGACATGGAATAACACACTGGTTCCAAATTGGTAAAGGAGTACATCAAGGCTTTGTATTGTCACCCTGCTTATTGAACTTCTATGCAGGGTACATGATGTGAAATGCCAGGCTGGATGAAGCACCAGCTGGAATCAAGATTGTAGGGAGAAATATCAATAACCTCAAATATGCAGAAGATACCACCCTTATGGCAGAAAGTGAAGAACTAAAGAGCTTCTTGGTGAAAATGAAGGAGCAGAGAGGAAAAGTTGACTTAAACTCAACATTCAGAAAACTAAGATCATGGCGTCCCATCCCATCACTTCATGGCAAATAGATTTGGAAACAGTGGAAACAGTGAGAAACTTTTTTTGGGGGGGTTCCAAAATCACTGCAGATGGTTACTGCAGCCATGAAATTAAACAACGTTTGCTCACCAGAAGATAAGTTATGACCAATCTAGACAGCATATTAAAAAGCAGAGATATTACTTTGTCAACAAAGGTGTGTCTAGTCAAAGCTATGGTTTTTCCTGTAGTCATATATGGATGTCAGAATTGGACTATAAAGAAAGCTGAGTGCAGAAGAATTGATGCTTTTGAACTATGGTCTTGGAGAAGACTCTTGAGAGTCCCTTGGACTGCGAGGAGATCCAATCAGTCTATCCTAAAGGAAATCAGTCCTGAATATTCATTGGAAAGACTGATGTTGAAGCTGAAACTCCAATACTCTGGCCACCTGATGCGAAGAACTGACTCAGTGGGAAAAACCCTGATGCTGGGAAAGATTGAAGGCAGGAGGAGCAGGGGATGACAAAGGATGAGATGATTGGATGCCCATCACCAACTCGATGGACATGAGTTTGAGTAAGTTCTGGGAGATAGTGATGGACAGGGAAGCCTGGCGTGTTTCATTCCGTAGGGTCGCAAAGAGTCAGACGCGACTGAGCAACTGAACTGAACTGATTGCCAAGGAAATACCACAAAAGCTCTGGTCAAGGGCATCCCAGCTTTTGAAAGGGATTTCTCAGTGTCTTAGTCCATTCAGGCTTATAGACTGTACACCATAGACTGAGGTGCTTATAAGCAACAGAAATTTATTTCTCACTGTTCTGAAGACTGGGAAGTTCAAGATCAAGGTACTGGTAGATTTAATGTCTGGTGAGAGCTCTCTTGGGTGGCTCTAGTGGTAAAGAGCCTGCCTGTCATTGCAAGAGACATAAAGAGATGCAGGTTTTTTCCCTGGGTCAGGAAGATGCCCTGGAGGAGGGCATGGCAGCCCACTCCAGTATTCTTGCCTGGAGAATCCCCATGGACAGAAGAGTCTGGTGGGCTACAGTCCATAAGGTTGAAAAGAGTCGCACACGTTTGAAGTGACTTACATGCACAGGAGCCCTCCTGGTTCACAGGTGAGCGTTTTCTCCCTGTATCTCACATAGTGGAAGTGCCAAGCGAGCTGTCTGGGATCCCTTTTTTTTTAAGGACACTTGGGTTTCTCAAAGGTAGAACCCACACAACCTCAGCATCTCCCGCAGACCCCATCTTCTGTATCATCACATCGGGGAATTGTTTTCAACATATGAATTCAGGCTGTGGGTGGGGACGCATTCAATCTATGACACTCAGTTTCATCCAAAATACTTCCACAGTAGAGCAGTGGACAAGTGTTTAAAAAAAAAAAAAAGAGTGAAGGACTTAAAGTGTGTTGAATTGGAAAACTACCAAGAAATAGATACAGAGTAATATGTACATACTGTGGTCCTGCCTAAGTTAAACAAAGGATATAGGTGTGTCTGTGTGTGTGTCTGTGTGTGTGTGTGTGTGTGTGTGTGTATGAGAGAGAGAGGGAAATGATATATAAAGAGAACATTTCTAGAAGGATTCTGCAGGAAACTGTGAGCTGAGGTTATATAAAATGTTTTGGAGCAGGGAGGTGACAGGTTCAGGACTGTTTCTGCAGACTCGCATGGCATGCTGAGTGGATGCTGAGGAGAGGAACTGGGAGCAACTGGGAGAGCCTACAGCCAGGAGATCTGTTTAACGGATGTGGTAGTGGTACAGGTAGAGTTGACAGGGTCTATTCTGAAGCAGGGAGATGCGGTGGAAGAGGAAAAAAGAAACTGGATCCATTTTTGAGGGGCTTCCAGCGGTAGCCCCAGTGCCTAGGGCAGTGCCTTCACCCCTAGGTGCTCATCAATGTATGAAATGAACGGTCTCCTATATAGAAGACTTCGGAGTCCAGCCCCTCTAGGCATCTGCTTGGTAACTCCAGACAGCATCCCGTAGGCCTTCTTCTCAGAGTCTGCTCACCCAACCCTGGACTCTGGGAGGCAGGGGCAGGAGCCAGGGTCCACAGGCAGGTGAAGCCAGGGCCCACATTTCTCTTGTGCCCTCTGGCCCTGCCCTCCTGGGAGTGTGGCGCCAATTCCTGCCCCACCGCCCTTGCTCCACCAGGCTCCCCACCAGCAGGACTGCATGCACCTCTGAGCTGGGCTCTGTGTTTAAGTGGCAAGGAAGAAGTATCTCCAAAATGCTGAGGGCCTGGCCTCCCTTAGAACCTAAGGGGAGACAGGAAAACAGAACAATGAGAAAGAGAAGAATAAGACAGCCAAGAAAATCAGATCTAACCCTCACTCAGGTACACTCTTAACTCATGCACACATGCGCAACTGCCATCATAACCCTGTATGCTTAGGAGGAGCTTAAAATAGGTTTTCTGAATGCATGAGACAGCGATGGAGAGAGAGCAGCAGGATGAGGACTCTCGGTAGGGTGGCGGATGAAGGAAAGAAAACGGGTCCTCCTGAACAACAGACATTCCCCCAGACCCCACACGTGTGAAACCTTCACTGGGAACCTTTGGTCATTGAGGACAGTGAGGGGAAGAAGGAATAATTTCATTCATTCTGGTATCTGCTGAACCTAATAAGGGATTTGGTTTATAGTATCCTGCTCAAGTGTTTGTCAAATGAATGAAGGGGTGTGTGGATGGATGGATGGGTGGATTGATAGGTGGGTCTATAGGTGGGTTGATGGATGGATGATGGATGGATGAGTGATTGGATGGATGCGTGGGTGAGTGGGTGGATGGTTTGATGGACGGATGGATAAAAGACCAAGACTATTTAGCTTTCAGAGGAAAAACTGAAACCATAATTTCGCAGTAATCAGAGGGCTGTCATAGACAGCTTTCAAAGCCGGCCCTCAGAGATTCCTTTGTCCTGGGATTCATGCCTCTGTGTGACCCCCTACCTCTGAATGTGGGCTGTACCTGATGACTTCCTCCAGTGAGTAGAATATTGTGAGAGTGAAGGGATGTTACCTGTGTGTGAGTAGAGTATAAAGCACATGACTTCTGTCTTCTTGGACTCTGTTACCCACCCTGGGGACAAGCTGCCAAGGTAGAGGGGCCCTTGTGAGGGCCTCAGGTCCACGGTCAGTGAGGAGCTGAGACCCTCAAGTCCAAGAGGCAGCAGGAACTGAATGCTATCAGGAAGCTCGTGTATGCGGAGGGAGATTCTGCCTAGGGGAGCTTTGAGACACGGTCCCCAACCCATCGGACGGCAGCCTGTGAGGGACCCTGAGCAGAGAACCCATCCAAGCCGTGCTCTAATTCCTGGTTCACAGGAACCGCGAGACAGCAAATCTGTGTTGCTTCAAGCCACTACATCTTAGGTTAGTTTGTTGACAGCAAACAGATAGCTAATACAATGGCTGATATGAGTTTAATTTAAAAATAGCCATGATGGCAATTAAACTTGACAGATGATGGTAGTGGTTCAGAGTCCAGGTTTTGGTACTGATTAGATGGAGTTTGAATCCTGGATTCCCACCTTACTAGCTGTGTGGCTGTGAGTCAGATGATCAACTTCTCTGAGCCTTTGTTTCTGTGTCTTTAAAATGGGCATAATTCTCTGTGCATAGAGATTACATAAAACAATTGTGTTAAGTACTTAGCCCAGGGACTTCCAGGGTAGTTAAGACTCTGTGCTCCCAAAGCAGGGGACCAGGGTTCAAGCCCTGGTCAGGGAACTAGATTCCACACGCCACAATTAAAATCCCACAAATGGCAATGAAGATCCCACGGGCCACAGTTAAGAGGGCAGCAAAACAGACAGGTACTTAGCCCAGGACCTGTCACTGAATAGAAGGTTGTTGTTCAGTCGCTCAGTCATGTCCAATTCTTTGCAACTCCATGGACTGCAGCACGCCAGGCTTCCCTGTCCTTCACCATCTCCCAAAGATTGCTCAAACTCGTCCATCGAGTCAGTGATGCCATCCAACCATCTCATCCTCTGTCATCCCCTTCTCCTGCCTTCAATCTTTCCCAGCATCAGGGTCTTTTCCAATGAGTCAGCTCTTCTCATCAGGTGGCCAAAGTACTGGAGCTTCAGCTTCAGCCTCAGTCCTTCCAATGAATATTCAGGACTGATTTCCTTTAGCATTGACGGGTTGGATCTCCTTGCAGTCCAAAGGACTCTCAGTGAATAGAAGGTAGCTATTAGCAACAACAGCAATAGTAATAGTAACAGAGGAAGGTCCGGCAGGAGGCAGAGAGTGTCCCTGCCTGAAAGGGATTGAGCTGAATCAAGACGTCACATGCAGCCTTTTTCAAGTCTTAGATGGAGATGCCTGTGGGCCTGCCTGGCCAAGGCCGTGGGCTGGGGGACCAGGTGTCACGGGGCCACCAGGCTTAGCTTCCCCCCGGGTGCAGCACCAGCCACCCCTGGCCGTCACTGTGGGCAGCGCGTTCCCTCCTGCACGGCCTCTGGTTCAGGTGTGGGGCCGCCACCCCGGCTGGGCCTACGGGCGCAGGAAGGTAAACACCCAGGCAGGAAGCGATTGTCACGGGCACGGGGCCAGCGTGCAGCCAGGCGAGTCTGAAGGTCAGGAATGCTTCCCGGGGAGCCCTTCCCAGCAGAGGTCAGAGTCTCCATCTGCAGGTTCTCGGGGAGCAGAGGAGTCCAAGAATACCCCCCTGCTCTGAGACCCTGACAGGACACAGGACAGGAGAACAAGACCCATCCAGGGGGCTGTAACCCCCAGGAGCTCCTCACTGGCAGGTGAGCAAATGTTTGAGTGTTTTGTTTTGGTTTTTGTGTAATGAAAGGAGATAAAATGGGATGGAAAGCGGGTTGCGGTCACGGCAGCATAGGCAAGACCCAGGCAGGTGAGTGAAGGGAGAGGCAGGTCCACTTATCCTTCATCAGGAAAGAGCTTCAAGAGGGAAAACAGCCCTGGGTCTCTCACTCGCCTTGGCTTCACCATTCTCCCCTCTGGGACTCAGTTTCACCACCTGGGAATTGGGGTAATAATTCCCTCCAGGCTCCTTTCCTGTGAAGGCTTCAGGAACAAGTGCGATAATGAACTTGACTGGCCGCAGAGGTTGTGAGGTCCCGTGAGCAATGAATAAGGGAACCCCTTGACCTGGGTTCAGTCCCTGGGTTGGGAAGATCCCCTGGAGAAGGAAAAGGCTACCCACTCCAGTATTCTGGCCTGGAGAATTTCATGGACTGTATAGTCCATGGGGTTGAAAAGAGTTGGACACGACTGAGCAACTTTCACTTTCACTTTGATCAAGCATTACTAAGAATTCCAAGAATAAAGCATGTTAACATGATTAAGAATTGCAGAGCATTAAACTAAGTGAGGAGTCCTTCTAAGGCCAGGGTCTCCTGTGAGTGCACGGCTCACACGCCTGTGGCGTCAGCCCCAAAAATAAATGTACACATAAACTGTGAAGGGCTAAACAAGCTGAGATGACTACGTGCCCGTGGCTCGCGTCTCAGGGTCGGGGAGCACACGCGGAGGACAGAAGTCACAGCGGTGAGGGGAGCGCTGTCAGCAAGGCTGCTCCCCTGATTCTGCACCTACTGCTCAGGGTCTTATCTCGGAGGCCGCAGCCTCCCACCTGCTGAACTTGCACCCCTGGCTGGCATCCAGCCAAAGCCTGGTGCAATTCAAAGGTCTGGGGACACAGGTTGCTTGGATGCGGCAATCAATGGGAGATTGCTCTTTTCAACCTTGATATAAAGTTTCGGGTGGTCATTTGCAGCAACATGGATGAATCATGAAGTTATCATACTAAGTGAAGTAAGCCCAGAGAGACAAATATCGTATGATATCGCTTATTTGCGAAATCTAAAAAAAATAAATAAAAAGATACAAATGAACATATATAAGAAATAGAAATAGACTGACAGACATATTAATTGAAAACAAACTTATGGTTATACCAAAGGAGAAAGGAAGGGAAGGGTAAATTGGGGATTAATAGACACACACTACTACATATAAAATAGATAAACAAGGACAGACTGTAGAGCACAGAGTCAATATTTTATAATAACGTCTAAGGGGGAAGAAGCTGAAAACAATAGGTATATATTTATGCATAATGGAATCACTTTGCTGAACACCTGAAGCTAACACAACACTGTAAATCAACTATACCGCAATAAAAAAGACCTACCTCATCAATTACACTAGCCAAAAAAATACAACCATAAATTAAATTAAACTAAAGAGACCCGGAGGCTCAGTTGGTAAAGAATCTGCCTGCAATGCAGGAGACTGGGGTTCGATTCCTGGGTCAGGAAGATCCCTTGGTGAAGGGAATGGCAACCCCCACTCCAGTCTTCTTGTCTGGAGAATGCCATGGACAGAGGAGCCTGGCGGGCTACAGTCCATAGGGCTGCACAGAATCGAACATGACTGAAGTGACTTAGCACACATGCCAATTAAATAAAATCTGGGATGTTCACCGTCCCTGGATAAACCAAACTGGGACTTGTGCCAGTTCTGCTGAGTTCTGACGATGGTAACTGGAGAAATGCCTATGGTGGGAATGTCCCAGCGTGCCTGCCCCCACTGCACCTCCGTCCTCCCCACACCTTCTCCCCTTGGCTCTTGCCCTCAGACTTTCTCTTCCCTTTCCACTTCCGTCCTGGCTGCCTTGGCTCTGCTTAGCCTTGCAGCAGTAGAAACTAGGGTGTCCAGGAGGCATCTTAGGCTTTCTGGTCTGTGAAAACAAACAGTAGACTCTCTTCCTTGACCCCATCCTCAACTCCAACCCTTCCTGGGGTCCACATTGTTTAGAAAACCCTCCCTCGGAGGGGCTCCCCACAGGAAAGGCAGGAGGTCATGTGATCAGAGATCACTGAAGGAGGACGATCATCGCTTTAAGAACTTGCCTATGGGAGACCTCTCTGGCCTCTGTAAAGGCAGCCCAGGAAACTTACACTGGTGGACAAACCAGCCCAGAGACTCGGAGGAAGGAGCCCAGTTGAGTCGCTGTGCCTGCTGTTTCCACCATTTACACTGTACTGCTGTTTGTCTCAGTAGTTAGCGAGCCACCAGCCCCATATCAGACATCACAACTCCCAGGACAAGTTCTTTCTCCACGTCCAAGAGCCCATCGCCTGCCTAAGTAGGGTCAGCACTGACGCTCTAAAGTTACCCCCCAGCATCACCCTAGAAAGGCAGAAGTCCTTCCTTTGTTCTTTCATCAAATCATCGCCAAGCACCTGGGGCAGGTGAGGCTTTGGAGAGGGGCTGGGGGCACACATGGTACCAGGGCTGCCCTCAGGCTGGCAGAGGAGAACCAAGACAGAGGATCCTCCTACACGAAGGGGGTACAGAGCACCCCACCCCCAACATACAAGATGGTTATGGGGTTGTGGGGCTGAGAGGTGTTTTGATCGATCAAGCAGGGAATTACACCTCTGAGCCTGTGGGCTGTTTCTTTCCAGACCCCCACTTGGCACCTTCAGGGCACTGGTGGGGCAGAGCAGCCAGGCTGCAGGAGGAATTTTCACCTCGGGCTCCCTTTCCCTAACTTTGGAGCCGTCGAGCTCAGTTCAGTGGGTGGGGCTCTGCCTCTGGATCTACAGGAGGTGTCCAGGGAAGACTGTCAGCTTGACTCCTTTCTTTGGCCAATAGAGGTTCTTGAAGCCCAGCTCCCAGGCAGACCAGACTGGATCTGGGCAAAAGCCTTGAGCACTAAAGAGGGGACATAGGTCTAGAGCATCCCTTAGTGGGTTTCCTTTGGGAGAATATCTCAGGTGGCTGATTAATGACCCAGTGGTCCGGGAACCTGGGTCAGGCCATCTCTCAATCTTTCTACCTTAATAAGCCTTACCTTCAGAAGGAAAAATAATGGGGATCATCAGAGGGCTATCAGGGAGGCCTGCATGGAGGAGGTGGCCTTTAAGCTGAGTATCACTAAACAACCTTACATCCCTTTTTAGTTATTCTACAAGAGAAGAAGAGCTGATGGATACAGTTTCATATATGATGAAGTAAGTCTCTCTTGGAAAATAGTCATTTTTTCATACTTAACCCTTACTGAATGTTGCAAGTTCTTTAAATAGCATTCGATTACATAGAACACATTCCCAAGGAAGGGACAGCAGGGTTTCAACAAGGTGAAATGGGAGCACTGTAGGGCCTGGGAATGGTGGAGGCAGAGGCATGGACCTGGGGAAGCAGGAGTTTTGTTTCAAGGATGCTGATGGAACAGGTTTGCTAACGCAAAAGGAAGGTGGAGGGGGGTGGCCCCAGCCCATGAGGCCCAGACCCGGATGATCCCCCAGAGATCACAGCAGTGGTCTGTATGGCCAACGTGTCTCAGGGGCACCCACTCCTCACTTCTGGACTCCAGGGCTAGCTGGCTTTTGCCCCCATCGCCTTCACTTTTGGCTGGAGGTTTGTGCAACAGCGCTGGTGTCTCCCACAGCCAGGAATTCTGACTATCAGTTATCCAGGTCTTTGAGGAATTTAAAATGAGACGTCAATTCATTATTATTTAATGACTGTTTCCTATCTAAAATAAACCCTTCAAACCCCAGGCCCTCTAGCAGTCAAGCAGCTTGGACTATGCCTTAAAAACGTCAGAGATGCTTCGGAGCCACTGGGGCAGGGACCAGCTGGGATGAGGAATGCAGGCAAGTTAGACCCGAGGACCTTGACCCCTCGGCTCTGTTTGGAAGTGACAAGGGTTGGTCTTGGGTGGCTGACTTGGGGAGCATTGTTCAATCCCACGTGCTCGTCTGTATGACCCACTTGTGTTAGTCTCTCAGTCGTGTCCAGCTCTTTGTGACCCCATGGACCGTAGCCCGCCAGGCTCCTCTGTCCTTGGAATTCTCCAGGCAAGAATACTGGAGTGGGTTGCCATTCCCTTCTCCAGGGAATCTTCCTGACCCAGGGGTCAAAGCTGGGTCTCCTGCATTGAAGGCAGATCCTTTACCATGTGAGCTTCCGGGGAAGCCCTCAGTATGACTTGCTTATCGCCATGTTTCAATCCACCACAGCAGTGGGCGCCTTGCAGACTGACTCTGCAGAGAACCCCTCATTCAGCTGGTCAGCATTTGCTGTACACTTGTGCTGGGCCAGCGGCGATAAGATGTGAAAAGATGATCAGAGCCCCTGCCCCTCTCCCAAGCTCCCCACCTTCATTCCAGGCCTGTCAGCCGCCTGCACCCTTTTACTGCTGTCCACATAAGTAGATAAAGAAAACCCAATTTCCTGTTCACAGCTGATTCATTTGTCATTCAATCCCACTAATGGGACAAAAAGCTTCCAAGTATTTTAAATTTATAACGCCTTGGCATAATGGGCTTTGTTTTCATGAGGCTCTCTAGATGTAAATTTGCTCATAAAAGTGAGGACATCTATAAAGATACTTTTGCTCTCGTCTGAGTGACAACAACATTCCTGTGTGGATTCTTGAATGCTGGAGAAAAGCCCTCTTTTCTGCTGAGGTCCTTTTTAGGAAGTTAGCTTTGAACTTTAAAAATGATTTTGAGGTTCTTTATTTCTGGATTTAAAAGGCACCTGGCATGTTGACAATTTTTCCTGGTGCCTGAATATCAGAGCCGTCCTCTGGCACTAACTTGCTAGTTTTCTGGCTTCTTTGGAATTGGTTCAGAGCCAAGATCAAAGTCACTTGCAGTGGGCTAATACGGGTTACAAGTCAAGGGTAAAACAGGGAGAGATGCCAGCTCTGGGTCAGAATGGAGCCATCTTGATGCTCAGTCAAAGATAAACAGACCCACCTAAGCTATGCTTACAAAAACATTATCAAAGCTGATTTGTGTATCCACTGGCGTAATATCACAGAAACTGCCAAAATAAAGAAGTATGGGGAGATATGCAGCATCTTTTAACAGGCGGTGGAACCCAAGGTGATAGGTGGGTAACCACTGGGGCCCAGGCTAGATCAATGTCTACTTTTTATCTCTTTCTGAATTTTCTGTAATCTCATATGTCTATTTTCTTGGGAAAGGCTGTTTGCTTCAAGTAAAAATCCTAAATTAAAAGCAGTGAGAAATAGTTTAGAAACAGGACTCTCAACCACTTTGCCAGAGCCAGGCTGCCTCCACCATTTACGGGCTGTGTGACCTTGGCTGAGGCAGTTAACCTCTCTGATGCTCCAAGTTCTCTACTATGAAAATGGAGGACATGGGACAAGGACAGTAATGATCATACAGGCTCACTTTGAGTGTTCTATGAGATGATGAATGAATCGATGATGAACTACTCAATGAGTAAGAAGTGTGGTTCTCACTCCTATTATCCCAATAGGTCTTGAGCAAGAAAACGAATGCTTTTCTCCAAAATATAAGTTAATTTTAAGTAGCAGGGAGAGGGAGTTCCCTGGCAGTCTAGTTGTTAGGACTCAGTGCTTTCATTGCTGAGGGCCTGGGTTCAATCCCTGGTTGGGGAACCAAGTTCCTGCAAACCACACAGAGCAGCCAGAAAAGAAAAAAAAAAATAGCTGGAAGAGAACTTGTCAGCTCACAATAGTTAGAGAACGAGCACAAAACAGGAGTGTGTGCACAAGAATCCTCAAACATAAAGAGAACAGGCTTTGTTTGAAGACTTGACCCCATCATCCTCACAGGCTCTGGGCTTGTCCAGCTTTGAGGATCTTCCTTCCTCAACCACACCATTCATGCCTGCTGTGGTCAGCTGGGAAGACCACACACCAGCAAAATCTCCCTTGACGTGTCAGCGTGTTGGATCCAAGGATTATTTTCCTCCAGTAAACATTTCTTGGTGAGTGAAGGCATTGTTTCTGGCAAAAACCTAATGCTCCAAAAAATTTTTTCCTTCCAATTTTATTGACATATAATTTACAGGCAGCACCTTGTAAGTTCAAGGTGGACAGCAGAGTGACACATCATGAAATGATGATGACAGTAAGTCTGGTAATCATCTCTCATCTCATATAGATACAACATTAAAGACACGAAATAAAAAATAGTTTTCCTTGTGATGAGAACTCAGGATTTGCTCTTTAACAACTTTCATGTGTAACACAGTGTTATGTTTATCATGTTCTACTTTGCATCTTATAACTGGACATCTGTACCTTTTCAGTGCCTTCATCCAATTCCTCCTCTTCACACCCCTTACCTCTGGTAACCACATACCTGATCTCCTTTTCTATGAGTTTGCTTGTTCATTTGCTTTTGAAGTGTAATTGACCTACAATGCTATGCTGATTCCTATTACACAACCTAGTTGGATATTTCAATACATTTCAACATGATCATCATGAGAAGTCTAATTATAATATGTCATCATACAAAGGTCTTATATAGTTATTGCTACATTCCCCACACTGTACATTTCATATCTGTGACTCATTTATCTTGCAACTGGAACTTTGTATCTCTTAATCTCCCTCAGCTATTTCTTTCCTTCCCTACTCTCCTCATCTCTGGCAACCACCCCTTTGTCCTCTGTACTTATACTCTGTTTCTGTTTTGTTGCATTTGTTCACTAGTTTTGTTTCATAGCTCCCGCATGTAATGAAATCATACATTATGGTTTTTTCTCTTTTGACTTATTTCACTTAGTGCAATAATACCCTCCAAGTCCATCTATGTTGCTGCAAATGGCAAGATTTCGTTCTTTTTTGAGGCTGAGTAACATTCCATTGTGTGTGTGTGTACCAAATATTCTCTATCCATTTATCTATTGATAGGTACTTAGGTTGCTTCTATGTCTTGGCTCCTGTAAATAATGCTGCACTGAGCATAGGGGTGCATATTAGAATTAGTGTTTTTATTCCCTTCATATGAACACCCGGGAGTGGATTGTTGGATAGTAGTCCCATTTTTAGTGTTTTGAGGAATCACCCTAATGGTTTCCACAGTGGCCGCACCAGCTTACAGGTCCACCAACAGTGCACAAGGCTTCTCCTTCCCCATATCCTCACCATCACCGTTATTTGTTGTCTTTTTGATAACAGACATTCTGACAGGTGGTATCGCGTTGTGGTTTCAATTTGCCTTTTCCTGATGGTGGTAGTGATGTTGAGCATCTTGGAAAGAGTCTGTTGGTCATCTGTCTTTTTTTTGGACAGATGTCTAATGGGATCGTCTGCCCATTTTTTAATCAGGGTTTTTTTTTATTTTTGGTGTTGAGTTGTGTGAATTCTTTGTACAGTTTGTATATTAACCCCTTGTAGGATATATCATTTGGAAATATCATCTCCCATTCAGTAGATGGCATTTTCATTTTGTCAGTAGTTTCCTTCTATATGCAAAAGATGTAGTCCCATTTATTTATTTTTGCTTTTGTTTCCCTGGCCTGAGGAGACATATCCAAATATTACTAAGCCTGATGCCAAAGGGCTGGCTGCCTGTGATTTCTTCCAGAAGTTTTATAGTTTCAGGTCTTACAGTTAAATCTTTAATCCATTTGGAATTTGTGTGTGTGGTATGAGAGAGTAGTCCAGTGTGATTCTTTTGCATGTAGCCGTTTGGTTTTCCCAAAACCATTTCCCGAAGAGATTCTCTTTTCTGCATTGTATACTCTTGTCTCTTTCACTGCAGATTACTTGCCCACACAAATGTGGGTTCGTTTCTGAGCTCTCTATTCTGTTCCATTCATCTGTGTGTTTTGTTCCAGTACTATACTGCTTTAATTACCACAGCTTTCTAGTAGAGTTTGAAATCAGGGAGCATGATACCTTCTGCTCTGTTCTTCCTTCTCAAGATTGTTTTGGCTATTTGGGGTCTTCATGTTTCCACACAAATTTTAGAATTATTTGCTCTAGTTCTATGAAAAAAAAGTCATTGGTAGTTTGCATCCAATCTGTAGCTTACCTTGGTTAGTATGGTCATTTTAACAATGTTCATTCTTCCAACCTGTGAACACAATATATTTTTCCATCTGTTTGTGTCATCTTCAATTTATTTTACCAACATGTTATACTTTTCCAAGTACAGGTCTTTTATCTCCTTGAAAAGTGAAAGTGATAGCTGCTCAGTCATGTCCAACTCTTTGCGACCCGTGGACTATAGCCTGCCAGCTTCCTCTGTCCATGGAATTCTCCAGGTAAGAATACTGGAGTGGGTAACCATTGCCTTCTCCAGGAGATCTTCCTGACCCGGGGATTAAACCCAGGTCTCCTGCATTGCAGACAGCTTCTTTGCCATCTGAGTTTATCCCTAGATACTTTATTCTTTTTGATGCAATTACAAATGGGATTATTTTCTTAATTTCTCTGATAGTTTGTTGTGTATAAAAATGCAACAGATTTCTGTGTATTAATTTTGAATCCTGCAACTTAACTGAGTTCACTGACTTCTAGTAGCTTTTTCTGGTGTATTTAGGATTTTCTATGTATAGCATCATGTCATCTGCAAACATAATAGTTTTACTTCTTTGGATTCCTTTTATTTACATTTAGATTCCTCTTATTTCTGTCATCTAATTCCTGTGGCTAGACTTCCAATGCTATTATCAAGCAAGGGCTCTCTGCACCATTGGCACTAGTGATAAAGAACCTGCCTGTCAATGCAGGAGATGTAAGAGACACAATTTGATCCCTGGGTTGGGAAGATCCCCTGGAAGAGGGCATGGCAACCCACTCCAGTATTCATGCCTGAAGAATCCCATGGGCTGGTGGGCTACAGTCCATGGGGTTGCAAAGAGTCGGACCCAATGGAGCAATTAACACACTTAGGTAATACAGGAAAATCTCCTTATCTCAAGATTCTTAATCACATCTGCAAAGACCCTTTTGCCATATAAGGTAACAGAGTCACAGGTCCTAGGTATTGGGACATGAACATTTAGGTGAGGGGTGGGCAAGTGGTCATTATTCATTGACCCTCTGAGAGATACGAAGTTTTCTTAAATATTTTTGATGTGTTTGGAAGCAATGAATGACTTTTTGACATTTTTTAAAATTGCTAAAGCCATGTAATCAAAAGTCACTTAATGCTTATTTTTACACAGATCTATTTTTTTTTTTCCTTTGGCCGTACCACATGGCATGTGGGATCTTAGCTTCCCAACCAGGGATTGAACCCACACTGCCTGCATTAAGAGCACAGAGTCGTAACCACAGAACTGCCAGGGAAGTCCCTATGTGTGCCAAGTCACTTCAGTCAAGTCTGACTCTGTGTGACCTCATTAACTGTAGCCCGCCAGACTCCTTTGTCCATGGGATTCTCCAGGCAAGAATACTGGAGTGAATTGCCATTCCCTTCTCCAAGGGATTTTCCTGACCCAGGAATCTAACTCGTGTCTCTTCTGTTTCCTTTATTGGCAGAGGGAGTCTTAACCTCTAGCTCACCTGGAAGTCCCTATACAGCTTGATATTTTTTCAACTTTGGCTGACAAATGCTGGGTCAGTGGTGTCTGCTGTTTTGTTGAAACCCTCTGGCAATCCCAGTGTTTATGTCTGAGACTCTGTTGCCCCAGTCCATGTGAACATGCCCCGAGTATGTTTTTGCCCAATCCTAAGCAGTCCAAGGCCCACAGAGGTTTTTCTGTGATACCTCTGGGGTTTAGTTCTTGCAGAAGAGGGGATGTGGTGCAAGCAGATGGTTTTTCTAACCTCAGAGGAGCTGTCCAGGGGGTCAGCAAAGACTTCCCTCTCACTAAGAACCTGGACAGAAGTGTGTGGGAGTGTGTCTGCTTCCTGCTGGTGCTCAGGATTATACCCACGGTGTGTAGGGACAGCTTCATGGGCACTGCTCCCTTGCCCCATCCTCCATGTGGAGACACACCTGAGGATGAGCTGTCTTTCAAGCTCAGTCATCCTTGTTGATGACTGAGTGATCCCACAGGACACTCTGAGCCCCAGGTCTGAGCACTTCAGGGAGTAGCATAGAGATGAGGGAGGGGGAACCTGAAGGTTCAGACCCACGGAGTGTTCCCATGAACCTCAGGAGTTGAGGGGCTGACCAGTGTTCTGGGCAGGATTCCAGAAATGGCAGGTAGGATCCATCATGTGTTGACTCTGATCCACGAAAGAATCTACTGAGTTTAGTTCAGTTCACTTGCTCAGTCATGTCTGACTCTTTGTGACCCCCATGGACTGCAGCACACCAGGCCTCCCTGTCCATCACCAACTCCTGGAGCTTACTCAAACTCATGTCCATTGACTCAATGATGCCATCCAACCATCTCATCCTCTGTCATCCTCTTCTCCTCTTGCCCCCAATCCTTCCCAACATCAGAGTCTTTTCCAATGAGTCAGCTCTTCACATCAGATGGACAAAGTATTAGAGTTTCAGCCTCAATATCAGTCCTTCCAGTGAACACCCAGGACTGATCTCCTTTAGGATGGACTGGTTGGATCTCCTTGCAGTCCAAGGGACTGTCAAGAGTCTTCTCCAACACCACAGTTCAAAAGCATCGATTCTTTGGCACTCAGATTTTTTTTTATAGTTCAACTCTCACATCCATACATGACTACTGGAAAAACCATACCTTTGACTAGACAGACCTTTGTTGGTACAGTAATGTCTCTGCTTCTTAATATGCTGTCTAGGTTGGTCATGACTTTCCTTCCAAGGAGCAAGCATCTTTTAATTTCACGGCTGCTGTCGCCATCTGCAGTGAATCTACTGAAGACAAGGCCAATCTTGACTTAGAGGGGGAAAGTGCTGTGATTGATTAGTAATGTCTGTCATGTCAACCAGACAGGAAAGGTGGTCCATATGCACCTGATCTGCCATTCCCTGTAGGAAAGGTGGCTTTGCAGGCAGATCGATGCTTGGGAAGCTGGGTCTTATCTATGTGCCCCTGAGCAGCTCTGCTGGAAGAGTCTTGGCTTCCTCATCTTTAGAATAAGAGAGACTGGTGAAGCACTTTCCAGCATCCTGAGAGTGATAGGCTGTGAATGGGAAGAATGTTACCTGTAACCAATGGCCCAAGCCTTCATTTGGGGACAGAGGTCCAAGTGGCCTGGGTCTGTGACTCTGGTCTTGGCAAGAGGCCCTGGGAGTTCTTCCACCTGGTGTGGGTCTGAGCCTGTGTCCTCAGCCCCATGGGCCCTGGTCTACATGGAGGAGACTGTCCACTTGGGTGGACTCCACAGACATGCACTTCTGCACATGATTCTCGACTTCCAGACTTGCTGAGGTGGGCAGGGCTTCACCTGAACCCCTGGGGGGGGCTTGTGACAGCCCAACTGTCCTCTCCCCCAAGACACTCTCTTCCCCGCCTAGGCTTTTGGAAGGTCTGGGATGGGGCCAGGAATCTGCATTTCTTAAAAGCTCCCAGATGCTGCAGCTGCTGCTCAGAGTGGACCACGTTTTTGGAACCACTGGCTTAGAGTGAGGGAGAAAAAGCCTCAGTTCAAAGAGCAATGAACCAGGTGATGTCTGGGAAGGGTACAGTTCTTAACATATCCATGTACCATCTGTGCCATTAATACTGTCTGCAGACTGCCTTTACATTGAATTCTCTATTTTCATCCTCAGCATTAATACCTATGAAATCTCAGTTTTGATGTGCTAATTGGATTTCTCCTAAAGATACATAGAAGATGAAACTATTGCTTTTTTTTGCATGTGTGACTGCTTTATCTCTTAGAATCAGCCACTGGTTCAAATCTCCTGCAGCTGGAAGGAGCAAGGAGGGACTGTCTAGATTCACCCAAACCTCATTAATATTTTGAATGAGAGACAATTCAAAGAAATCACAGTCCCTCAATGACTCTGCTAGGTTGTTTGCTTTTAAAAATATCTCCTTCTTGAATTACTCACCCCAGCAGAAACAGAAACCCCAGCCCCTCTGCCTGGCTGCCCCACGGCTCGTGGCCTTCCACCTCCTCCAGCGCCCTGTTCTCTTTGGCGGTCCCCACACCCCTCTCCACCTACCTCCAAGGCTCAGGCACACTCTGCCAGTCCCGATTCCAACAGCCCACGCCTCCATGTGCCTCCGTTGACCTAACCTCCAGGGTAAACCTTACTCAGGGCCTGCCTCACCTCCCTGCTACCCACAGGGCTATGGGGAGATTCCTGGACCATGCTGGGAGGTGGGCGAAGGCCCTGGGATGCTACCAGCACCACAGATATGACAGAAGGTGCCAGAGAGAAAGAGAAGCCAGAGGAGGAGCAGAGTTTGAGCTGATGAGGGATGTCAGGAAATCCCTTCCTGCCGGCACCCTGGGGCCCACGTCTGTGAGGAGACCTCGTCTGTCTCAAGAGCCAGGGCTGAGCACAGGGGGACCACAGCTGTGCTCAGTGAGTGAGTGGATGGAACCCACAAGGTCACAGCTGACCAGTTTAACTCACGTCCTAAAATCAGTGTAAAAACCTAGATCTACACAAATAGGAAAGGCCAGATTTGGACAACTGGGAAGTAATGCACAAGAACCCCTTCAGGGTGGAATAAGAAAAGATTTTAAGAGATTTTATGGGAAAAATACATGAATAAAACAAACACCCCACTTGCTGATGGTTAACCAGGAATGAGAAATGGGAAAGGTATTTCTCCCTCCCTCTGTGTGTGTGTGTGTCTGTCTGTCTCTTTGTCTGTCTGTCCACACCAGCTGCCCCTGCTACACACATACATGGCCAACCATGGCTAATTCAAAATACCTCCCCCACCCCCATGGCCATCCAGCCCAGGGCCCCTGTCTACTGGCCTGATCTCCATCTCATTCCTTATCTCTGGGAGAGAGAATCCGATTGGCTCAGCCCAGCCTCTGGCTTGACTCCTCCTGGGTCAGAGGTCCACTCTCTGGCGTCCAAGGTCTACCCTGTTCTGGTCAGCCATGGCCAGGAGGCTCGGGGAGGTGGTACTCAAGGTCCTCCTCATGCAGGGCTGAGTATAGAGGAAATGCTGTAGGAAGGGCTCTGGAGCAGGAAGAAGGAAGGATGGCTGCTTTCTGTACAAATCCCTGCTCCCCAGAATCATTTTGAGAAATCAGGTTGGGATTGAGATTTTCCCAACCGGAGATGCAAGTACCATCTTCATTCCCTTGCCAAGGACTATAAACTTGAGTATTCATGTCCTTCCAAGGTTCATATGTCAAAGCCCAAACCTGCAAGGTAATGGCTTTTGGAGATGAGGCCTTTGGGAAATATTAGGGTTAATATTTATGGTTAATAATTAATCCTGATAATAGGTGAGTATTAGGGTTAATAGGTCATGATGGTGGGGCCCGTCTGGTGGGGTTGCTGTTTTTGTTCAGTGGCTAAGCTGTGTCTCACTCTCTGTGACCCCTGGACTGCAGCACGCCAGGCTCCTCTGTCCTCCACTGTCTTCTGGAGTTTGCTCAAACTCGTGTCCATTGAGTTGGTGATGTCATCCAACCACCTCATCCTCTGTCGTCCCCTTCTCCTCCTGTCTTCAATCTTTCCCAGCATCAGGGTCTTTTCTTATGAGTCCGTTCTTTGCATCAGGCAGCCAAAGCATTGGTGCTTCATTCAGCCTCAGTATGATGGGGTTAGTAGCTTTATAAGAACAGGAAGAATAGTTTTCCCTCTCCCTCTTCCCCCTCACCCTCATTTCCCTCACCCCCTTGCTTCTCTCTCTGTGTCCCTCCTTCCTCATGCACTACCCAGGAAAGGCCATGTGAGGATGTATCAGGAAGGTGGCCGTCTGCTGGCCAGGAAGAGGGCCCTCACCAAAACCCCAGAACCCGACCGTCTTGATGTCGGACTTCGGCCTCCAGAACCGGTAGCAAACAAATTTCTGTTGTTTAAGCCTCGAGTCTACAGTATTTAGTTAAGGCAGCCCTGGCTGACTTAGACATCACCAGGTCTTGTCATTTTTAGCAGGCAGGCCTTTTTATAACTCCTCTAGGATTTGGGTGGATACCTGAGTTCACGGCAGCTCCACCATGCGAATCCAACAGAGTCCCAGTGTAGGGAGGGCAGCTTCCTGAACATGAAGATCCCTGTCTGGCTACTGAGATGACATCGCCCATTTTCACACAGTCTGTTTTGCACTGTGCCTGGGAGCTCAGCCGCCCTGACCCGCCTCCCTCTGGCTGGTCCCCAGACCTTGGCCCACAGGCGGGCGGGAGCTTGCCAAGGGCGGTGGCCGACGGAGGCCACTCACCCCAGAAGGAGGGGCCCTGTCCCCAGCTCACTCTCTCCTTTTGCTCACAGCCTGTCTGGTGGTGGGGGCGTGGGACAGGGGGTCAGTGTCCACGGAGTAGGTAAAATTCTCTTAGCAACGGGACAACTCTGCAGCAGCTGGCTCTCCTTTCACTCTGAGAAAGTCGGCTGTGCCCTGCCCTTCCCCACCAGCTGAGAAGGGCTGCTGTCCCCGTGGTGCCCAGAGGGGACGGGACTCTCGGGAGCTGCCACCAGCCAGTCCCCAGAGATGAGGCATAGATTCCACTCACTGAGACAGAGACAAGGCTCTCATGGACCCTAGAGCTGTTTTGTTTGTTTTCAAACCCCATACCTGTTTTTTTTTTATGTCGACCATTATATCCATTTTATAATCTTGGAGTCTTTTTAACACCCAAATGTAAAAACAAGTTAAACAAGTGGCTCATTCATTTAGCTTGCGAAGAGTAAAAAGCACAGCCTGGGAGTATCGTTCTGGGTGTTGATGCCATGCCAGGAGTCATAATCCCATTTAGTTCTTGCATTTTCAGTGCACAAATGAGAGAGCCTTCCAGAAGGAAAGCAAAGCCAGAAGAAAGTCGAGCTCATATTTGGGATGACAGAGGATGTTAGGCGATTCTCTCCTGCCAGCTCTCTGGGGCCCTGAGTGAGGCGCCGCCACTAACTATCTCACAGCCCGGAGCCCGACATGGGGTGGACACAGGCATGAGGGGACAGAGCCCACCTCGGATGCCACTGGCCGGTCTCACTCCATGAGAGCCTAGAGAGCACCATTGCCCTCCAGATGGGGAGCTGAGGGTTGAGAATGTGTCAGGGCCCATCCCCGGAGCCATGCCTGGACTCCAGAGGCCCTGAAGCTTCAGCCTTAGACACTGGAGGAAGGAAGGAGACCACCCAACACTAGCTGGGGTGTGCAAGAAGTGAGGTGGTAGGGGCCACCATGAGAAGTCAGCAAATAGGCGACTGTGGGCCACAGCCACTTAGGAGAGGACACCCCCCACACCTGGCTTGAATCTTTGCATCCAAACTGCCCAGGGCTCCCCACAAAGACTCCTCACATGGAAGGAGAGGGGTGTTGAAAAGACTTGAGTTCCTAAAGGAGTCTGCTGGCCCAGCCCTCAGACATCCCCAAGCCTCATCCCTGCTCCGTGCTCTCTCCGTGGTCCTCTCTGACTTCCTACGTGCTCCACCTCCCAGGGCACCTCTCCGCCCTCTCCTGAGCTCACCCCCTCTCCTCCCAGTGGCAGCAGGGTTCTGGGACCAGCAAGATCAGCGTTCAAATCCCGCCTCAGTCACTTCCGAGCTGTGTGACCTTGGACAAGTCACTGAGTTTCTCCGAGCTCCAGGATGTGACTAACAAGGGTACCCTCCGTCCCCAGGGTTGTGTAGGAGGAGCAAATGAGTCAAAGGGAAAGTGCTTGAAGGAAGACCTCGCTTGAGCTCCTCTGAGAACAAGGACGTGGTGTCTGCAGCCCAGGGCATTTCCCCTCCAGAAGGGTCTCAGTTGTTGTTCAGCCATTCAGTCACGTCTGACTCTTTGCGACCTCATGAACTGCAGCACATTAGGCCTCCCTGTCCTTCATCATCTCCTGGAGTTCACTCAAACTCATGTCCATTGAGTCGATGTCTCAGTTTGGTCACTGTTTCCTGACCCGGGTCACCGCTGTCCTCCTCAGACTTCAAGCCTGAGCCCTAAGCTCTTCAGAGACCAGGATGGGGCAGCCTGGGTGGCCAGGAGTCTCCTCCTATCCTGCGGGTGTGGCCCTCCCCAGCCCTGGGCAGGACGTGTGGCCGGTGGTCCACCTGTGGGTCCACCTGTGGGGGGTAGCACAGCGATTCCAGGAGGAGCCTCAGGCTATCTGATCCGGTGCCTCTGGGAGGAGCAGCAGTGAAGGCCCCAGAAGTAGATGAGATCCCGAGATGGGAGCAGCAGGAGAAGAGAAGAACAAGGAGGACGCTGAAACGGGAGTGGCCTCGACCCGTGAGCAGGGAGGGAGGCAGGCTCTCAGACCCTCGTCCATTCATGCCTCACATGAAGAGGATGCCAGACGTTAGAGGGAAGATGGAAAAGGACAGCCATCACCTAAGGCCCCTCTGAGACTGGGGTGGCAGGGGCGGGCGAGGGAGTGAGCTGACCAGTGCTGTGTGTGGCCGGACGCTGGGGCCTCTGGCCAGTGTCTGACCAGCTTATGGTCTGGAAATCTCCACTGTATCCACCCACTCCTTGAAGAGCCAGAAAGCCCTGCCTCGGGTGTGCCCAGCTCATAAATCGAGAATCATGAACCACAGCAGTCCCCATCAGGAGCAGACAGGAGAGGGTCCTAATCCTCTCTCTCACCCTGGCTGACAACCAGCGACCCCTGAGGACACCAGCTCTGGCCTCCACGCTCTCCCATCCCTCCCCAGGCTCTCTGGTTAGGCTTCTAGACGCAACAGTGATATCCTTTTCCAGAGCAAAAGGGGCCTTGCGAGACTAGAAGGGTGGTTCTCCAGGTGTGGTCCCCACACCGGCCGCAGCAAACTCTGAGAGCTTGTTGGAAACACAGATTCTCGGGCCCCACCTTCAACCTCCTGCATCCAGAAGCTCTGAGGTGGAGGTCCCAGAATCTGTATTTAACTGTTCAGGTGATTCTGAGGCCCCTGCCTCGTGAGAACCACAGAGCCCTGAGAACAAAATGTCCCCGCGACATGGAACAGCGTGGATGGGTCTCCAGGGCCCAGTGTCACAGGAAGAAGTCAGACAAGAGAGAAGATTGTGAACGAGTCCGTTCACACAAAGGACCGAAACAGGCAAAGCTAGTTGTGGCTGTTAGAAGTCAGAGACTCCCCTCGGGGGCTGGGGAGGAAACGGCAGAGAGTTTCAGAGGCCTGGGTGATGTTCTGTTTCTGGGCCTGGGTGTGGTTACAGAGGTAAACATTCAGCCTCTATACTTAGAATATGGGCACTTTCTGTATTTTACTATACTTAGATTTTTAGAAAAATCTAACTAGATGGCAAGATAAAAGAAGCATCGCCTCCCTTTTCATTGTACAGCCTAATAATTGGTTGAACTCACTTCAGGATGACCTAGGGGTCTGCTCCGGGTTACAGAGTGTAAAACATTAAGCGTTCTTTGATCCTCCGCCAGTAAGGTTTTATGACTCCAACCCAAAAGTGGCCTCAACAGAAGACGGGATGGGCTGACCAATTAAAACCAGAAAGGAGCCGTAGGTCCACACGTCTAAAACTGACACTACCATCTTTGATCAACACTGCTGCTCCCATCTCGCCCCTGGTTTATAGGTAATATTTCCAGAGAACAAGCTGCCTCATTCAGTTACCTTCACAAAGAGTTTGTCTTGGAGGAGACACCAGGAAATCAGGTTGCACAAGGAGAGGCATTCTGTGGATGTTTAACTCTGGGTTGAGGTGGGGGGCGGGTTGGAAGCCAGCAGAAGAATCTCGCCTCACCAGCCAAGGAATTTTCCAGGCAAGACGCTTCAGGATGGTGGGGACAACCAGAGAATGCAGCTGTGTGGCCTGTCTGCCTGTGGGCTGGAGGGGACTCAAGACCGTGTTCTTGATGAGGATAATCTGGGCCCTCCTGGAGGGATGCTATCCCCCCTCATTTCCCTTAAGGATGTCAGCTCTCCCTGACCTCCTCCACTGTTCTTTGTGGGAAGCTAACAGACAACCGGACTCGCCACCTCTGGGTACTTACTTCAGTTCAAGATAATCCCTCCAAATGTTTACCAAACATTCCACCAAAGCGAGGAGGGCCAGTTCATGCCTCCTTCCATAAGGCCTCTAAAGTCTCCCCCAGGGCTTCTGTGGGGGTCCAGTGGCTAAGGATCTACCTGCCAGTGCAAAGGACACAGGTTCAATGCCTGGCCCAGGAAGATTCCGCATGCCGCAGAGCAGCTAGCCCAAGAGCCACAACTGCTGAGGCCCATGCACCTAGATCACCTGTTTCCCAAGAAGAGAAGCCACCACGATGTGAAGCCCTTGCAGCTAGAGAGTAGTCTCCACTCGTTGCAACAAGAGAAAACCTGGGTGCAGCAACAAAGACCCAGTGCAGCCAAAAATACATAAACAGATTTGAAAAGTAAGATGGATGCCATAAAAACCCTTGAGGGAAATCCCTTGGTATTCATACTTTCTCCTGAGCAACTGGTCAATTTTTATACCTGAATGAAAGAGAAAGAGTCACTGACCCTTTCCTGTTTTAGTACCACACTATCTCAATTACTGTTGCTTTGTAGTAAGTTTTGAAATCAGAACATGTAAGTCCAACTTTATTCATTTTCAGGATTGTTTTGGCATGGATCTTTGCATTTCCACATAAATTTTAAAATCAGTTCATTAATTTCTGCAAAGAAGCCAAATGTTGATTTGGATTGTGTTGAGTATCTAAATCAATTTGGGGAACAATACTACCTTAATAGGGGCTTCCCAGGTGGCGCTTGTGGTAAAGAACCCACCTGCCAAGGCAGGAGGCAAAAGAGACACGAGTTCGATCCCCGGGTTGAGAAGATCCCCTGGAGGTATGTGTGTGTGTTAGTTGCTTATTCGTGTCCAGCTCTTTGCAACCCCATGGAGTGTAACCCACCAGGCTCCTCTGTCCTTGAGAATTCTCCAGGCAAGAATACTGGAGTGGGGTATTCTGGGGAGATCCAGAATACTGGATCTCTAGGGGATCTTCCTAACCCAGGTACTGAACCTGGATCTCCTACATTGCAGACAGATTCTTTACTGTCTGAGCCACAGGGAAGCCCTGGAGGAGAAAATGGCAACTCACTCCAGAATTCTTGCCTAGAAAATCCCATGGACAGAAGAGCCTGGCAGGCAACAGTCTCTAGCGTCATAAAGAGTCAGACATGACCGAAGCAATTTAGCATGCTCACACACACCACCTTAATATTAAACCTTCTTGTTCATGAAAATGGAATGTCTTTCCATTTGTTTAGGTCTTCCTTAATTTCTTTCAACAATATTTTATAGTTTTCAGAATATAAATTTTGCAGTGCTTTGTTAAATTTTTATTTTTTAATATTTCAGATCATATTATAAATGAAATTCCTTTTTTAAAATTTTATTCCTGGTATGTTTATTCTTACGTATAAAAATACAGTGGATTTTTGTATGTTGATCTTATATCATGAGATCTTGCTGAACTTGTTTCCAAAAGTTTTCTTAGGGAATTCCTTAGGATTTTCTAAACACAAAACCAGGTCATCTGCAAATAGTTTTACTCCTTCCTTTCCAATTTGAGTATCTTTTATTCATTTTTATTGACCAGTTTCCCTGGTTCAAGCCTCCAGTGCAATGTTGAACAGTAGTGGGTGGGAGTGGGCATTCTTATTGTCCTTCTGATTTATAAGAAAACATCCAGTTTTTAACAAGTGTGATATTAGATGTGGGGTTTTCATAGATGCCCTTTATCCAGTAAAGGAAATTTTCTTCTTTTATTTGTTTTGTTGGCTATTTTTATCATGAAAGATTACTGGATTTTGTCCATTGCTAATTAATGCCAAATAATGGAGATATCATGTAGTTTTGTCCTTTGTTTCATTGGTATAGTGCATTAAATTATCCAATTTTTGTGTCTTAAAACAACTGTGCATTTCTGGGATAAATTCTCCTTGCTTATGGTGTATAATCTTTTTCATATATCAGTTTGCTAGTCTTGCATCAAGGTCTCTTTCATTTATATTAATAAGAGATATTGGTGTATATTTTTCCTTTCTTGTGACAATTTTGTCTGCTTTTATAATCCCTCCATTTTTGTATTTGTGATGCCTCTTCTATAAAGCAACACTTTAGTAGATAAGTACTCATTCTTGAGCTGGCATTCTGTTTCTCTGACGACTCCCTTGTTCCATTACCACACACCTTTTATTATTGCAGCATTTTATGATATTTAGGAAAAGTTGACTCTCTCTGTTACCTATATTTCTCAGAATTGAGCTAATCTTGCCTATCTGCCAATCTTGCCTATGAACTTCATATTCATTTTATCAAAATACTCCAATGAGATTTTCTAAATTAAAAATTTTTTAGGTGGAATGGCACTAAAACTCTATATCAACATGGTGAGAATTGACATGCTTTTAATTTTCCATTTTCTCATCTAAGAAAAACCAATGCTTTTCTTTAAAAAAAACTCATACTTTTCTAAAGATGTCAGTTTTTCTTTTACATAGGTTATGTTTATTTATGCAATTATCCTGCATTTTCTGATTTTGTTTCTACTGTGATTGGAAATTCGCTATTTTCTTGCTGTTGACATGAAGTCAATCTGCCCTATTCTGGCCCTGGGCTGAATTCTTTATAACTCCAATAGTTTCCATTGGTTCTTTGGGCTTCTAGGCACTCAAGTCATCTGCAAATTGCAGTTTACTTCATCTTCCTTTCTGACAACATTTGTTTTATGTCTCATTACTTTGGCTAAGCCCCCGGGAAACAAGTTAATAAAGATGAGAGTGGCATCCTGCCCTGACTTTTCAGCATCGCTGCATTCAAGACGTGCTCGGTGCCCTTTTTCATGATGACTTTGCCTTCTAGTCTTATTTCTAAAGGTGTTTCCTGGAGACTTGTGTCTAATTGTGTCGCTAACCTACTGGTAAGCTATATTGTACTAAGACCACCTAATGATTACGAAACTGCCTCTATTTTATTAAATTACTCTGAGACTCTTTTAATTAGGGGATTGAAACAGCACGTTTCACAGTTCATTCTTATTCTGTACTGATTTCTTGATGGTATAAACAGAAGACAGCTTTATTTTTCCCTGTTACAGCCACTGGTTGTCTTCTGTCCACATCCACTAGCCTGCTGCTGAGCAGGACTCTCAGTGGCTTCCTTTCAGATGCCATACTTCTCCATCTCCTTCAGTTTTTAGAATCAATTCACTTCTGCATCTAAGATTCTGTCCTTCTCGGTTTTTTTTTTTTCTCTAAAGATTTATCTACTTAATTTTTGAATAGGTTAATACATTGACATTACCTTTAAAAATAAAAAAAATATTAAATGGTATGTAAAGTCTGTCTCCCTCCCAATCCTATTTTCCATCTGCCCAGGCTCCCTCCTCTAATAAAAGTACATGTGTATATGTAGCCATTGATACTCAGTTTTTGTAACTCCTTCCACAAGTTTTCAGGCACATCCAAATAAACTTAAATTTATTTTCCCCTTTTACACTGGTGAAAACATGATACTCTTCTGCCCTTTTGTTTTTCTTGAGATACCCTAGGATTCTTTCTTGATAAATACAACCACATCTGATTCCATTGATGAAAATGTTTAGACTTTTCTAACAGTGTGATCAGTTCCTGATTAAAATTATAGCATCTTCAATCTGTTTCTCCCAGATAAAGCAACACAGGGTCACAAGTACAGGCCACTTCCCACATCTGCAAGCAGATCCACAGAACAAATTCCTGCAGATGGAATTGCTGGGTTAAAGCATATATGCTTTTTACCTTGATAGAGGTTTCCAAACTGCCTTCATTAGGATGGAATCAAGGTAAAATCCTACCAGTGATGATTTGGGAGGGAGATGCCTCTGGTTCTTCAGCTTCACCAATCACTTTTCGAAGTTTTGATTCTTTGCTAATGTCATAAATGCAAAAAAAATTTTTCTCAGTGTGGTTTGGAGTTCCTCTCCTCTTATGAGGCATGGGATTGAAAATCTCTCATGGATTGTTAAGGATTTACATTTTCTGTGAGCTATCTCTTCATATCCTTTGCCCATTTCAACAATGTTCATGTTTTCCAAAGTTTATACTCACACTGTTCAAAGTTTCTTTTCCTTTCTTCCAGCACAGGCTAGATTGTCGGGATAGGAGATGGGAGATGCGGGATGGGAGACCTGGCCTGGAGCCACCTCCGCACCCTCCTCCCTTCCTGGGGTGGGGGAGGGAGCAAAGCCAACCCCATTTCACTGTGGTGGCTTCTCTTGGGGCACAGCAAGGACTCTAGAGTTGTAGACTCAGTAGTTGTAGCATGCTGGTTCAGTAACTGCAGCTCACAGGCTCTAGAGCTCTGGCACATTAGTTGTGACACATCGGTTTAGTTGCCCCTCAGCATGAGTGATCTTCCTGGACCAGGGATCAAACCAGTGTTCCCTGCACTGGCAGGTAGATTCTTATTCTCTGTACCCCCAGGGAAGTCCTTCCTCTTGTTCTCTGAAGGTATGATGCAAGGGGGAGGCAAACCTCTTTCAGTAATCCCTCATGGTGGCCGGCTGGCTGATGCAAGCTGCAGCAGAAATTTCAATAGAACTAAACCCTGTTTGGCCTTAGCAGCAGTCCCAGAACAGGAGGAAAACTCCTGCTCTGCACCCTGTGATGCTTCCTTCACCTTGTTCCATGCTTCTCCTCTGAATGTGTGCACACACACACGCTCAGTTGCTTCGGTCATGTCCAGTTCTTTGCAGCCCCATGGACCATAGCCCATGAGACTCCTCTGCCCATGGGATTCTCTAGGCAGGAATACTGGAGCAGGTTGCCATACCTTCCTCCAGAGGATCTTCCCAACCCAAGGGTCAAACCTGCATGTCTTATGTCTCCTGCATTGGCAGGTGGCTTCTTTACCACTAGCACCACCTGGGAAGCCCCACTAAAATGTGAGGACCTCCAAATATTGAACTCCTAACTATTGTACTTGAAGCTCTTTGGTTCCTTGAGGAACTGCTTTAGAAATTCCATTGTCTGCAACTTTTCTGTAAATCTAAAGAAAAAGGTTTAATTTTTTTAACTTCCATTACCTATTTCTCTAACCTCCTATGTCCCTACCATAACCTGCAGGAGACACCTGGTGTCCTTTCATCTGACCTTTTCCCTCCTCCTTTGCCCACAGTGACATAGCTCCGTGGTGCTTTGACCTCTGTTCCTTCTGCTTGTTAGTAACCATTTTTTGCCAGCAAGAATATTTGGTTTGGTTTTTTAGCCTCTGACTTTCTCCTCCCTCGTGTTGCAGGTTATGTGTAATGTGGACGGATGGATAGATAGATAGATAGATAGATAGATAGATCTTACAGAAAAACCTAAATGAACTTTTTGGCCAACTCATCTATATAGGTAGACAGATGGATGGGTAGACAGGTAGACAGATGGATGGATGGATAGATAGGCAGATGGATAAATGGGTGGATAGCTAGATGGATGGATAGGTTGGTGGATGGATGGATGATGGATAGATAGGTGGGTGAAAGGATAGATGGATGGATGGGTGGATAGATAGGTAGATGGATGGATGGATGGACAGATGGATAGAGAGTTGCATTCATATAGATGTGCCACCATTCTCTGGCATATAAGTACTGTCCTGTGAAAAAAAAAATGCCTTTACCCTCTCTATACCACTGTCTAGGTCCCAGGTTTAAAATTAATTCCACTGATTTCTGTTGCATTATTAAAAGGAATGCTGTTCACACTTGATCTATCACCATCCATTTTATCCTGCGCATGAATTTTGTCCCTGTGTCTAACCCACTTCTGTCTTGTGTGTGTTCCGGGGCTGCTAGGATGCAGTGCTGAAGGAGGCTCAGTGGGAAGCATGTGGTCCCAGAGGAATGCAGCAGCCTCATGAGCTTGCTTTATCTCCCTGTGTTCTATTGTTCTCACCTCTAAAGAGACAGTTGTTTGGATTAGAAACTGTTATTGTTAGGTCGGTGTTCAAGGAATTGTCACTGTAATTTGTATTCAGCCTTCTGGGGTACTCTGGTAGGCTCAGCGCTGGCCACAAAGGACCATTTTCAAGTCCAGCTTCCTGCCAAACATGGCTTCTCTTTGATCTCAGGCCTAATGTCTCCTTCAAGCTCCTGCTTTCTTTCCCAGTGTATCAACTTCAACAGCCTACAAGGAGAACCAAAGTTCATCTCTGCTTTTCTCCCTCTTGAGCCAAAAACAAGTCAACTAATCCAGTTTGGAAGCTCTGCCTCCCGCCATCCCCTGGCTCCTCCCTGGCTTCCTCCGGGCCTCTGCACAAACTTGCTCTAGAGAGGCCCCCACCCCACCATGCCTGCCCCCTCCCCCCTCCCTCTCCGCTCCCTTATTTCTATACACTCCACTTTCTGATTCACCTTGGTCTGAGTCTTGCAAGGACCGCCCCCAACCCCGCGCCCCCCCCCCCCCCCCCCCCCCCCCGCCTCCTGAAGCCAAGCCAGCCCCCCAACATGGCCGCAGCATAGCCAGAGTTTCACCCCACGTGCAGAGCCCATGAGTGTGTCTGGACTTTGCCCCCAACTCCCCTTCTCCTGCTTCCTTTCTGATCTGGCCGCTCCCCCACTACCTGCTCCCCACTTTCTGGATTTCCACTTCAGATTCTCCTAGGCTCCTGTTCTCTTTGGGTCTCCCACTCCCTTCCTCTCCTCTGTTCCCACTGAGAGCACCAAGACATTCCCAGCGGCATCTCCTCCAGACGCAGGGGCAGCAGCGGTCTTCCTTGCGGTCAACTGTTTTCCACAATTTCTGCAGCCATCACGTGTTACACGTTTGATTCTCGCACTGAAGGTCATCCTGATGGCAGTGCAGCTCCCGTTGCAACTTTCCTCCACACTGAGGCTTTCCTCCCAAACCAGAGACTTCATGCTTTTTCATCTGGTGTGCCCAGAATCTTCCTCACTAGCTTTCCTTCTTTGGCCCAGGGGGAGGAAAGAAAGAGAGAAAAGGAAAGAGAGAAAGAAAGAAAGAAGGAAGAAAGAAAAGAAAATAAAAAAAGTTTTTGTCATTTATAGCTCAAGGCAAACACTGCTGCTTGCCTGGGAGGAGTCTTAGGTACCAATTCAGTTCTGGGACAGGAATGAAATGATGCAGGTGAGCTGGGTTGAGCCAGCCTGCCTCCCCCGTAGGGCCCCAACTTGCCTGTCCCTGAGTCAGGGCATTCGGGCCCTTCCTGCTGTTATGTCAAGTCACAGCTAAGGGGCCTTCATTCTCCCACCCCCTTCAGGTCACATTCCCCCCGCCACACGGCCCGCTACCTGGATAGCTAACACAGCCCAGGGTCGCAGTGCCCTGGAGCCTCCCTGGAGATGAAGGCCGTCTTCAGTGTGGGCCTGTTGAGCCTTTTCCCCAAGTGCTCCTGCCTGAAGCTGCCAGGGTCTTCCCCTGTTTAGCCCTGCTTGGCTGAGCCCGAGCCCCAGGCCCTGGCCCCAGGCGCTGACCTTGAGCTGCCCTCCAGGATGTTCCGATTGGCATGAGAATGAAGCTCCCTGACTCAGGCCTCCCTGTGACCTGTTCACCACAACCCGTCCTGGCAAAGCATCTTCCACTGTTCCTGATCATCACAGCCTTCCTGCCCTGTAGTCTTTATCCCTTCCTGTAGCCCCCATTAGCTGCAAGAAGGCATGGCCGGGTCTTCCTGGGCCACCCCAGCACCTAGAAGGCCTGTTCAGAGCAGGTGCCCAGGGCTCTCATCTAGAGCCCACGTGCTTCATCCCCTGGCCCCTGGAGGACTCTTTCTCCTTATCCTCTTATTTTCCACCACCCCTCCGCCCCAACACTTCTTTCCCTTGTAAGAGGCAGGAGGAGACATCGAAGGGACAGCACGTACTTCAGTCCCCTCCCCCTCCAGACCTCTTCCCCTCTTTCCTCCCCAGCCCTGCTGTCCAGCAGGACTTCTGTCTTCTACCTCCAACCAGCGGCAATGCCTCCCAGACATGCCCAAAGCAAAGGGCAGCTTGGGCCTCGCTCACTCCCACATCTGCTGAGGATGCTGTGGTTTTGTTCAAATCTGGTCCTCAGACTCACAGCATCGGCATCCTGAGCCCCGCCCTGGACTTCCTGAGTCAGAATCTGCATGTTTAGAGCCCCTGCACATGAAGGCCTGAGAAGCCCTGGTCTAGGGGACGCATATTCTAGAGCCCACCAGGGCATCATCTGGCCCCCCTCCAGCAGCTGGGCTTGTGGTCGGCTCACCCATTCCCTTCTTCATCACTTACTCCCATGAGTCCTGACCTCTCAGGCAACTGACTCAGGCAGAGAGGACTCCCTGGCCCTCAGCCCAGTGCCTGGAGGTCTAATCGTTGCTCTTGGCTCATGTACCGGCAGCCCTACAGCTAGCAAGGAGAGAGGCCCCGCCTTCACTTACCCAGGCCAGCCTTCAGCCAGTCCTTACAATTGCATCTTCTGATCCCATTACAGTTTTCCCCAACAAGGTCAGGCAGATGTGGCGTGATCCTTGCTGTACCATATATCAGCTGTGCAATCCTGGGCAAGTGACCAAAGCTGTCTCGCTTGCAGCTTCTTTATCTATGAAATGATGCTACTGCTCACCTCCACCGCACAGAAGGAACTCAACCATTTGTTCGTTGTTGTAAGCAGCACGTGTTTACAGAGTGCTGTTGTGTGCCGGGCACCAGGAACGGCAGTGAACAAAACAGACTGAGGCCTGCCCGTCTGGAGCTTCTTAAGGGGGAAGTGTGGGCTGACACAGAACAGATATGGGTATGCTGTGCCAACAGGTGCCAGACATGGACAGCATGGCACCAATGCTTGTGAGTGAGTGAGCCAATGAATGAATGGACGCTATGCAGTTTTGCCATAAGGGTTCCCTTCCAATCACAGAGCCACGCCCCCACACTTCCACCCTGAAGCCACCCGGGGCTTAACGCAACTGGGAAAATAATTTAAGAAAAATAATCGAAGACAGGGGAGGGTTGTTGGGCTTTCCAGCAGTTAATGGATATAGAAGAAGTGTAGTGATTATAAAATCATTGCAAAGTTAGAATACATCTGCCTGAAATAGGCAGTAATTGAAGTGGAATGAGAATTATTTTCTCCAGGTTTCACAAATTAGGTGTTTGCGTGTGTACATGTGTGTGGTGTCTTAAGGATGGCTTTCAGATTTTTCAGGCTTTCAGAGCTCCCTCATTTAAAGATAATGATAGGGACATTTGGGAACATTCTCTGGGGTTCTTGTCACTGTGAGGTTCCCTCTGATTCTCCCCGGATCATGGAATTTGAAATCTGGCTAAAGTGAAAGTGTTAGTCACTCAGTCATGTCTGCCAACCTCATGGACTGTAGTCCATCAGGCTCCTCTGTCTATGGGATTCTTCAGTCAAGAATACTAGAGTGGGTTGCCATTCCTGTCTCCAGGGGATCTTCCCAACCCAGGGATCAAACCTGGCTCTCCTGCATTGCAGGTGGATTCTTAACTAACTGAGCCACCAAGGAAACCCTGAGACTTGGCTAAGGAGCCCCTAAGAACACCCACCCAACCCCATGTTTCCCAGACAGGAAACTGAGGCCCTGACTTGCCCTGTGTAAGTAGGTGGTTACAAGCAGCAGGAAGTGGAGACTCGAACCTAAGTCCCCTGACTCCCAACAGAGAGCACTTCACGATATACTGTGATGGCCTCCACGAAGTCACAACACTGGCGATCGTTACTGATACAACCAGGCTGCGTGGTGAATGCATCCCACCAGCCAAAGGAAGCCAGACGCCAAAGGCTAACCTAGGGGAAGAGATCAGTGGTCAGTGGTCTCTGGGGCCAGGGGCAGGGGAGGGGCTGACTATAGTGGCACACAAGGGGATTTCAGGGTGACTGGATGTCTTGTGTCTCCACTGTGGTTACATGAACTGTCTGCGTTTGTCAAAACTCAGAACCATACAGTTAGCAAAGACACATTCTACTGTATACAAGTATACCTTAATTTGTTTTAAAACAGCCTAAATTAATGGGGCCTCACTGGTGGCTCAGATGGTAAAGAATCTGCCTGCAATGCAGGAGACCCTTCAGTCCCTGGGTTGGAAAGATCACCTGGAGGGGGGAATGGCAACCCACTCCAGTGTTCTTGCCTGGAGGATTCCATGGACAGAGGAGTCTGGCGGGTTACAGTCTGTGGGATCACGCAGAGTCGGACACGACTGAGCGACTTTTTCACTCTCAAGATAACAATGGTGTTGATAACAATAATAATAATAATCTTGAAGGCCAAAGGGCTGCCACGCTGTAGGGGCCTTCAAGGCGCCCCACTGTGAGAGCGGGAGGTGCTCCGCAACCAGCGTGCTTCAAGCCCAGGCTGGCTTCCTCCCACTCCACACCAGCCTGCCCAGTCACCGCAACCCACCACAGCCATTGGGACGGTCCCCTCCCTGCTCCTCCCAGAAGCATCTTGAGTCACGGATTCTGTCATTCCTCTCACACACCTGCCCCACTCTCGCCACACCGGGGTAATACACCTGTGTGATGCGTTCGGGCCCAGCCTGCCCAGAGCTTCTGGAAACCCACTACCTCCTCCCTCACAGACCTCAAGAATGCGGTAGAAATTCAGCAACCTAGTTCAGAGACCTCCTCAGACTGGCCCCAGCACATTCTTCACTCCTACATTACCTGCCCACGGGATGCCTGCCCACTTACTGCCCCCTGATGAATTCTAAGCTGAGAACAGCCTCAGGATGGAAGTCTCTAGACCCTGGGCCTGGGAGGCCCTGGTCAGGGGCATAGGTCAGAGTCACTGAGTCCTAAAGTCCCAGCAGTCTCTGTCTGGACACCTCCAGTGACCCAGGAATTCACGGCCACCTTCAGACAGCTCTGAAATCCACAGCTGAAGTCTGTGCTTGCCTGTGGCCCTCATTCCATCCCCTCCTGTCCCAGGCCCCAGAGGGCATAGCTGTAATACCTGGCCCTCCTGAGTCTCCTCTGCTCGCCCACTCAGCCCCTTTGTGGACGGGCAGGGCCTCACCAGAGCATAGAGCAGGGGTCTCCGCTCACCTGGCTGGGACAGAACCAACCCATCCTCTCCCCTTCCAGGCCGTGGTCTGAGAACAGTTTAGCTTTCCTTGTAGTTACATCTTGCTGACTCCAGGGCCTCCCATGTAGCTCAGTCGGTAAAGAATCTGCCTGCAATGCAGGAGACCCAGGTTCGATTCCTGGGTTGGGAAGATCCTCTGGAGAAGGAAATGGCAACCTACTCCAGTATTCTTGCCTGGAGAATTCCATGGACAGAGGAGCCTGGTGGGCTATACAGTCCATGGGGTTGTGAGAGTCAGACATGATTTAGCAACTAAACCACTCTTGCTGACTCAGATTAAACCTGCTTTCAGTGAAAATTGCCCAACCTGCCCACCCGCTGTGGGTTCCCTGCCGCATATGTAATAAACGATGCCCCTCCCAGGAGTACCTAAATTGTACTTAGGTGCTTAATTGTCCAGCACCTAAATGTGACCTCTTAGCCCCTGCTGTCTCCTCTCAGATTACCTGGAATTGCAGCCAGGGACTTCCCTGGTGGCTCAGTGATAAATAGCCTGCCTGCAGGAGACACAGGTTCAATCCCTGGTCTGGGAAGATCCCACATGCCACAGAGCAAATCAGCCCGGAAGCCACAACTACTGAGCCTGGCTCTAGAGCCTGGGCTCGACAGCAAGAGAAGCCACTGCAGTGAGAAGCCTGGCACCAGAGTGAAGAGTACCTCCACTCACCACACCCGGGAAAAGCCCACACACTGCAACCAACCAAGACCCAGCACCGCCAACATAAATAAACAATTGTTATTATTTTTTTTTCAATGCAGCCGGATTCTCCAAGGACGCCTGGCTTAGCCAGCAGGACAGTGCCTGTCCGATCGCTCCCATGGTGCACACCCGGCATCTATGGATCAGAGACCTGGATGCTGGGACCATGGAGGTCTTGCTGGGGCTGCATAGCTGGCCTCGACAGTGAAGGAACTCCCTCTGCCCCCAGCTGAGCTTCCTTAGGGCAGGATCCCATCTTAATGCTTGTCAGTCTCTAACACCATAGTGCTCGGCTCTCTGGGTTGATTCTTGTGTGTGTGTGTGTGTGTGTGTGTGTGTGTGCACGTGCGCGTACATGCTCGTGCACACGCGCGTGCTCAGTCGTGTCCAACTCTTTGTGACCCCATGGACTGAAGCCCACCAGGCTTCCCTGTCCGTGGGAGACTGGAGTGGGTTGCCATTTCCTCCGAGGGGGTAACCATGGGATCGGGGAGGGCTTCTGCTTCCCACAGCTGCCAGACAACCTCATCTTATCAGAGAGGCCACTAAGCCACCAACCAGACTTGTCTCCCAGTGGACAGCAAGAGGTTTGTTCTTACAGGGTTCAGACTTCCCATCTCTAAATTTACTGTCTCGGAACCGGTCACTCGCTGACAGCCCTTCCTATTCTTCCCACAGCTCTTTCTTTTTTGGGTCCATACATCTTCCTTTCCTCCCCGCACCATTTCTGCTACCCTGTCTTGAATTATTAAGCAAATGTTTACTTGCAAGTTAGCTCCACAAGCCACTTTCAGCATTTTCCCCATAAATGCAGCTTCTGAGTAGAATTAACAAACCTCAATTATAAAATGAGACATGAATGCATATAAATTGCGGTGGTTAAACTGTAATTTTCGTCGACAAAGATGCGGTTCGCGAGGATGCACAGATTATTGCAAATTTCACCAAATCTGAATGGGAGCGGAAATCCATGTTCTGAATGGCAACTTTAGCCTGATGACCCTGACGGAAACCTGGTCTCTTTATCTTCTAGAGCACTCGAAACCAGGGATGTTGGAGAAAGGTTACTGATCTCTAGTCATCCTGCCGAGAAACAATCAGGCTTATTTCAATGGAGACCAGGGACTCTGAGGACTTGGAGAAGCCGCAGAAGAAATCAGTGAGTGGTTCCTGGGAGGTTGATGAGCTGGCCAGTGTGAGACCTGAGGTCCTCTCAGAAGCGAGAATGCCCCATGCCCACCAGGAGACGCAAGACAAAGCATCCCATACCAACCCAATCCAGAGAAACTCCATCTTCAATCGTGCCATGAGACTCCAAAGCAGAGGCAAAGCCAGAGGCACTTCTGAGGGGAACGCCGGCCACCCAGCAGGTCAGTCCTGGGCACAGCTGTCACAGCTGCTGGTTAATATCCAGCTGGAGTCAGTGGGGCTGAAAGGCCCCTATTAAGTGAAAGGAGACTAAAAGGCATCGAGAATGATCAAGGACAGGTCCAATCAGGTGGAACTTCCTGAAGCCAATATCCAAAGAATTCAAATTCCCCCAATAAGATGATGCAGATACTACAGGAGGAAGTGTTGACCCAAATGATCCAGTAAGACTGGCTTCTATTTAAAGAGATGTCTTGTTCCAGGGCTCAGTACACCCCCAGATTCCATGCCTTCTCGAAGGGAGGCTTGGCGCTGTCTGTATGTAAGGATGTCTGGGAACCTGAGTTTCCTGGGTGGTGAGAGTCTATCTTGTTCTCTCTCCATCTCCATGATAGCCAGAGTTTCTTTAGCCCTGAAAATGTGTGAAATTAATACCTTGGGATTAATGCTGGGAAAGACTGAGGGCAGGAGAAGAAGGTGGTGACAGAGGATTCCAGAGAGTTGAATGGCATTACCCAATCAATGGACATGAGTCTGAGCAAACTCCAGGAGATAGTGAAGGACAGGGAAGCCTGGTGTGCTGCCATCCCTGGGGTCGCAAAGAATTGGACATGACAGTGGCTGAACCACAACAATACCTTGGCAATAGTTTTAAAGCAGGAAACTTCTTTTTCTTTCTTTTTTTTTTTTTTTTTTTTTTGGCCTTACTGCATGGCAAATGGGATCCTAGTTCCACAAGTTCCCAGAGCAGGGATCCAACCTGAAGACCCTGCTTTGGAAGCATGAGGTCTTAACCACTGGACCCCAGGGAAGTCCCTTTCCCTTAATCTTTTAAACCAGTTCCTAGCACAGTTCTTATCTACTCAAAGCATATTTGTTGAGTAGAATAAGTCCAAAAATGCTTACAAACGGGGTTTGTCAGAGCTGAGCCCCCTTCTGCCAGTGGCTGTCTGAAGGGCTAAGTAGACAGCATGCTGGCGTTGTAAAGAGGGTGACAGTTTCTTAGCCCCTGGGGGACAGAGAGCACGCTTCTCTGAGTGTGCTGGGGAGACCTTAACTTGTTCCAAAACTTGCACTAAACTCTGTCGAATAGCCTTTTGCCACATGTCAAACCACCCTTAAATCATAGAGACAGAATTAATGATGTTTATCATTTCTCTTGATTCTGGGGGTTGATTGGATGGCTCCTGGCTCTGGGCCACTTTGTCTGACCTCTGCAGTGGACTGGTGGCTCAGCTGAGGTTGGAAGGTCAAGGAAAGCCTCTCGGGCTCCTAGTGAGCTGGTTGGTCCCGGAGGGCATCAGCTGGGACTGTCTGTCTCTGCTCTCCGTGGTCACTCACCCTCCAGCAGGCTAGCTTGGGCTTGTCCTCGAGGGGGCAGGGTTCCCAGAGAGCAGGAGCAGAAGCCACCAGGTCTTGAGACCCAGGCCCAGAGCCCGCAGAGTCACTTCTACCACGGTCTGTTGGCCCACGCAGTTCACAAGGCCAGTCCAGAAGGAAGCAGATGGAGAAACTGGCTCCACTGCTTGCTGGAAGGAGCAGCAAAGGAAGTGTGGTGGCCTGCCATCGACCACAAACACAGAACTGTGTGTTGAGTACCCTGCGTAGCAAGAGAAATACAGTTATGGGAAGACTACAGTCTTGGGAGCAGGGTGGTTGATACGCTACGTCACTCTCTCAACTTTTGTATATGTTTGAAAATTTCCATAAGAGTTAAGAGCAGGGACTTCCCTGGTGGTCCCATGGTTAAGAATCTGCCTTGCAGTGCAGGGGGTGTGGGTTCAGTCCACAGCTGGGGAACAAAGACTGTACCTGCCACGGAGCTAGTGAGCTTGCATGCTACAACCAGAGAATCCATGCGCTGCAACAAGGACCCTGCGTGCTGCACCTAAGGTCCAATGCAGCCACAGAAATAAATTAAAAAATTTTCAAAAAAGAATCAAAAGCACATACCCACACACAAAGAAGTGGGAGTCTCTGCCCTTTGAGGAAAACCACAAGACTGTAATGATGTCATTTCACGGCAAGCAATGCGTCAAAGTCTACAAGAGAAGTAGAGGCAAAGAACTGGACCCTTCCCATAGGGTTAGAACTAGACCCTTCCCCACAAAGATGATATATTAGGTGAGACTTGAGGGTTGCATTGGGACATGGCCAGAAATAATAGCAGCTAACTTATTTGAGCACTTGTAGGTACTCAGCGGCTGAGGTAGACAGGCATTTCAACGTGGTTCCTACCATACCCATTTTACAGATTAAAAAAAAAAGTAACTGAGACCCAGAGAGATTGAGTCACTTATCCCAGATCATGCAGCTAGTGAACGATATGGCTTGAGCCAGAGTTCACATTCTCCTAGTTCCAGAGCCTGGGCAGAGAAGAGAGTTAGAGAAGGTCTGTCCAACAGACACACAGGGAAAGCCACATGAGTCATTTAAATTTTTGTAATATTAGAAAGTAAAGAAATGAGTAGAGTTGATTTTAACAGTGCATTTTATTTAACCCAATACATCCAAAATATTATCACTTTATCATGATATGATATAATCAATATAACAATAATCAATATAAATAATAATAATATATTATTATCAATATAAATAATAATATAAACAATAATCAATATAAAATTACTAATGAGATATTTTATATTCCTCTTTTTTTCACTGTTGTGAAAATCTGTAGAGTATTTTATTCTTACAGTCTCTCTCAATTTGCATACTAAATTTTCACTGGAAATTCTCGATCTGGATTTAGATTTCATAAAATGCACAGTTAAAGAGTCGTTTACAGCCAGAAGAGTTATTAAATGCACAACCAGAAGTTAAAGTAGAGACAATCCTCAAATTACTCCAAATATCCTCAAAAGTTTTCCAATAATGAAATTGACTCTGTTTTTACATTTAAATTTAAATTAGCTTAAATTTTTTTTTCTTAATGAAGAATTTACTTCTTTAGTCACACATGCCACATTTCAAGTTATCAGCTACCCCACTGGGGACTTACAGGGTTAGAGCATGGCAAGCAGGAAAGAGCAGATACAGCTGCCCAGGGTCAGGGTTGCGGTCTTCCTGAGCGGGAGAAAAGGTGTCTGTGGGACTGTGTCTGAGACGAGGCTGGAGGGGAAACAGGATTGATGTTGATGGGAGGATCCATCTACCAGTGCAAGAGACATAAGAGATGTGGGTTCAGTCCCTGGGTTGGGAAGATCCCCTGGAGGAGGGCATGGCAACCCATCCCAGTATTCTTGCCTGGAGAATCCCATGGACAGAGGAGCCTGGTGGGCTACAGTCCATGGGGTCACAAAGACTCAGCCATGACTGAAGGGACTTAGCACGCGTGAGCCTCAAGTTTGTGGCCTCCAAGCCCAACGGAGGCTGCTGACACCAGTGTAGACACAGGGACCACGGCACGCCCTCCTGCAACCAAAGACACCATTTACGTTCAGACTAAATACTCTCATTAGACTCACAGTTTTATTTGTAAAGTGACTCCCTCATTTCGCCTCCTTGAAGCTAACTCTCAAGACAGCCCAGCATCCCCTGTTCCAGGGTCCAAGGAGAAAACGCTCTTCTGCTAAGGAGCAGACAGAACAGGCCACCCAGCACCAGGTTTCTCTGTTCTACCCCCAGGCAAGGAAAGGAGCTGGTGCTCTGAGTCAGCGGTTTGTGATCTGGGTCTGGAAGGTGAGGGCAGTCTCCGCCTCATCTGCTGAGGGGCATCCATTCAAAGTCACAGCAGAACAGCAACTGACAACCCCGCCTAAGCGGACCTGACACTCTAGGGGAGGCGATTTATTACTTAATATCTATTAGGACTCAGCCACTGTAAAGTTAGATGTTAAACAACCGATAAGTTGCAAAGGATTTTGTCCAGTAGAAACGATAACACCACTCGTTATGGTTCTGTGTCCTCTGAGACATTAACCAGGTTTGTATCCAAGTTTGCAGGTTCACTCATGATTTTCTTTTTTTGACTGTGCATGCACGGATGGATGGATGGATGGATATATGCATGGCTATGAAATTTCTTGTACCGTACGTATGATTTTCATAGTGATGGCATTCCAGGTCATTTAATAGAGCACAGAGAGTGGCAATCTCCCCTTCAGGGGCTTGAGAGGAAGGGCACCCCCTTCATCCCACTTCCTTCCCCTCTCGGGGTGACGGCTGCTACAGTCTCTTAGCGCTGCCTGAAAACGGGAGACACGCGTTTCTAACTCCCTACGTTTCTCACACATCACAGATTCACTGGAAAATGAGAACTCTATCAGTGAACCCCTGACCTTGAATTTGCCGCAGAGCAGAAAGCATCTCTGGAGGATACCAACCAAGACAGACCCAGGAGCCAAGAGAATGAGGTAAGGGACAGCAAATCCCAAGGGGCTGATTCGTGAGGCAGTGTAACAGAGTTTGATCTGCAAAGTCTTGGCAGAGCTACAAGACTGCCTTGCGTTTAAAAAATAACCCAAGTCTTTTAGTTGTTCATATTTTTTTAAAACTACAATTTCCTTAAAAAAAAAAAAAAGCTCCACTGTTACTCTCCTATCACAAAATTAGGAAACTTTAGATACTAAATACAAGAAAACTCACTGCATCACCACCACCCAGAGGTTTCTGTATGTTGCGACTGTTTCAAGTATTTTTTTCTATGTCTTATGCGTGTTTTCTCTTCTTAAATTGGGATCTTATATACATGGCATCTTGAAACCTACTTAACAATGTAGGCGCACCTTGGAGATATTGAGGGTTTGGGTCTTGATCATCATAATGAAGTGAATGCTGTAGAAGAGCAAGCCGCATGAATTTTTTGGTTTCCCAATGTTTACACTACACTGGGGTCTATTGGGTGTGCGATAGTAGTCTGTCTAGAAAACTGTACATACGTCAATTTAAAAATACTTTATTGCTAAAAAATCCTAATCATCATCTCACAACACAAGGTTGCCACAAACCTTCAATTTGTAAAAGCAAGAAAACTTTTCCAATATCTATGAAGCACACTAAAGCAGAGTGAAATAAAACAAAGTATGCCTGTATGTATGTATTTAGTATCATATTACTAAATATTTTTTCTACACCATGATTTAAAGGCTATAAAGTACTCTATAGTATGATTGGATTGTGATTAATTAATCAGGGTCGTATTGTTTGGATGTTTGGATATTATATCAGTTGGGACTAAATTTAACTTCTTGTAACCAAAAACCCCAAATAACACAGCCTAACAAGGCAGAGGTTTATTTCGCTCTTGTGTGAAAAAAGTCTGGGGATTTGTGACAGCAGCTTCTCAGGCCGTTAAGGACCCAGGTTCCTTCTAGCGTTCCCTCCACCATCTGTCAAGATGACTGCCAGAGCGCCAACCATCACAGCCACAGTTTAGATGGGGGGAAGGAGAAAAGCAGAGGATAGGCGGGCACATCCGAGCCCAGTCTGCCCTCCTTCAAGGAGATTCCCTGAAGCTTACCTAACAACTGGTGGCCAAACTGGGTCAAAACGTCAGTCACATGGCCACCTCCACCTTCAAGGAAGCTGAAAAATGTATGCTGCTTTCAAATCAGGTTTATTTCTTTCCGCAGTAAATTGGTTCCACAGGAAAGAAGAAAGGAGAATGGATACAAGGGAAGCAATAGCGATTTCTGACCTGGAGGAGGTTTACATTTTTGCTATGTAAATATGTGTGTGTGTGTGTGTGTGTGTATTTGCTTATTTCTTTATTTTACTGTGCCAATTCTCAGCTGAGGCACACAGGATCTTTGATCCTCATTGAGGCATGTGACTCTTTTAGCTGTGGCATGAGAACTCTTAGTTGCAGTAAGTGGGATCTAGTTCCCTGATCAGGGATCGAATCCAGCCCCCTGCATTGGGAGCACAGAATCCTAGTCACTGGACCGCCAGGGAGGTCCTGGTGAATTTCATTTTGGCTATTTTGTAAGCTATACTATGATAAATATGAACGTGACAAAATCCTGAAGCCAATCCCTCATTATTTCATTAAGTTAATTCCTGGAAACTTCACACTCTACAAATTCCTGGATGGTTATGAGAAATCATGTTTTCATATCTGCCCTTGGGAAGCAGGGCCTGGGCCACCTGACCCACCAGGAGATAGTGAGGCTCCCTTTGCTTCCTGATGTTGCTTTCCCCACAGGGCCTCGATTTATATAGAGATATAATAACAAGGACCTAATTTACTTAAATGTAAGTATATATTACATATAATTCCTAAGAGAAAGAAATGCAAAAAGGCAAAATGGTTATCAGAGGAGGCCTTACAAATAGCTGAGAAGAGAAGCTAAAGGCAAAGGAGAAAAGGAAAGATATATCCATCTGAATGCAGAGTTCCAAAGAATAGCAAGGAGAGATAAGAAAGCCTTCCTCAGTGATCAATGCAAAGAAATAGAGGAAAACAACAGAACAGGAAAGTCTAGAGATCTCTTCAAGAAAATTAGAGATACCAAGGGAATTTTTCATGAAAAATGTGCACAATAAAGGACAGAAATGGTACGGACCTAACAGAAGCAGAAGATATTAAGAAAAGGTGGCAAGAATACACAGAAGAACTATACAAAAAAGATATGCATGAACCAGATTACCGTAATGGTGTGATCACTCACCTAGAGCCAGAAATCCTGGAATGTGAAGTCAAGAGGGCTTTAGGAATCATCACTATGAACAAAGCTAATGGAGGTGATGGAATTCCAGCTGAGCTCTTTAGAATCTTAAAAGATGATGTGGTGAAAGTGCTGCACTCAATATGCCAGCAAATTTGGAAAACTCAGCAGAAGCCACAGGACTGGAAAAGTTCAGTTTTCATTCCAATCTCAAAGAAATGCAATGTGAAAGAATGTTCAAATTACCACACAATTGCACTCATCTCAGTTCAGTTCAGTTGATCAGTTGTGTCCGACTCTTTGTGACCCCACACACTAGCAAAGTAATGCTCAAAATTCTCCAAGACAGGCTTCAACAGTACATCAACTGAGAACTTCCAGATGTCCAAGTTGGATTTTAAAAAGGCAGAGGAACCAGAGATCAAATTGCCAACATCTTTTGGATCATAGAAAAAGCAAGAGAATTCCAGAAAAACATATACTTCTGCTTCATTGACTACACCAAAGCCTTTGACTGTGTGGATCACAACAAACTGTGGAAAATTCTTAAAGAGATGAGACCAGATCGCCTTACCTGCTTCCTGAGAAATCTGTGTGCAGGTCAAGAAGCAACAGTTAGAACTGGGCATGGAACAACAGACTGGTTCCAAATCAGGAAAGGAGTGCATCAAGGTTGTATATCGTCACTCTGCTTATTTAACTTAAATACAGAGTACATCATGCAAAATGCTGGGCTGGATGAAGCTCAAGCTGAAATCAAGATTGCCAGGAGAAATATCACTAACCTCAGATATGCAGATGACACCACACTTATGGCAGAAAGCAAAGAAGAACTAAAGAGGCTCTTGATGAAAGTGAAAGAGGAGAGTGAAAAAGCTGGCTTAAAACTCAGCATTCAGAAAACAAAGATCATGGTATCTGGTCCCATCACTTCATGGCAAATACATGGGGAAACAGTGGAAACAGTGCCAGACTTTATCTTTTTGGGCTCCAAAATCACTGCCGATGATGACTGCAGCCACGAAATAAAAAAACGCTCACTCCTTGGAAGGAAAGCTGTGACCAACCTAGACAGCATATTAAAAAGCAGAGACACTATTTTGCCAACAAAGGCCCATCTAGTCAAAGCTATGGCTCTTCCAGTAGTCGTGTATGGATGTGAGAGTATGACCATAAAGAAAAGCTGAGCACCAAAGAATTGATGTTTTTGAACCGTGGTGTTGGAGAAGTCTCTTGAGAGTCCCTTGAACTGCAAGGGGATCAAACCAGTCGATCCTAAAGGAAATCAGTCCTGAATATTCATTGGAAGGACTGATGCTGAAGCTTAAGCTCCAATACTTTGGCCACCTGATGTGAAGAACTAACTCAATGGAAAACACCCTGGTTCTGGGAAAGATTGAAGGCGGGAAGAGCAGGGGATGACAGAGGATGAGATGGTTGGATGGCATCACTGACTCGATGAACATGAGTTTGAGCAAGCTCCAGGAGTTGGTGATGGACAGGGAGGCCTGGTGTGCTGTAGTCCATAGGGTTGCAGAGTCAGACATGACTGAGTGACTGAACTGAACTAAACTAAAAAAACACCTTCACAGAAATATCCAGAATAATGTTTGACCAAATATCTGGGCATTGAGAGGGGGACTTCAAGAGGTTGGGGGAGAGAGGGGTCTTAGAAATCTCAAATGTGGGAGATACAAGGTGTGAAATATCTAGAGGTGAACTGGCTGGCAGTCTGCATGGGAGGTGAGGGAAGAGGGCTAGGAAGGGGGTGAGGGTTATCTACAACAAACACAAAGCAGAGGTGTGTGTTTTCTTAGAATCAAGTGTGGACCCCAAGGAAAGGAACCACCTCTGAGCCACTTTGAAAAGGACTTCACCCAAAAGGCTGCCTGCTAGGGTCCTGGTGGATCTTGGCAGGAAATGGCTATAGAAACTTGGAGAGTCACGAGTGACCAGCTTGAGAGCTTTGTACATGCCCAAGAACTGCAGTCAGAAACCATCTCCCCCCCAAACGTAGCATGTCTGAGGAGCCCCCAAAAGCTTTGGAGACCCAAAATGCAGTTATGGGGATGGAGAGAGGGCGGCATGAAACAGAGGTTTCACAGGAGGCCTGGATGGGCAGAAGGAGTTGGAGTTCTGAAAGAGCTTTCAGATGCACTTTTTATACCCAGCGAAAAAAGCCATTTGTCTATAAGCCAAGAGTGACCAGAAAAGCTTTGCATGCGGGCTTCCTGAAATTTCACCCAAAGCTGGGCAGGCAGTTCCAACCCACAGAGCAGGCTGAAGTGGAGAATCAAGGGGGAGATGAGAACCCTTCCTGTCTGCTTCCCAGTGAGTCCAGTTTGGCCCACAGAGGTCACCCGTGTTCCTTCTGTCTTGGGCTTCATGAGGACAGAGGTTTTGGAGAGCGGATCTAGGTCAGTCTCAGAAGCCCCACTGTGACCCTTGTTTCTATTATGTTTTCTGAGTTGGATTTCTATGGCCAGGTAGGTCATCATGTACCTGTAATAGAAAAGTTTTCTAGACAAAAACTTCCTGATGGGCTGTCAGGCTTCCACAGCTCTGAGTTACCCCATTTTTGTAAAGTTTCAGATACAAATTTCTCCTGGGAAACACCACCATTCAACAGCTAGTGAGCCGCCACGTCAATGTTTGCTTGATGTGCGATGTCTGAGGTACCATTGTGTGCGCTGTTCATCCTCTTCTGCTCACTCTTCATTTAACTAGCTCCTTGGCATTCAGAGGCTCGGATCTTTATTTCTGTAAAATAATTTTATCTCTGCCCTCCCCCATATCTCTGTCTCTATCATTTTATACCATGTCCTTGATATAAAGTGCCACGGTTGACTCTGAGCATCTCTTGTTCAGTTTCCACGGTCACTTTCCCACTTTCCTGTTAAATTCCAAAGTCCCCTTTGCTCTAAGAAAGAAAAATAATCTCTGACTCTCTGGTAACTTGTGCATGTAAATGCAAGCTTCTGATCTAAATTTGAACCCCTTCAAAAAAATAAAAAAAGAACTCCACAATGTGCAAAGACTGGAAGCAATTGAAGAAGGACTAGAATGTTATCTCATGCTGGGCCCCAAATATTTTAGCTCTCTTTTTTTGTAATTGCCATTATAGTAAATGCTTTCATAAAGGCATTTTTAATAGTACTTATTAAAATAAATTTTACAACAAAATATACAAATCTTGGGTATATAGCTTGATGAATACATTAGCTTGGGCTTCCATAACAAAATACCATGTACTGGGTACTTAGACCACGGAAATTGGTTTCTCACAGTTCTGGAGGCAGAAGTCCTAGATCAGGGCACTAGTATGGTTGGGTTCTTGGGGGACTCTCTTCCTGGCTTGCAGACAGCTGCCTTCTTGCTGTGTCCTCACATGGTGGGAGGGAGAAAGTGAGTTCTGGTCTTTTCTGCTTCATGGGGGCCCCACCTTGCCAAAGATGCCCTCTCCAAATACCATCACACTGGAAGTCAGGGCTTCAACATAAAAATTTGGGGCAGAGGTGGTGGATTACAATTCAGTCCATAGCCATGAAAGTTTACGTATATATATATGTACATACACCCACTTGAGCATGAACCAGGCCAAAATCTAGAACATTAGGCATGAAGCTAAGACCCTTTTCCTGTTAATAACCATCCCTCTTAGTCAGAAACATCTTCTGGTTTCCAGCACCATTATATTAATTTTGCTGGCTCCTGAACTTCATAAAAATAGGATCATACAATATGTCATCATGATGTCTCTCATTTGGCTCAACATATCTGAGATTCATATTCATGTGTGTGTGTGTGTGTATAAGACTGTTCTTTCATTGCTGAGAATTATTACCACAATTTGTTTATCCATCCTTCTGTTAATGAATATGTGGAGTGTTTCTAATTTTTGACTATTACAAGTTGCTATCAATGTTCCTAGAAATGTCTTTTTATGGAGGTATGTACTCATTTCTCCAGAGTATGTCCCCAGGTGTGGAAGTGTTGGGTTTCTTTGGATAGGTGTTGATATGTGTTAACATTAATGTTGGTGGCTCAGACAGTAAATAATCTGCCTGCAGGACTCTCTGCAGGAGACCTGGGTTTGATCTCTGGGTCGGGAAGATCCTCTAGAGAAAGGAATGGCTACCCACTCCAGTATTATTGCCTGGAGAATCCCATGGACAGAGGAGCTGGGCAGGCTACAGTCCATGGGGTCAAAAATAATCAGACATGACTGAGTAACTAAGCATGCACATAACATTAATAGTTAATGTTATTAGAAATAGCCGACTAATTTTTCAAAATGATTGACTGACTATTTTATACTCCTATCAGCAAGATGTCAAAGTTCTGGTTGCTCTAGAGTTTCACCAGTGCTTGGAATTGTCGGTCTTTGTAACTGTATCCACTCTAATACTTTGTGGTTTCTCACTGTGGTTTTAAGTTTTATGCCCCTGATGATTCATGATGTCCTATGCTTGTTGGCCATTCATGTATCTTCTTATGTGAAGTTCTTGTTCAAGTATTTTGTCCATTTATTATTATTATTTCTTAATTTGTTGGATACTTTATACATCTTGATCACAAGCCCTTGATCAGATAAATGAATTGCAAATACATTCTACTAGTCTGTCGCTTGTCCTTTAATTGTCCTGTTTTTTAAAGAGCAGACATTTTGATGACTCTTAATCATCTTTTTTCTTTTATTGTTTGTCCTTTTCCATTCTAAGATTTGAGTACTTTAGAGATATTCTCCTATGTTTTTCTTATGGATGTTTTATACTTTTAACTTTCACATTTAGGTCTATGGTCCATATGGATATCCAGTTGCTCTGGCATCATTTATTAAAAAGAACTCCTGACTCTCCCAATGAATTGCTTTGGTGTTTTGTCTGGTTTTGATTTTGCTTTTCCAAAAATCCACTGACTGTAGACACATGGGTCTTCTCTAGACTTTTATTCTGTTTCATTGATCTAATTGTCTTTCCTTATGCCAATATTACACTGTCTTAGATACTGTAGCTTTATGATAAGTTTTAAAATCTGGTAGAGTAAACCCTCCTACTTTATTCTTTTTTAAGATTGTCTTGGCTATTTTAAGTTGTTCACATTTCCATATAAATTTTAGAATCCGTTCGTCAATCTATCTTCTGAAAAAAGTCTGCTAGGATTTTGGTTAAGATTACATTATCTCTATAGATAAATTTGGAGATTATTGACACCTGAAGATTGAACAATTTAAGGTACCAATCAATGACCTTGCCCTAATTTTCCATTTATTTAGGTACTCCTAAAGTTAATCCAGCAATGACTTTATAGTTTACTATAGAAGGTTTGTACATATTTTATTTATATTTGTTCATATGTATTGAATCATTTTGATCCTATTTTGAATGCTTGTGTTTTACAATTTAATTTTTCAACTGTTTTAGTAGTATGGGGCACCCCTGTGGCTCAGCTGGTAAAGAATTCATCTATAATGTGGGAGACCTGGGTTTGATCCCTGAATTGGGAAGATCCCCTGGAGAAGGGAAAGGCTACCCACTCCAGTATTCTGGCCTGGAGAATTCCATGGACAGTCCATGGGATCACAAAGAGTCAGACACAACTGAGTGACTTTCACTTCCACTTTTAGTAGTATACATAAATGCAATTCATTACGCGTGTTCACTCAGTATCCTATGACCTTGATTAAGGTCACATGTAGCTCTATTGTATATTCCTTTGGATTCTCTGTGTACTCAATCCTGCCTTCCGTGAATAAAGATAGTTTTAATCCTTTCTTTCTAATCATCATGCCTTGTATTTGTTTTTTCATGTCTTATTACACTTATGAGGAATTCCATTGTGATATTGAAAGAAGTGGTGAGAGTAGGAATCCTTGTCTTCTTCTTTGGTCACAGTTGGTTTGATTGCAAAGATTAGAGCCACACAAATTTGTTTCAATGAAAGGGGCACATGGTAAGAATGCTGGAATCTCAAAGAATCCAAGTAAAAGAGGAGAGCCATTGGGAGAGCTACTTCCTCCTATCCTCAGGGCCCATGGGACCTACTGCTTTCTGCTCTGTGGATTGCTTTATTCTCCTGCTCTTTCCTCAAACCATCTTCTCTTGCTTGTCACCTTGCATATGACCCAAAATGGCAGCCGTAGCTGATAAGACCTTTCGAAGGAGAAGAATCTGATTAGCCATCCTTGGGTCAGGCTTTAGCTTTGGGCCAATAAGCTGAAAAAAAAAAAAAAGAGGCAGGATTAATGAGGTCATTCCCACTTCAGAGGGACCTATGTTGGGGAGAATCTTTGAGAAGTATGTGAAGGACAGCCAGGCACCCAAAACATGTCTCATGTAGTTACAGTCTGGGTCTCCCATATGAGGGAATGGCAAAGGGGATATAGCTGAGGTGAGAAGCAGAAGAATAGAAATTATAGCAGTAGGGGCTGAAAGCTAGATGAGAGGACTAATGTCTTCTGAGATTGAGATGGCCAAGGAACCCATCCTCCATGTGCTGGAACTATGTTCTTAGTGGTCAGTGCATGTCCCAGGCATTCTAGAATTGTCCGCAGCTCACCCAGTGGCGTGCTGCAAGTCCTCTTCCATATGACCACAAGCAAGGGGCTTCATCATACTGGTGGGCAGTGCAGCAGGAGGGGAACGCAATTATTATAGACAGACATGCTAGAAACAGGAATACCAGAAAGGAATTCATCTCTGTTGAGGGTTTTTGTGTGTACTATCACTTTAAAATCTCTTATGTTATTCCCATTTTACAGATTAGAAAACTAAGACTCAAAGTTAGTAACTAGCTTGAGGTTGCACAGCTCAGGACAGTCAGACCATCAACCCAGAGGCTTAGAGTCCACACCCCACATTCTCTCACCCCTGAGACTGTCCCAACAGAGGTACTGCAGGATAAACTTGGCTGTGCAAAGGAGGGTGTTACTGTTGAAATGCCCACAGTGGGCAAAGCCCTAAGGTACCCCCAGTCCATCACCAGATTAGTCCCTTAGAAGTCCTCTCAAGTCAAGATGTTATAAGTTGGGTCTTTACTATAGATGCACTGTCCCAGAAATCATTTCATATCACAAAATCACCAAATTGATAAATATAGATACACATATAAGAGAAAAGGATAGAATGCAAACATGTGCTTTTTATGAATTGACATTTCTATATAAAATTAAACTACATTATAAAATTTCACATAGGGTAATTTTTCTGCATGAACTGAGCAGGCTGATGCTTCTTAAAATATTTGTCCACTGACCTTCCCAGTGAAGATGTGTTTGTCTATTCCTGGCAATGACCTGAGGGAACTGCAGAAGTTTCTAATTGTTCCAAGGATGGTCAGCCTACATTAAGCATTAGATTCACCCCAGGGCTTATACTCAGGGGGCAGCCAAGGACATCCTCACTAAGTGTTAACAGCTCTGCTCTAGTTGGTCCAGCCAACTCGTCCTAATTATTAAATACTGTGACAAGTTTTCCCGGATCCAGCTCCAGGATAATCATTGCATGAAATCCCTCACTGCCATTAAAGATTCATGCATGAAAAGACACATGTACCCCAATGTTCACTGCAGCACTATTTACGGTAGCCAGGACACGGAAGCAACCTAGATGTCCATCGACAGATGAATGGATAAAGAAGATGTGGTACATGTACACAATGGAATATTATTCAGCCATAAAAAGAATGAATTTGGGTCAGTTGTAGCAAGGTGAATGAACCTAGAGCCTGTTATACAGTGTGAAGTAAATCAGAAAGAGAAATACAAATATCATATACTAATGCATGTATATGGAATCTAGAAAAACTGTATGGATGAACCTGTTTGCAGGAAAGGAATGGAGAAGCAGATGCAGAGAATGGATGAGGGAAAGAGAGGGTGGGACGAATGGATAAAGTAGCCTTGATAGCTGGTGGGAAGTTGCTATGTAACACAGGGAGCCCAGACGGGCCTGTGATGACCTAGAGGGAGGGGAGTGAGGCTCAAGAGGGAGGGGAGGGAGGCTCAAGAGGGAGGTGATATATGTATATTTATTGTTGATTTGCATTGTTTTATGGCAGAAACCAAAGCAACATTGTAAAGCAATTTCCCTCCAATTAAAAAAATAAATTAAAAAATAAATAAATAAGATTTCTTATCAGTAGAGAAAGAAAAAGAAAAGACTCATGAGTCTTTGAATGCTGATACGAGATATAGGGAACTGTACACATTTCCATGGAAATATAGAAGTTGCATGTGTTGTAACCCTGGGGGCAGCTTGTCAGATGTTCATAAATGCTAGTTCAGGTTGTCACTAGCAGAGTCCCACAGTCTTTACAATCTATAAACACAAGAAACAAAGGCCGAGTCATCGCAGGTTGGGGGGGCTGCCTCTTTGATTCAAAGAAGCCTTTTTGGGGTTTGCTGTTAGTTATTTGTGGCAATACAGATCTGAAGAAATGCAGCCCGACTCTACTCAGCCTCCAGAGCTACCAATTTAGAAGAAACACTGGCGACAGAGAAGCCAGTGAAACCCACTGCAGTCACAATCAACAGGATCCAGGCAGGCCGATGACCCCATTTCTCAACCAAGTACAAGCAGAAAACAAAAGTGAGGTAGCGATCCAAAGGTTTTCAGGCAACATCAACCAACTGCAACGTGTAAAATTTACTTGAATCCTGTTTCAAACAAACACTTTTTCCCTTTTCTTGGAGGGAAAGTTTCAAAGACAATCAGGGAAATTTGAACTCAGATCAGATTGATGACGCTGTGTGTGCTGTCTCTCAGGTGTGTCTGACTCCTTGCCACCCCATGGATTGCAGCCCACCAGGCCCCTCTGTCCATGGGATTCTCCAGGCAATAATACTGGAGTGGGTTGCCATTTCCTCTTCCAGGAGATCTTCCCCACCCAGGGAATGAACCTGAGTCTCCTATGTCTCCTGAATTATAGGCAGATTCTTTACCTGCTGAGCCATGGGGGAAGCCCCTTGATGATGCTAAGAAATTACAAAATTTTTAAGGCATGTTGAAGGCATGAGGGCTATTTTTAAAGTCCTTTTCTTTTAGAAATACACTCTGAAAGATTTTGGATGAAATGATAAGATGTCTGGGACTTGCTTCAAAATCATGCAGACTCAGGAAGGCGTGGGGAGAAATAAAGATGGAAGGAGATAAGCCATGAGTCTTTAATAACTGCTGAGCTGGTGAGGGGAGTTCATTCTACTTTTCTGTCTGCTTTAGTATATGTTTGAAATTTTCCATAATGAAAATCTGGCTTTTATTATATTTTTGAGAGCTTATTTTTAAATAAATAAATAAAAAGGGCTTCCAGATGTTCAAGCTGGATTTAGAAAAGGCAGAGGAGCCAGAGATCAAATTGCCAACCCACTGGATCATCAAAAAAGCAAGAGAGTTCCAGAAAAACATCTACTTCTGCTTTATTGACTACGCCAAAGCCTTTGACTCTGTGGATCACAACAAACTGTGGAAAATTCTTAAAGAGATGGAAATACCAGACCACCTGACCTGCCTCCTGAGAAATCTATATGCAGGTCAAGAAGCAAGTCAGAATTGGACATTGAACAACAGACTGGTTCCAAATGGAGAAAGGAGTACATCAAGGCTGTGTATTTTCACCCTGCTAATTTAACTTTTATGCAGAATACATCATGTGAAATGCCAGGCTGGTTGAAGCACAAGCTAGAATCAAGATTGCTGGGAGAAATATCAATAACCTCGGATACACAGATGACACCACCCTTATGGCAGAAAGTAAAGAAGAACGAAAGAGCTTCTTGATGAAAATGAAAGAGGAGAGTGGAAAAGTTGACTTAAACTCAACATTCAGAAAACTAAGATCATGGCATCACTTCATGGCAAATAGATGGGGAAACAATGGAAAAAGTTACAGACTTTGTTTTCTTTGGGCTCCAAATTCACTGCAGATGGTGACTGCAGCCATGAAATTAAAGGACTCTTGATCCTTGGAAGAAAAGCTATGACCAACCAAGACAGCATATTAAAAAGCAGAGACATTACTTTGTCAACAAAGGTGCATCTAGTCAAAGCTATGGTTTTTCCAGTAGTTGTGTACAGATGTGAGCTGGACTATAAAGAAGGCTGAGCACCGAAGAATTGATGCTTTTGAACTGTGGCGTTGGAGAAGACTCTTGAGATCCCTTGGACTGCAAGGAGATCCAACCAGTCCATTCTAAAGGAAATCAGTCCTAAATATTCATTGGAAGGACTGATGCTGAAGCTGAAACTCCAATACTTTGGTCACCTGATTCGAAGAACTAACTCATTTGAAAAGACCCTGATGCTGGGAAAGATTGAAGGCAGGAAGAGAAGGGGATGACAGAGGATGAGATGGTTGGATGGCATCACTGACTCAATGGACGTGAGTTTGAGCAAGCTCCGAGAGTTGGTGATGGACAGGGAGGCCTGGCGTGCTGCAGTCCACGGCGTCACAAAGAGTCAGACATGACTGAGTGACTGAACTGAGCTGAACTGGACGTAGAGAGACCCTCATCCCGTCCTCTCCAGGAGGCCGGGCAGAATCATCAACCCCCACCATTAATCATGGTGGCCTGGGGGGTGTTGACTGTCAGACACGACTGAGCACTTGTCAGCAGCAGCAGGGGGCATTGACCGTAGGCTCCCCGAAGGCTGGACCATGCCAAATTTTGTTCCCCCTGAGCACTTAGCGCATGGCTGACCACCAGAAGCGCTCAATATCTGCAGAGGCAGGGAAGCTCCCTGGGCAGAGGCTGCAGCCTGGGAACTTGACAAAGCCTTGAAGGCACACTTGTGCAGACTAGCGCAGCAGGGGCCCAGGACTGCTCCAACCAAGGTTCTTACAAAGTCAGGTCATGATGTCACCAGGATAGGTAAACACAGCCCTGGGGGAAAGACAGCAGCTCTAATGCAGAGGGGTTTGCCTGCCCAGATGCCTTTTGGAGATAACCCACTTTTCTAACTCCCCCAGAAGAACAGGAGACCCAGTATCCTCCGCAGTAAGAAAGCAAACAGAGTGTCAGCAGGTAACTTCGTCTCCAGCACCCCTCCCCCTGGTCACTGGCTAAGCCCTGGTAGTACCATGAATGTGGACATCACCTGGGCAACATGAACAAAGGACAGGGACATACTCAAAAGGATCTCAGGCCACTTGGACATGGTGACTGGAAAGGTTTAGATGTTCTATCTCCAAAATCGTTTCTATTCTTACACTATCTCAGAACAAATATAACTGTGACTTATATTTCACAGTTTAGGCAGCTAATTTCATATACTTCTGACAACTCTGTCTTATTTTCAGCCTTTCGCACCATTTCTTCTTCTTTTTTTTTTTTTTTTTATTTTTGTTTTTTACACATTGTTTTCATGATACCACG
>ML662451.1:4109011-4201043 GCA_007570785.1 Antilocapra americana | reverse complement strand
CCCCTTCTCCTCCTGTCTTCAATCTTTCCCAGCATCAGGGTCTTTTCCAATGAGTCAGCTTTTCGCATCAGGTGGCCAAAATATAGGAGCTTCAGCATCAGTCCTTCCAATCACTATTCAGGACTGATTTCCTTTAGGATTGACGGATTTGATCTCCTTGCAGTCCAAGAGACTCTCAAGAGGCTTCTCCAGCACCACAGTTTGAAAGTAGCAAATAAACTGTTGACATCTTCCCATTTGTTAAATTGTCCTTTCAGGGTTATTTTGCCTTAATTTAGTTATCCTAGTTTATTTTACCTATGATTCTTCTAATTTTTAGGCTTCTGGACTTTACCTTCCTTCCTGGGTGCATGTTTGGTCACTTCAGTCCTGTCTGACTCTTTGCAACCCTATGGAAATGTAGCCCACCAGGCTCCTCTGTCCATGGGGTGTCCCCGGCAAGAACACTGAAGTAGATGGCCATGCCCTCCTCTTATCTTCCTTCTTATTTCCCTCTATTTAAATCACCTTTTAAATGTTTTCTTTTTGCATTTTACCTTTCTGGTTATTTCCACTATTAAAATTCAGTGTTTCTGACTTTGCTTTACTATCAAATGCCTTCCCTCCCCCCATCCCATTTTGTTTTTATCTTACTATTTAAATCCCTAAGCTTTTGAGGATTTGTAGGTTTTAACTTCTTATTTCTTGTTTCTTTTAAAGCTATTGATATAATCCTTTATAAGTCCTTTTATTATGTTTGCTTGGCTGCTTACAAAAACTTTTCAGTAACCTAATGTTGATCTTAAATTATTATTTTAGTGGTTCTATCCCTTGAGCGTAATGTGAATTATTCTGTTTCTTTTGTTGTGCCAATCCTGTATCTTATTAGTTGTACTTTCTCTAATTCTTTGAATTCTTAATTTCAAAAATTTTACCTCCTGGCCTGCCCTTGGGGAGGATGTGTCTCCATCATTTATTAGATGTGACCTTAGGCAAGTTATTCAGAATAGGCCTGCTTTGACTCAGTTCATGCATCTTTAAATTGGGGATGATAGCAACGAAAGTGTTAAGAAAAAAACTAAAGTGCTGAGAACAACTGTCAATACCCATTATTACTAATCAAGGATTTACAAGTGCTGTAAATTCAGGGCCTTTGCTGCTCCTCCAGCCATCAACTTTGCCTGGATACTTTCTATTCATTCTTCAGGTCTCACTTAGCTTCTTCCAGAAAGCCTTTCCTGACCGCCCCCCAGCATCCCTCCCTCACACTTCCTGCCACAGGCTGCATTAGAAACTTCTCTCTCAAGCTCACATATCACCCTGTACCATCCCCATCCTACTTATTTCCTGATGGCTTATCATGTCTACCAGAAGATACTTTGTTCATGGTCATATCCCTAGGCCTAAGGTAGTTGATAAATGAATGAAGTGGATGTTTGCCTCCCCTGTCATGGATTTGAGAATGAAGTATCTTTTGTTTGAGGAACCATTCACACTGTCGTCTATGTACCCCCTGGTGTTGGGCAGTGCACAACCTGAGCTGCTGTACGTGACAGCCCCGAGGACAAAATCAACAGTTGCCTTCATAGATGATCTATTGGTTCAAAGAATGAATCATTTTAGTGGTTAGCTGCTTTAAAACGAAAATCATTACTCTCGGCAGATGCGTCACTCCTGCAAGCCAGAGGAACCCATTATTTATGTGTTCATTCCTTTAATGAATATTTATTAAGCACCTCCACTGTTTTGAATGCCGATTTTTATCAGAAAACTCCTTATTTGGTGCCTCAAGGACACATTTAACAACCACTTTCCTGGAAATGTTCCAGAAAACATCAGTGCCCTAAAGCCCATGGTCCAGGGGGCTATTGGTGGGCTTTAGTTGTGCAGCTCTGATGCATTCCTGCTTGGAAAGGTTTCTAGACACGAATTACCTCAAGTCAAGCTCTGTGGAAAGAACTGTGACCTTGACCATATGATCTGAAGGCAACACACAACAGCTCTTCCAGGGGACATTCTGGTTGTTGACAGATCACTGAGAAGTTTGTGCTACTTAATTCTCATAAAAGGATATATGTCAACAATCCGCTGGCCAGATTTCTCACTATCTGTTCCTCATTCATTCATTTGAGTATGTTGGTTGTGTAGGAATAGCAGTTACAGATTTAAACCACCAATATCGACAGGTAGATACACCAATCCCTTTTTAAAAGTAGGTTGGAAAAGTCAGTTGATTATATTGCCAAAACTTCGCAGCAAAAATGGCAAAGTTAGAAAATACAAACCCTCAAAATGTTGTTTTGCTAATAATACTACTTCCTTGTAGAAAATGATATATGAAGTTAACTAATCTACTATTCATGAGAAACGCTGGGCTGGAAGAAGCACAAGTTGGAATCAAGATTGCCAGGAGAAATATCAATAACCTCAGATATGCAGATGACACCACCCTTATGGCAGAAAGTGAAGAGGAACTAAAAAGCCTCTTTATGAAAGTGAGAGAGGAGAGTGAAAAAGTTGGCTTAAAGCTCAACATTCAGAAAACTAAGATCATGGCATCTCCCATCACTTCATGGGAAATGGATGGGGAAACAGTGGAAACAGTGTCAGACTTTATTTTGGGGGGCTCCAAAATCACTGCAGATGGCAACTGCAGCCATAAACTTAAAAGATGCTTACTCCTTGGAAGGAAAGTTATGACCAACCTAGACAGCATATTAAAAAGCAGAGACATAACATTGCCAATAAAGGTCCTTCTAGCCAAGGCTATGGTTTTTCCAGTGGTCATTTATGGATGTGAGAGTTGGACTGTGAAGAAAGCTGAGTGCCAAATAATTGATGCTTTTGAACTGTGTTGTTGGAGAAGACTCTTGAGAGTCCCTTGGACTGCAAGGAGATCCAACCAGTCCATCCTAAAGGAGATCAGTCCTGGGTGTTCATTGGAAGGTCTGATGTTGAAGCTGAAACTCCAATACTTTGGCCCTCTCATGCGAAGAGCTAACTCATTGGAAAAGACCCTGATGCTGGGAAGGATTGGGAGCAGGAGGAGAAGGGGACAACAGAGGATGAGATGGCTGGATGGCATCGCCTACTCGATGGACATGGGTTTGGGTAAACTCCGGGAGCTGGTGATGGACAGGGAGGCCTGGAGTGCTGCTGTTCTTGGGGTCACAAAGAGTCGGGCATGACTGAGTGACTGAACTGAGCTGAACTGAACTGAATCTACTATTGGAAAAAACATAGTAATCAGTAAAAAGTTACTAGATGCAATGGGAGATTATCTCCCAGAATTTATATTGAAATTTATGTTGGTTGGCATATAAAAAGAAAAGCAAATACTATGCAGCAGAAAAGTTTCTGAAATTTAATATGTATTACCCTGTTCTACAGGCTTCCTAGGTGGCGCTTGTGGTTACGAACACACTTGCCAATGCAGGAGACAGATGTAAAGATGGGGGTTTGATCCCCGGGTCAAAGAGATCGCCTGGAGAAGGGAAAGGCAAGGCAGTTCAGTATTATTGCCTGGAGAATCCCATGGACAGAGGAACCCGGCAGGTGACATTCTATGAGGTCGCAAAGAGTTGGACATGACAGAGAAAGCAACACACACCCTACTCTACAGAGTCACGAGAAAGCAATGAAAGAACATGGAGAAAATATTTAAAACAGTGCTTGCCACATAGTAGGTCCTTGATTAATGTCTGTCAGAGCTTGAACAGCTTGAATTTCCTCTGTAATTCTTATACGTATTAACAGTTCTTGTATTACATGGTGCTTATGTAGTGTCCTTGGATTTATAGTCCTATCTCCAGTTTCCATTCACCTCATTCTGGCCTTATTTTTAAAGATCTGTCTTAGTCACCACGCAGAGCACACGCAGGTCTTTGCCTGAGGCGTGAGCTCCAGCCTCTCACCCACAGAGCCCTCCTGGAGGCCACTGAAGGTTGTGCGGCCCTTTCTGCCTTTGGTAAGGGCTTTGTCCCTGGAGGGTGCCAGGCCCTCACAGGCTTTGTGCTTTCCCTTCACCTTTCAACTCTAGCAGCAAAGCCTCCACTAAGCCTCTCCTCAGTGTCCTGCCTCTGGCTCACGGCACAAGATAAGTCAGCCCCAGAAAGGCGCATGCCGTGTGCTTTCACTCATGAGACATCTAAAAAATAAACCAACAAAACAGAAACAGACTTACAGATACAGAGAGGAAAGTAGTGGCTGTCAGTGGGAAGAGAGGGAGGGGCAGGATGGGGGAGGGAGGTGAAGAGGCACAGACTACTGGGTATAAAAACGTAAGACGCAAGGATGTCATGCACAGGTCAGAGGACATAGCAGATATTTTATAATAACTTTAACAGAGTTTAATGGAACATAATCTGTAAAAATATTGAATCACTATGTTCTTCATCTGAAACTGGGCTTCCCTCGTGGCTTAGATGGTGAAGAATCTGCCTGCAGTGCAGGGATCGATCCTTGGGCTGGGAAGACCCCATGGAGAAGGGAATGACTACCCAGCCCAGTAAAACTAGTATTGTCAATCAGCTATGCTTCAAGATACCAAGAAAAACTGCCACTCAAAATTTCCTGTCACACTGACAACAGCAATATGGTCAAGCAAGTCATCTTTCTTACAAGAACCCATGGGAGGGGCTTCCCTGGTGGTCCAGTGGTTAAGACTTTAAGCTTCCACTGCAGGGGACATGGGTTCGAGCCCTGGTTGAGGAACTAAAATCCTGCATGCTGCATGGAGTAGCCAAATAAATAAATTAATGTTTAAAAAAGTAATTTGTGGGAGAGAGGACTTCTTTTGCCCGTAAACAATGTCATGGGATTTCCACTGCACCAAAGGGAATAGGGTGGGGGTAGATTACAGAAAGAAAGGAGCTGGCAGCACACGGCACCCTGGAGGAAACATCGGACCCCCCCCCCCGGCTTTTCTCTCTCTGACGTGGGTAATTGGCACCGTCAGCCTCCCAAATCCTGACACTGCCAGTCATGCAACTACAAAACCTCCAAATTGAGTTCTTGACTCCACGCTGTAACATAATCGCCTGGTCTATTTTGGCCAAGTTTAATTAGTATGCCAGGAGTCAGGTCTTCCCAGGTTGCAAGGTCACATGCCAGCCAAGACAAGGCCACCCCGCCTGGCCTGGGTAGAGAGCTAAGAACTGGTGTGTGAGCCAAAGAGGCGACGTGCTGGGGGCTCAAGACGAAACATCCAATCCCAGGTAGTGCATTTTACGGCAAGAGTCTGCTACGTGGAAAGAGAGGCAGGGCCTGGGAGGGTGCAAGAGTGGAAACCCCCGAGCTGCCTGAGGTAACTCCCGGCCCCCGGATGGGGCTAAAGGGCCAGCGGCTTTGGCAGGAAGGACCCAGTGTCTTTGACCACTCGGAACCCTTGCCTTGGCGAGTATCAGACACAAAACAGGGCAGCAACATGGGTTGTCCTCAGAATTTTCTGGCCAAAAGCTGAAGAAATGCAGGGTATTCCGCCTTCAAGACACCCAATGACCCCACTGCCCAGTCCTCACGGCCTCCCATTGAATGGGGGCTGGACTCTGTGACCACTTCTAATGTATAGATGTGTGTAATGGCATGTTAATTGGAGTCAAGGTCATAAAAGGCAGCAGGCATTAGTCTCTCCTTCTCAAGGATTGCTTGCTCTGGGGAGGCCATCGTCCACGTCCTGGGGACACCAGGGAACCCAATGCAAGGCCCCCGGGCAGCAGCTGGACCTCAGCCTATGAAAGAAGCATAAAACCACGTGCTTCCTGGACCGAGGAAGTTACCGAAAGGATAAATGTTGCTGTAGGCTGCCAAGTCACGGGGCCATTTGGTACATGGCAACAGATAACTCCGCTGTTGTCTCCGACGGTAAAGAACCTGCCTGCCATGTGGGAGGCCTGGGTTTGATTCTGAGTTTGGAAGATCCCCTGCATCCACTCCTGTACTTCTGCCTGGAGAATCCCATGGACAGAGGAGCCTCGTGTGCTACAGTCCATGGGCTCACGAAAGAGTCGGACAGGACTGAGCTGACTCTCTCTCTCTCTCACACACACACACACACACACAATAGGTAACGAACACATTGGAGACATTCTATAAACTGGACTAGAAAGTAAATTCTACCCATATACAGGATATGCTGGGCAGAATGCTTGGCATCAGGACCGTCTGACCCCATCTGCCTTTCTCCTGTTCCCCTGCCATCCAGGGGAATGTATATACATACACACACACACAGTGTCCTCACAGCCCTCAAGTAGCAACTGACACCAACATATACATTTTCAGCTTTCTTGTGACCAAGGGAGAGTTAATGTCCCAGAGCCCCTCTGGAAGCAGCTGAGACTGAGGCTCAACCTGAAACCCTCGAGCCTGGCATTTCATCTCCTTGCTTCTCCCCTCCCTCCCTCATATTTCCTGAGAGCTCTTCCTTAAGGGGGCTTTCCTGGGGGCTCAGATGGTTAAGAATCTGCCTGCAGAAGACCCAAGTTTGATCCTGGGTCGAGAAGACCCCCTGGAGGAGGGAATGGCATCTCACTCCAGTATTCTTGCCTGGAGAATCCCATGGACAGAAGAGCCTGGCGGGCTACAGTCCATGGGGTCACAGAGTTGGACACAACTGAACACACACGGGCACATTTGTCAGCTGTTCTTCCTTTTTTCTGAAGCATGCAGTGAAATCAATCATAGGTTAGTGAGAGAATGAACCGACAGACAAAGCAAAATTCTGGTTTTGATGGTGACTGTTTCAGGACAAACTGTCTCAGACAAGGGCAGGGGGACAAAAGCAAGGGGACTCCCTGGAAGTGACCTGAGGTCCCAGCAACCGCCAGGACTAGGAGGCTCCCTGACCCCCTCCTCACCCACTTGTCCCTGGGACAGCATGGGTCCATGGACAGAGGTCTTGACCTCTTGATTGTCTCTTCGGTAAAACTGGAATACAGCTCTCTAGCCTGACTGAAGGCAAGGGCTGGGCCAGAAGACCCTGTGAGGCCCCTCTCTCCCAAGACCCTCATCTCCAGGCCTAATACCCTGCCCACCCTCCAGCTGGAAAGTGGAGTCAGGAATCCTGGGAAGAGGGAGGGGAGGAAGGAGAGAGGGGGGCTGCAGAGTCGACCCCACTGCCCATGACTCAGCACCCAGAGCCCTCACTGATACTTCCACTCATACATATCTTAGAAATGATCTTTCCCTACAAAATGGCCCATGTTTTTAAATTTTTGGCAGCGCTACAAGGCTTGTGGCATGTTTGTTCCCTGACCTGGGATTGAATCCAGGCCCTCAACAGGGAGAACATGGAGTCCTAACCACTGGACCGCCAGGGAATTCCCAGGTCATGCTTTGAAAAAAAAGAAACAAAAAAACTTACACAAACAAAACAGCTCACTGAACATGCTAGTCCATTGGAAAGCCATATCATCTCAGAAATTAAAACAAGCAAAAGATACGGAAAAGGTCACTGAACCAGGTTGGCTTTGCCCCACACGCAGCAAGCCAAAATGCTGAGATGCCAAGGTTTGCAGCAGGGAAAGGGTTTACAAAGGAAAAGGGCAGGCCAAGGCATGTGGGAAGCCTGGGGAGCTGAGGAGAGGAGACTGGGGGAAAGATTCAGGCATTGTCTAACTGCACAGGTGAAACCAAGCTACAGGCCTCTGCATGTTCGGAACTGGAGGCGCTAAGCACCATATAAGGGTGGAGGTTTCCGCACTAGGACGTCGAAGGGTCGCCGTGTGAACTTGCTAGTGCCCAGTCAGCTGGAACTAGACAGGACTGACTCCAAGTTCCTGGCAAACATCTCATTGTTTACACTAAACCCCATCTGGAAGACTTGCAAGTCTTAAAATGACCTTGATTCATAAAGGCAGGAGTCGTGGATTTGACTAGTAATTCCCTACGGTTTCAAAAAGATTATTCACAGAAGAAAAATACAAAGCCATCATAAACACACCAGAAACCAACTTCACTAATAAAGAAAAAAAAATGCAAAACAGAGCATGATATCATTTTTCATGTACCGCACTGGCAAATTGCTTAAAATTCAAATACTGAATACTGGAAAGGGTACAGAGAGAGACATGGGTTGAGTATAAATTGGTATAACATTTCATGAAATACGTGAAAAACAATAAAAATGCTCTTAAACTTTGACCAAGAGTCTCTCCTGAAAAAAACAAACCAGGAATCGGATTAAGGTGTTTATCACTGAGCTATTCACAGTTCACTCTGTCAGATGAATGTTTCGTGAGTACCTACCTAGGATCCAGGCTTTGCTCTCGGTACCAGGGGCTCGACAGTGGACAGAAGACCTCAAGCTCTGCCTTCCTGGGGCTCACATTCCAGTAGGGCCTCCTTTGGGCCACCTTACCTAGCAAAGGCCACTTCATTCCTTCAGCCTTTATACCACGCCTAACTCAATATCCTACACCTTATATCAGATTGCATTTAAAATTGATTATTAATACAGTTCTTTAAACCAAATGTGCTTTCTTTAAGTACTTTTTTCCTTTCCCCAATTTTTTATATAAAAAAATTAACATACAGAAAAATGGAAAGAAAAGTACAATGAACTCCCACGTATGCTTAAACAGGCCCTCTAAATTATTAACACCTAGCGTATTTGCATGCTCTTTCTCCCTCCTCTGTTTCCACTAAATCATGGGAAAGGAAATTGCAGGCATCAAACATTTCTCCCCTAAATATCCATCATAAAGCTTCTAGGAATAAGATTATCTTTCTACATAATCATGATGCCCTTCTCACACCTAAGAACATTCACAATCATTCCATAATCTAATAGCCAGTCGACATTCAAATTTCTTCCAATTTTTCCCAAAATATCTTTTTTTTTTTGGCTTAGGGATATCAGTTCCCTGACCAAGGATTGAACTCAGGCCACCAAAGTGAGCCCTAACCACTGGACTGCCAGGGAATTCTCCCCTAAAATGCCTTTTACAACTGGGGTTTGTGTCGTTGTTGTTCAGCTGCCCAGTCGTGTCCGATTCTTTGCAACCCCATGGACTGCAGCACCCCAGCCTTCCCTGTCCTTCACAATCTCCCGAGTCTTCTCAAACTCATGTCCATTGAATCGATGATGTCATCCAACCCTCTCATCCTCTGTTGCCCCCTTCTCCTGCTGCCCTCAACCTTTCCCAGAACCAGGGTCTTTTCCAAACTTGTGAATCGAGGTCTAATCAAATTTTGAGCACTGCATTTGTCAGATGCTCTCTTCCGATTCCTATAATCTCAACAGTCTCCCCATTTTCTTTCACGACCGACTCTGTGAAAATCCAGGCTTATCAACTGCAGAGTGGCCTCGTTGTGTCTTTGTCTGACTACATCCCTGTGCAGAGTTTTAACCTGTTCCTTTACTCCCTAGTCAGAGCTAGACACTTGGTTAGATTCATGTTAAACATTTTCAGCAAGAATGCATCCAGGTGGTGTGTACTTCAAAATGTACCCCATCCAGAGGCATTAATGTCAGCTGGCCTACTATTCCTGATGCTAAATTTGAGCATTTGGTTAATTCAGATGCTGCCAGACTGCTCCAAAGTAAAGCTATAATTTTTTCCTTTTGCAACTAATAAGTCATCTGTAAAAGTGATAGTTTGAGACCATGTACATACCCTCTTTCCTTTACTCAGTAGCTTTAACATCCATAATGATCCTCCCTGAATCAACCTTTACATTGGGAGTTGCAAAATGGGAATGTTTTTACTCCTCCTTCTTATATTAACTGATAGAATGAAGAAGTCCTCTTCTTTGTTTTTTGCTTTATTTTGTTTTTGAGTTTTACTGTGAATTCAAGGTAGTTATTTGTTGTGGTGGTTTAATTCAATATATCCATTGACTCTATTAGTGTCTTATTCCCGTTGATGTTCAAACTGTCACAAATTTGGCCAGGAAAAGCCCTTTAAGCTGGCTCTTATGTCCCTTTGATATATTTCTTCATGTCCTTGAGCACTTCCTCATTATCTGACACAGGAAGATCTTAATATAATTTCTATATCCCAATCCTGGAGTCAGCCATTTCTCCAAGAAGTCCAAGTTCCTGAAAGGATTTTAAAAATGCGGAATAATATTTAGAAACCAAGATCGTTGGGCTCTATGTGCTCATTACTACTGGAAAGTCGTTGCTACTGCAGTAGACAGAGCTATGAAACGTATGTGTGTGTGTGTGCATACACACGCACACACGTGAGTTCACATGGACACCTTCAATTCCAGTCTGATGCACAGCATTCCTCCCCTTCCTCCCTATTCCACATGAGGCCCTCAGCTCACAACACTGTTGTATTTGCTATAGGATAAAGCTGTATCCTATGAACACACAAAGAATTTCACAGTTATCCTATCTGTACCATAACCAATAACAAATCTCCCATATTAGTCTCCTAGGGTAGTCGCAACAAATCACCACAAAAAGCTTAAGAACAACAGAACTTTGTTCTCTCACAGTCTTGGAGATCACAAGTCCAAAGTCAAGGCAGGGCCACCTTCTCTGTGAAGGCTGCTGGGGAGAATCAGTCCCATGCCTCTCGCCTAGATTCTTGGGGGTGCTGGCCACCCTTGGCATTCCTTAGCTTGTAGATGCATCACTTCGGTCTCTGCCAGCATCGTCACATCGTGTTCTCTGTCTGTGTGTCTGCCTCTCTGTGCCCAGATTTCCCTCTTCTTAATACACCAGTTACTGGATGAGGGCTCATCACTATGATATCATCTTAAGGCCATGATATCTGCAAAGACGCTGTTTCCAAATCAAGTGACATTCAAGGTATCAGGCACTAGGATCTCAATATATCTTTTCAGGGCACACAACTCAATCCAGAACACCTACCAAGTAAAGTTTAAAATGTCTTTGCTTTCTTTTATTCCTAGAATAGATCTCAGTAACAGCACAAAGACAGAACACATTTTAAAAACTGCTTGAATTTTTTTCTCTCATTATGCTATCAATTTGATCATTACTTAGGTTCATTTGTTTCAGTTTATTTCCAATTCTAGGATTTGATGCTCCCCCATACTTTTAATTTTTAAAAAATTATTTGAATATGTACAACAGCTACATGGTTATATATTCAAAACTATATAAAAAGTACATTCAGAAAGATCTTACTCTCTACCCTAACTCTGGAAATAACCATCTTTACTAGTTTCTCTTTTTTCCTTCCTGGGTTTCCTATTTGAGAGAGGGGTGCAGAGGGGTGTATAATTATATGACTTCCTCTTCCTTAGTTCACAAATTGCATGCAGTCCTGTGGCCACTGCTGGGTCTTCCAGATTTGCTGACTTATTGAATGAGACACCTTGATGGCATCATCCTTTAGGGTTTTGAATTATATTAGAATTCCTTCATATCCACTAGTTTTATTAACAACAGTGCTTCCTAATCCTAACTTGACTTTGCTCTCCAGAATGTTTGGTTCTGGGTGGTTGACCACATCATCATAGTAATCCAGTTCATTTGGATCTTTTTTGTACAGTTCTTCCGTGTGTTTTTTCCATCTCTTCTTGATCTCTTCAGTGTCTCCTAGGTCTCTACCATTTATGTCCTTTATTGTGCCCATCTTTGGGCCAAATGCTCGCTTGATATTTCCAATTTTCCTGAAGAGATTTTCCCCTGTTGTTATTTTCTTCTAGTTTTATGCACTGTTCACCGAAGAAGGCCTTCTTGTCTCTCTGTGCTGTTCTTTGGAACTCTGTGTTTAGTTGGATATACCTTTCCCTTTCTCCCTGCTTTTTGCTTCTCTTCTTTCTTCAGCTATTTATTTGTAAGGCCTCCTTAGATAACCACTTTGCCTTCTTGCTTTTCATTTTCTTTGGAATGGATTTTTTGCTGCCTCCTGTATAACATTACAGACCTCCATCCATAGTTCTTCAGGCACACTGTTGACTAGGTCTAATTCCTTGAATCTATTCATTACCTCCACTGCATATTCATAGGGGATTTGATTCAAGTCATGCCTGGCTGGCCCAGTCTTTTTCCCCATTTTCTTTAAGCCTGAATTTTGCTATGAGAAGCTGATGATCTGAGCCCCAGTTGGCTCCAGGTCTTGCTTTTGCTGACTGTATACAGCTTCTCCATCCTCTTTGGTTGGTTCTGTAGGGACACACAAACAGTCTGGGGCTTCCCTGGTGGCTCAGCAGTAAAAAAAAAAAAAAATCTGCCTTCAATGCAAGAGACATAGGAGACACGGTTTTGATTCCTGGGTCAGGAAGATCCCCTGGAGTTGAGCGTGGCAATCCACCCCAGTATTCTTGCTAGGAAAATCCCATGGACAGAGGAGCCTGGTGGTCTATGGTCCATGGGATTGCAGAGTCAGACACGACTGAGGCAGCTGAGCATGCATGCCCAGGCGTGGTCCATTGAACTTGTGTGGTTCTGTTTTTTACGGGCAAGTTCCCTTCCATATGAGGTGGGACAGTTTTGCTCTCCCATCTGCAATGCACAGGAGCCTGTTTCCCCTGAAGATTTTCAGGTTGCTCATAACAGAAAATTTAGTACACTCCGTCTTTAAGACACACACCCAATCGATGGAGATTAACAGCCTGTGAAGGAAACGGAGGCCTTGGGTTAGGAAGGGACACCATGTACGCTCAGGTGCTCTCAACAGGAAGGAATTTTCCGGTTCTGTTCTGTCATTTCTCTGACTCACAATGTCAACGAGGCTTTCCTCTCTGTTGGTAAAAATCCATCACTTCTTAAAGAAAACACTCAACCGATGACAGGTTAGAGTCTCCTTCTTTTCAAAGAACAAATGCTAATTTCAAATGCAAGAATGCTGCGCTTAAGACCCTCCTCTGGGACTCCCTACAAAAGACCCTCATCGTTAGGAAGAAAAGAGAGACAAATAAGGACCATCTTACCCTGAGCCTAACAAAGAAACAAGCCTGGAGATCCCGCTGACTCTGTGACAAATAAAAGCTACTCCAAGGGCTGAGCAACACTTTAGAAATAGCAATAATTCAGCATGCACTCTTCACGGCGTGGAAAAAATGAGACACGGGTTTAAAATTAGGAGAAGCAGCATCAACTGGTCAGCTCAGGGGAGGGGTGAACAACAAATAGGTAAAGAAACAAGAAGGAAATTTCACTTCTCTGCTGGTAAGTTGATGTTTCCCCCAGGAAATGATGGTGTTTCAGCTACCAGCACACTCATTTAGGGAGTAGGAGGAGAGGAGGTCTGAGGAAAGGGCTTGTAAACATGTCTCTGACTGTAATTTACAGAGAAACACTGGGAAGAGACCAAAAGTTCAGCGATGATGTCTTGAATATCCAGGATGTACAAGGTCTCTGCCGACATCGTTGGGGGGGTGGGGTGGGGGAGGGAAGCATTAGTCAGGCTGAGCCCTGTCTCCATGCACAGTCCAAGAGGATAGAGAACTCATTCTCCAAGAAAATAATCACAGCTTAAGGGGAACCCTGGTGAAGTGCTACAGGAGATCCTTAGCCATGGCATGGGATGCAGGGTGGGCTTCATGGAGGAGGTGGTGTTTAAGCCAGCACACATGGGATACAGCCATGCAGGAGGGCAGGGAAAGGCTTGTGATATTAGGGGAACTGCTTTTTACTGGAGGCAGTCATTTCTTTGATGACTCCTTTAAGGAGACCAGGACCTCAGGGAAAAAAAATAAAGCAGCATTCTGGTTAGGAGTGTACACGTGGGTTTGTGGAAGGTAAAGGGGGATTTCTGGGGGGAAAAAAGACTATTTATACAACCAGGCAGATCAGAGTATCAGGTAAGTGCTTTAATTTTAGAGATGCCAGGAAGTAATCTACTGTAAAACTTGAAGTCGTGAGTCTTTGGAAACTGAAGAGTTTTTAAAAGATAGGTTTATGTAATGAATTGAGTTGTTTTTCCCCCAAGTGAATCTAGAGAATGTACCCTAATCAACTCCGCTTTTTCAACTTCATCAGGACTCCCTATGGTCATATGAACACTTTAAACTCATGTTCTAAGTGTTTGCACACTAAGGGATTGATGTTTTCAAGTAATTTTTTCCCTTATTACATAAGTGACATATTTATTGCAAAAAAAAATTTTTTTTAATACATAGGAGTAAAAAGATGAAAATTCCCTCAGAATCTGACCAATCAACTACTAGTACCATGAACTGTTTTTTGGTGATCATTCTTCCAGTCCTTTTCAAATGTATATGTATGCTTCAAAGTCTATAAAGTCTAACTCTGTAAACAAAATAAGATTGTACTACCATCCAGTTTGGGAATCTACTTTTCTAGTCAATATATTATGGGCATCTTTCCAGATTAAAAAAAAAATCATTTTATGGACTTCTCTGTTGGTCCAGTAGTTAAGAATCCACCTTGCATGCCGGGGACACAAGTTTGATCGCTGGCTGGGGAACTAAGATCCCACCTGCCAAGGAACAACTAGAGTGAGCCTCACTGTGTGCCACAATGAAGATCTCACCTGCCACAGCTAAGGCAAGAAGCAGCCAGATAAATGAATATTTTTTAAATGGATAAATAAAAGTATGTTTTCTGCTCCAACAAAAAAAAATCATTTTAATGATATTTTACTTTAGAAACATGTCATTTTATATAGGAATATAGCCAATTAACAATGTTGTGATAGTTTCAGGTGAACAGCAAAGGGACTCAGCCATATATATGTATGTACCCATTCTCCCCCAAACTCCCCTCCCATCCAGGCAGCCACCTAACAATGAGCAGGGCTCCCTGTACTGTACAGTTGGTCCTTGTTGATTATCCATTTTAAATATTGCAGTGTATACAGAGATGTCATAATTTAAATAGTCGATCTCCTATTATTGGACAGTTACGCTACTCCAACCATTCCATTATGATAAATAACACCACAATAAACATTCTTGTTGCTAAGTTTTCACATGGCTTCCTACAGTTCATTAGGATACATTCCTAGAAGTACAATCTCTTTGCCAAAGAGTATGAACATTTGCAGATTTACGAAATGAATGCCCTCTAGAAAGGTTGCATCCACTCACACACCCACCTCCAGAAAAGCAAACAAGAGTTCACAAGGCTTGGCTCACACAGGCTGATCGGTTTTTTAATTCTTTGACTTCTGTGTATCTGATATGACTTTGAAATATTGTGCTTTGTCTTTGTTATAACATTCCTTTGTTTATTGTACACCGTGGTCACCAGTTCCCTTATCTCAGAGCGTTCAAATAGATACTCCCAACAGTAGTCAAAAGCTTTGAATTCCTGGGATGAACGGCATTTTTGTCAGCATGGTGATGGGCAGTCAAGGGCCTGGAAGCAAGCATACTGTCTGGTGGGACACCTCATTCGAGCCTGTAATAGCTCTTGTAAAGTGACCAGTCTCTACCAAAGACTTCTTGGTCTTTTTACGAGACTCTAAATCCTTGAACGTTTAGTCCTGGTGACTCAACATAGAACATTCCTTCTAGTGGATGTTAAGGGCAAGGTGGTTTGTTTCGTAAGAAATAAGAAGTTTTTGCACTGCTTACTTCTTGCTAAGGAAAGCATTTCTCTAAAATCCGATTATTTGCAATTTTCAAGGTACGATGTATGAACAACGTCTAGTTATTAATTTTGTCAGCTATTAATACCTGCTTTTCTTTCAAGTCTATTTTATTTATGAATGGACATCTTTTTCTTTCTGGTTTCATACCTTAAATAATTTTACTACATTTGGTTAATAGTTAAGGCAATGCATTCTCCATTATAATAAGTGCAGACTTCTAAATAATAATAATAGTATCATTCTCTATGTGTATAGCATACTATAGTTTACAAAATGGTCTCATTAATATAGGACTAAATTAGATCTATGTAATTTGTAAAGTGATTTAAATGAATAAATGTTTAAATGGAAGGAAGTAGGGTATTAATGCCTTCACAGTTTGAGTTCCAACTGAGAGTGTATAAATCCTAATGGCCACAACCTAACATGTAATTGATGTGTACAGAGATAACTCACAATCTCATTTTCTCCAAATTTCATCCTCAACATATTTTGGAAATAACCGTATTTTCCCTTAGGTCCCTCTTATTTCCAAAATGCTCCCATTGGTCAAAGTGTATGACATCACCCACAATCAAAATCCTCAGACCACATGTGTTTCTGGCTCCTTGGTTAGTAATGCTCCAAACAAACCCATACTCCAGGCCCTCTCTCATTTTCTGCAGTTTCAGATAAAGACACAGCATTATAGCGTCTTACCCATGAGTTATTTTGGGGAGCCTGTTTTGAGAAATACATTTCCATCAAGGCCATACAATTGTTTGCATCTCATAATTGACGATATGGCCACTATTTGTCTCAGCCTTTAAAGGACGGTACTAGGGACACACAAACCATCAGAGTGCTTTGCAAATTCCTCATTTCACTAGCCACATAACATCATCCAGGCCCCTCTCACACCTAAGTGGAGCAAAGCTTGGCTGCCTATTTTTGATTCAGAAGACGTATTCAACAGAGCAACGTCAAATCTTCAGCAGCTAAGCCCTAGGACCATGATGCCTGCTTCCCTTGATCACTGAAACCTGTCCAAGACTCACATTATCTCCCTAAACCAGACAAATATTTGCACGCATCTCTTCATCTCTCTAGATTTTTCCCCATTTAAGCAAAACTATAACAATCGTCCACCCTAGCAACCACATCAAAAAAGAATAAATACAAAACGCTCCTCACTTCACCAAAACAGTGAATCCAGTTTTCATAGGTTTTTTGATTCACCACAGCACGTCAGTTACAGCCTCAACACTTAATGCATCAAACCCCAGGAGCCTGCTAGCTCCCAAAGAGGTCAGTTAAAGAAATATCTTCATTAACCAAAGAAGGGCAAGATGTAATACCAAGGGCATGCTGGTATTAGCTATACTCAATAACTGCAGAAGAAAGACTGAAACCCAGGACCCGGCAACACAACGCCCATCAGCTTCCCCATATTTTTTTATTCACTGACTGTTTCCCGAGGCCTCCTGGTTGGGGAGGATGCTGGAGATGCAGAGACAAATGACATCTTCAGAGCTGCCCCATCCCCACACCTCAGGTCACTGGGAAGAGGAACCGTGAAAGTGGGTGATAACAGGGCAGAGCAAGCAGAGCAAAGACAGAGCTGTGGTTGCTCTCAGGGGTGATCCAGCTCCCTGGGTCAGAATGGATGCTATGATATCTCATTGTGACTTTTATTTGCAGTGTTTGGACTAGTAATGAGGGTAAAAAGACTGTTTCCCACCCCTTTGGCCTTTGGGACGTCTTCTTTGGGACGTTCAGATCTCTTGCCAATATTTGATTGAGTATTTATTTCTGCTTGCTTTTTCCTTGATGATTTTGGAGACCTTTGTCATACGTATTGTGAATATCTCCTCTCATCCAGCGACAGCCCCACTCTAGGCTACACCTTAACTGTTAGCAAGGGAGTACTGGCAAGGTACTGGGGTAGGGGAGCTCACTGAAGACAGCAGATGGGTGGAAACAGATATGTTTGAGGAAAACTAACCCGCCAGCTGTGTATGGGGCAGACTGAGGAAGAGAAAAAGAGATCAAGAAAACTGAAGGCTGTAAGAGGAACATAGTCACTGTACTCTAGGCCGGATTCAAGGTTTACAAAGTTGGGGACAGCCCACAAGACCTCCGTCAGTTCCAGAATTCATGAGAAGGATTCAGAGCTATTACTTAACAGTTATGGTTTATTACAGTGAAAAGCTACAATTTTAAATCAGACCAGGGTAGAGATGCACAGGATAGCATCCGGAAAAGTTCCACTTGGAACTTTCAGTTATCTTGTCCCTATGAGACAGAGCCAGCATCCCCGGGGAACAGTATGTGACAATACTGCCAGCCAGTAAGGTCCTCTGAGCCTGGGCCCCCAGGGTTTTTACTGGGGCTCTGTCAGCTAGAACTGACTGGCTACCCAGGTGGCTGACCTCCGTCTTCAGCCCCTCTGGAGGTTGAGCTGTTGTCACATGGCCCAAAGCCTCCACCTTATCTGATGTGGCCCCAGCCCCTGGGTAAGCAAAGACACTCTTAAGCTAATTCCAGTGGCTTAGAGGTCACCTCCCAGGAGCCCAAGGAAAAAGCCAGATCTCTCTTTAGGTAAGATCAATAAACAGGGATAAACTGATTGAGTTTGAAACATTTCTATAACATGTGATGATCCCACATTTACAAATAAGCCTCACGGTAAAAAGCAAGGAAAGATCTCCACCTCCATGTCACCAGTAAAATACTTCCAACTATGCAACAGAAGAATCTATTTTCAGAAGAGCCTTCTTGGGGAGAAATCTTCTTATCTCACCGACTTATTGGACATGAGTTTGAGCAAGCTCTGGGAATCGGTGACAGACAGGGAAGCCTGGCATGCTGCAGTCCAAGGAGTTGCAAAGAGTCAGACACGACTGAGCAACTGGACTGATCTGAATGGCTTCTCTTGGGGCTGCAGTGAGAGAAACTACGTCTTGTCCTTTTCCTAATTGTCCTAATTTGGGAGGTCCACTTAGCTTCTGTGGATTGACAGAAGAGGCTGGCACTGCCTGTCTGGTTTAAATGTGTTGATTTTCAAGGCAGCTGAAGAAGTCTCTTAAGAGTGACAAAAATAAATTGTGTTTATAGATTTTAAAATATATAGTTAATTAAGAGTTAGCAAGTACCTGTTTCTAGAAGATTTTAAATGTATATTTGAGGATTATCTTCTCACTACAAAGTCACTTTCCCACTAGATGTAAAAATACAGATGCATTTTAATGTTTAGTAATCTGGTGGTATATCATACGACCCTAAATTGTTGAAAAGTATTTATTCATTTATTTCACTTGACTGCGTGGGATCTTTCCTTGTGGTACATGGGTTCTCTAGCTGTGTCACGCAGGTTTAGTTGCCCAGAGGCGTGTGGGATGGCAACAAGTTCCCCAACAAGGGATCAAACTGGAGTCCCTTGTATTGGAAGGCAGATCCTCAACCACTGGACCACTAGGGAAGTCCCTCTAAAAATATTTAGAAGAAGAAAACAGAAATTTGCAGTTCCTTGTCCCACACAATGCAGTCTTGACTGACTAGCACACACTTCCAAAATCAACCATTGGCCAGCTTTGGGATCTTGGGCTTGTCATTTCAACCCTCTGGTTCTGCTGCTTCTTTTTCTAAATAAAAACTGGACCAGATCATTTCTAAGCTTCCTTCTGCTTCTAACAATTCTCCCTCAAAATAAAGTTTACATTTTATAAACATAAAATGTTATGTTTTATAAACATACATGAGAACTCCTAAAGGCTGAGGTTGCTACATAAATAAAAATCCACTTCGTTTCTAATATTTACCTTTTATAACCCAAAGTAAGAAATAATCTTTAGATAAAATAAAAAACTTAAAAAATTTTTAAGAAACATATCATTAAATCCTTAACAAATGCTTACAGAGCAACAACGATGGACTAATGGAGCATAAATACTTGAAATATTTACCTGTACTTTATTTTGTGAATGATTCAGAACGAAACTTCTGTTAATAAAGATTTTAATAATAGCCTGCCCAGTAAGCACCAAGTGTGATAGAAAATAGAACATGGGGAATGGAATGTAGCTTCAGGTGATATGCCTTCAGAACTCAGTGACTTTCTAAACTGATTTTATAATTAGAAGGATATTTTTAGCTTATTTTTCAATTGGAAGGTTTTATTATGCTCATGTCAATATACGTAATTTCACTTGAATATTTTCTGATTTTAATGATGAATCTTTCCTCCTCGGTGCAGCACTGTGTTCCCAGCTCCCGTTTAGTGTTAAACCAAGTTTCAGGGGCGTTTAAACCTCTCAAAGCAGCAGGTCCCAGTGACTGCCGCGCACTGCACCTCCTGGGACCCTGACAAAAGGTGCGGAGCCCCTGTCTCAGTGTAGGGACGGCCCTATCCACCTCGAATTCAGTGCCAGGCAGCGCCACCTGTTACACAGAGTTAAGGGCCCAGTGGCGGTGCCCTAGGGAGCCTCAACCAGGAAGGGTGAGGACTTAGGAGGTGGGGTGGGCAGAGTCCTAGCAGAGAAAGATGGCAAGGAGTGGGAGACCTGGTAAAGAGCCTGTTACAGAGGCAGGAGGGGGCCTTCACCCACAGGGGTTGGGGTCCAAAGAGGTGAGCAGAGAAGAGACAAAAGCAGACCCACAGGATAAAAGCGGGACAGAGAGAAGGCTGGACAGAGAGAGTGAAAAGTGAAAGTCACTCAGTTCTGACCGACTCTTTGTGACCTCCTTGACTATACAGTCCATGGAATTCTCCAGGCCAGAATACTGGAGTGGGTAGCCGTTCTCTTCTCCAGGGGATCTTCCCAACCAGGGATGGAACCCAGGTCTCCCGTATTGCAGGTAGATTCTTTACCAGCTGAGCCACAGGGAAGCCTGAATGGGGGGGTGGGGGGTGGGGTCCAAATACCAAAGAAGGGACTGCTTCGAAAGCCTTTAGGGATCCAGGGGACAGTGAGGCTTTGACCTGGGGGGTGACAGGAGGTACAAGAGCACTTGAGGCTGGCTCCGGGTTCTGCCTGGTCTCCTGGTTGTCTGGGGGACATCCGGCAGGGGGAATGTGAGCACTGGTGGAGTGTTTAGCAGATATCCTGGTGGAGATGGCTGGTTGACAGATAAAAGTGCAGAGCCCAAGAGAGGACTGTCTGGAGATACTCAGAATGAGTCTAGGAAGGGAGGGGCTTGGGTTGGAATGAGAGATGACCAGGTGGTTGTCGTGCAAATATCCTGGGGCCTTAAGGGCAAGAAGAGACCAGACCTGTCCATTCCGGCCCCTCAAGGGTGAATGGGGCTAAGAGGCAGCATAGGAACTGGTTTGTGTCAGCCTGAGCACCTATTGTTGAGTGGAATGTGCCCAGATGGCCAGGGGCACCCACTGTAGTCTGTGTAGGGGAGTTAGTTCCCTCCAGGTGAGAAAAACTGACTCATTTGAAAAGACCCTGATGCTGGGAAAGATTGAAGGCAGGAGGAGAAGGGGACGACAGAGGATGAGATGGTTGGATGGCATCACTGAGTCGATGGACATGGGCTTGAGTAGGCTCCAGGAGTTGGTGATGGACAGGGAGGCCTGGCCTGGCCTGCTGCAGTCCGTGGGGTCCCAAAGAGTCAGACACAACTGAGTGGCTGAACTGAAATGAACTGAGGCAAGATCTTAGGCTCTTTCCTAAAATGCTTTCTCACCTTTGACTAGAGATCTAGGTGGCTGGCTAACCAGCCACCCCTCCCACCAGGAGTATTTGCATGGAAAACCAGGAATTTGTTCATTTAAACAAATGCCCCTAGGGAGGACCGTGCCCGGGAAGGTGCGGAGATTTCCCACTTTGGTCTACACTGTACTACTGCCTTGCCCCCAGGTACCCTCCGGAGAGCTGGGCTGGTCTTGGCCCGCAGAAACGGCTGTCCCGGCATCCGAACCGCCCAGGGGAGCCGCGGGGGAGGCGGGGGCGGGCTGGGCGCTGAAAAGGACGCCGGGGATTGCAGCCACTTGTCTTGCTGGACTTGGAGTCCGATTTTGGAGTTGTCCCTCTAGATTTCTACTTCACGCCCGACCACTCGCACTACCCTCCCCTCCAGTGTCCTATGTTTACTCTCTGTAACCCTAAGCCAGCTGAACTACTTAACTCAGAGGCTGTTGTTGATGTTGTTGAGTTGCTAAGTCGTGTCTGAGTCTTTGGGACCCCATGGACTGTAACCAGCCAGGCTCCTCTGTCCATGGGATTCTCCAGGCAAGAATAGTGGAGTGGGTCGCCATTTTCTCCTCCAGGGGTTCTTCCACAGCCAGGAATCCAACCCACATCTCCTGCTTGGCGGGCAGTTTTCTTTACCACTACGCCACCAGGGAAGCCCTTCCAAAAGTCAGTGTGAGTGGGCAGGGCAACTGAGTGGAGGATGAGAACACCTTGTTTCTCCTCCTCTCGCTCCCCTGTACCCATCCCGGGCCGCCAAGGCCTCGGGGTACCTGGGGGCAGCCAGACTCCTCCGTGAGAGGCCTCGGAGCTGGCCCCCTCTCCATAGTCTGGTCAGGAGTGGAAGCCCTCCAGTCCCTCTTGGGGCTGGACCCGGGCGGCAGAGGCTGGGGTCTCCTGGCCGTTCCCTGTGAAGACCGCAGAGGATGTGCGCCGTGGGCAGGGTGGGGGTCCGAGGGCGAACAGGGCAGAGGGTCGCCTCGCCCCTTCCTTCCAAGCTGGCTCCGCGATCTGGCGAGGTCTGGCCAGATGTCGAGGAAGGGCCGAGAAGACCACAGCGCGCCGGCCCCCACCCATCCTGTCCTCCAAGTCCGCTCTGGTGGGGCAAGGCCCGCGCCCGAGGAGGGAGGCGCGGATCCGGCGGGGAGGTCCCGGGCCGCAGTCGGCGCCCGGAGGGCCCGGGTCGCGCCGGGTCCAGGCTCCCCCGCCTCGCTGCCGCCCGGCCTCGCCCCCGCCGCGCGCGCCCCTCCCGCCTCCTCCGTTGCCGTGGCAACCCCGGGAGCCTCCAGGCGCGCGCCCGCCCGCCTGCCTGCTGGAGCGCTCGGCGGCGGCGGCGGCAGCTCCGGCTCCAGCCGAGCGCGCGGTGACCCCGCTCCGGAGCCCGTTCGTCCCCCCCAGCGCGGCTCCCAACCCGGCCCCAGAGCCGGCCTGGCTGCCGGCCCTCATGGAGCTGCTGGCCGCAGCCTTCAACGCCGCCTGCGCCGTGGACCACGACAGCTCCACCTCGGAGAGCGACGCGCGCGACTCAGCGGCGGGACACCTGCCCGGCAGGTGAGGACCAGCGGCCGTGCCGACCCCCGAGCGCCGCCGCTGCGCGTCTGCGGCCCCAACTCGCGTCTCCGGCCAGGGACGCCTACCCGAACGGCCTGTCCCCGCACCCCTCCCCGCGGACCCCGCCGCCCCTCACTCCCCCGGCGGGCCCCCATCGTGCCGGCACGCAGCCTGGGGTCGGGGGTGCACCCCAGCCGGATCGGCGACACCCCGGGCCCCGTCCTGGCCGCCTCCCGCGCCCTCTCCCGGGCGCCCTGGGCGCACGCGTCCCATTGGGCTCCCAGTCTCCGCGCCGCGTGGCCCTGGGGCGGTCGCTAGAGGGGACAGGGGGCCGTGTGACCGCGCGCGGCGCGGGGTGCGCAGTGCGCGCAGGGCTCCTGGCCGCGGGACCCGTCGGGGCGGCCGCTCGGCGCCGCGGAGCGGGCAGGGCGCGCCAAGTTTCCGACGCCTGCCCGCGAGCTCCGAAAACATGAAGGTCTGGGCGGGCTGGGGTGGGAATGAATCACCCGGTCGCGCCCTGGTGCGGTGACAAAAAGGACTTGTGGGGCACGCTCGGCCGGGAGGGGCGGCGGCGCTTGCGGCCGCTCGGCCTGGACATCCCGGGGCAGAGTCCAGCTGGCCAGGGCCGCCCCTGCGGACGCCTCTCGCGGGCTAGCCGAGGTGGTTCGCTGCTTAAAAATAACCCGCCCTGCCCCTCCTACAGCGAGTCGTCCTCCACCCCAGGAAATGGGGCCACGCCCGAGGAGTTCCCAGCCCTCGCCGACAGCCCCACCACGCTCACCGAGGCCTTGCAGATGATCCACCCTATTCCTGCCGACTCCTGGAGAAACCTCATCGAACAAATAGGTGGGTGTCCCCGGCGGCGGCGCGGCGTCCCTGGGGGGAAAAGGGGGCTCCTGGTGGGCTCAGGGTTCCCCTGCTCCTGGAATGCTGTTGCGCTTCACTTGGGCAAAACGCACCTGACAAGGAAGGTTATTAACATATTTGGCTCTAATGGTTCCTTAGGCAAAACTGCCACATGTTACTAGTAAGCTGTATAATTGGGCTTGAGCAAATGTGTCTTCCCTGCTCCCTTAGACAGGTGTACTTGCCCGGCTCTTCCCTGGGCAAGGAGGACTCTCTGTCCTCTTATCTCTTCTGCCAGGAAATCGAGGGGTGAAGTGCTTCTGGGCCATGCAGGAGGGAGGGCTCTGGTGAGTCTCCCTGGCCATCTCAGGGACCTGGGGTAGACCTGGAAAGGGAGAGGGGTCTGCAGAGGTAGGGGGGCGTTCTGCAGAGAGTCTGGCTGACTCAAGCCATTCTGGAAGGAGAAGCAGTGACCAACTTTGCTTCAGGGAAGGAGAGGTACAGTAGAGAGAAGGCGAGAGCCCCAGAGGCCCCCACCCTCACTCCCCGGGTTAGGGAGAGAAGCCTGGCTCCATCTGCCTGTCCAGAGCGGGGCTAGAAGTCTGGTGGGCACAGCCTGCCTGTCCAGCTGCCACGCAGCTGCAGCTGAGACCCTGTGAAAGCAGACAGTGGAGTGAGAAGGCGTCCCAAGAACCCCAGCACTTGGATTTAAAAGTCAAGAATTGTTGACGTCAAACTCGTTTTTGTCCTCACCAAAGGGGGCCGTGAGTGGGTAATGTGCGGAATGGGATGGCCTTGAGATCTTTTCTGCTCTTCGTGTTGTCAGAGCAGCAGTTTATTCATTGAATTAAAATTTTGACTTGAAAACGTCCTTCTCTAAATTGATCGTTATTGTCCCTCATCCCAAACATTCGGGCAGACACAAAGTGTCTCTGGTAGAAGGGGGCTTCCTTTGCCCTGGGACACCAGTGTTTGGGAGACTTTTCAGGCAAGTTCCCTCCTCCCTGGCTGGGGTTTTTCTGGACTGAACCGTGGGAGGAGCCAAGCCCCTGCAAAGCTGAAGGTGGAGCACTACACAGGTAAGCCTCCCAGACACCAGGGATTTTGTTCCCAGCCCCCTGTGTGTAGGGCTGGGTGGTGGCGGCTTTTCTGTTTGTTTGCTGGAGCAAATGTGGGGCTGTTCTGAGGACAGGCACCCACGAAAATCCCTTTGTCCCACCTCGGTCACATTGCCCTTTGTAGCGAGGAGGGCCACCGTGGCCTCGGCATGCGCTGGGAGCCTTGACTCCCACCCTCTAGAAAGGGATACCTCTGGCTGGGATCGACGTCAGAACTAGGAAGGAAATCGAGGTGGGGGTGGGGAGATCCGTGCCTCGAATCACGGAGAGAGAAGCTCCCTTCTCAGCGTGGGCATGCGGAGACCTCCTTCCTGGAGAGCCAGTGGCATCAGCTCAAGGCTGGGGTACTGTGCTGCTCCCGGCCCACAGTTTCCTCCTGCGGTGAACAGTGGAGACTGACATCCCCAGGCGTTTCTCCCCCCATGTGCTGGTGTCATGGTGAATGTGTTACCGGCTTTTGGGCTGGATCCCGGGTCAGTGCTCAACAGATGTGCTGAACACACAGGGCCGAGGCTGCCTGCTTCTCACATCCTTTGTCCTCAACTCGAGGCCTATGCCAAGCAGATTCCTACAAGAGGCCAGCTGCTCTCACTTAGCTCAGTGAATGAAGGGGATTCTTTGCCAGGTATCAGGAGAGGACAACACGTTCCTAAAGATGCAGAGGTGTCTTAAGAGGGGAGGAAAGTGGGAACACGCTGGGCATTTATGCACCACTGTGCTGGACTGCGGTGGTTCCCACTCAAGCCGGGAGAGAATGATGCCAGGACTGTGTGTGGCGTGGTATGCGGTTGTCGTCGTTGGTGGTGCTGGTGGCCCTGAAGATCACAGACCCCGAGGCCCCGTGATTGTGCGTGTTTTTGTGTGTGCACGCGTGTATGTGTGTGCTGTGGTTGTCTCTGGCACCTAGCAAATGCTTGGTGCATAGAAGCTGCTCACTAAAAAATAAAATTCCCTGCCCTTTGGAAGTTCCTATCTGAAGAATTCAAAGGGAAGAAAAAGGTTCTCTTCAAAATAAGATTTTGAAGGACTCCAGGAGCCTTGCTTATCCTCTTCTGCAGGGCAGCATGGCCAGCCCAATATAGATCATTTTAATTAGGAGAGATGGGAACTGAGCCTTCTAATGATGCTTGTATATAATACCAGGTGCAGGCTTTTACAGGTAAAGTTAATTTTGCTTAATGAATGTACAAAATTGAAAAACATGATACATCATCAGTATACCTCAAGTACAAAACTTTCATCAGCTAATCTAGTTCCTTACTTATAGATACTTTGTTTCTATTGTAATCTGAATTTTAAGGCTAATAAAAATAAACATATTATCAAAAAAAAATGGTTACACAGTGTGTCAGATAATCCTTTGTAATCACAGTAACTCCAGGAAAACTGGTATTTAAATTCATAGTCTGAAGGCTTCAGAAAGAAGTATGAAGTTTTAAGAAAATGCTATAATTACTTGTATTGGGAGTCTTTGGCTGAGTGTAATAGAATACCCAGCTTAAAAAAAAAAATGACCTGAAAGAATGAAAGTATTCTTTTTTAATGGATCCAGGAATGAGAAAGAAAGTTCTGGAGTTGGTTCAAGTCAAGCAGTCACCTAGCTCCTTTCCCTCTTCCATTCTCAGCGTTTGGGCTTCATGTCACCAGATGGCTGCCACAGCTCCATGCCTCACATCCTCAAGCAGCCACATATAAAACCCAAAAAATAAAAGCCATTTGTTCAGTGATCAAACCCGTGTCCTCTGCATTGACAGGCAAATTCTTAACCACTGGACCACCAGTGAAGTTCCCCTGGTTGCTTTAAACTTCCATGAAAATAGTATTAGAATCACAGGAGAATAATTTAGTCAGTGTTGCCAACAATAGTTATATCTTATGCTCATCACTAAACTGGTTTGTGTAGTGACTTTAAACCTCTGCCTTCACAGCTCAATCTGGGTTGCATTTAACATAGATTTTCTTTGTCATTACTTTGTCAAATTAACTCCATGTTGTAATCTGCTAGATTCTAATGTAAAATCACAGTATCTTTTTTTTTTAAGTAAAGCTATACTAATTATAAAGGATTTGTAATTTAGAATTATGGAGCATAAGAAGCCAAGTAATTTAACCCACACATAATTTATTGGGTTTTTGTTATTTATAAACTATGAATATAATTTATCCAGCCATTTTTCAGGATTTAGAAGATGGTCTGTTTTTCCCTTCCTTTTTTCTTCATGTTAGATGTACTTAGCAATTAAAGAAGGAATAATAGGTAATATTTATACTGCATTGCATGAGAAAGTGCTTTACAAGTAGTACACTTATCCCTGTTAGAACTTTCCCAGGAAAATCATCTCTTTTTTTGCGGGGGGGGGGGAGGGAGGAGGGTTGTGCCAGGTCTTAGCTGTGGCACACAGGATCTTTGATCTTTGTTGCAGCACGTGGGATCTAGTTTCCTGAGCAGGAATTGAACCCAGGCCCCCTGCATTGAGAGCACGGAGTCTTAGCCACTGGACCATCAGAGACGTCCCCATCCTTGTTTTTAAAGATAGAAATAGCAAGGGCCCCAGCTGCTCTCCCAGGCTCCAGACCAACCCAGCTGCCCACTGGTCCTCCCCACCTGCGTAGCCATCCGCTGGACCAGCGTCTCTCCACCGCCCTATCCACAGTCAGACCCTCCTGCCACGTTCTGAGTAGGGCCGCCAGACCTCCCCTGCCGACTGGTCACCCGAATATCCCTTGTTGCCCAGCACCAGCCAATCACCAGGCCCCGTCTTACTCCTTGTAACTATCCCTGAATCAGGCACACGGCCCCATCCTTCCCCACCACGGTGTGCGGGCCTCCATCACCGCTCCCCTGGAGAATGGGCATGGCCTCTTTCTTCCCGTCCATGGGCCTGCTATGATGTAGACCAGAGCTGCTTGCCTGAGGGGCCTCCCCTGGGGCTTGCCTTTAGCCCACAGGATGGATAAGACCCTAGGGGTGACCCTTATCTCTTCCCAGCCTCATCGCCAGCGAGGCAGCCCCACCTCCCCTTTCCCTGGACCGGGAGCCTTCTTGCCCCTGAACCTTTCTGCTGCTCCTCTGTGGGGAGACCATCCCTCACCCTGTGGCCAGGACATCCAAAAAGGAATTTTCCCCTGTGGAGGTGCTGCATTTTTACTTACTCCTCTGTACCCCCAAATCTCCTTGGAGACTCAGAAGTCACTTATTTCAGATCAGGGAAGTAAATCTAAAAGTACAAAAGAAAATAAAAAAGCATGTTTCCCTTTTGAATCATAAGGTTGATGAAATATTGGTTTTTTTCCTTCAAAATGAGAATTTACAACGACTCCCATTTCACTGATGAATAGACTTGAGTTTTAATACTGAAGCATTTAAGGCTTTGAGAAGTGTCCTGCTGGGATGCTGAAACATAATCGGGCCATTTCCGTCAACTCTGCACACATTGGTTATTAACATGACAGGTTCTGGATCCTTGTTGTTTGCTGGTTATGTGTGTGACAAGCATTTATTTGTGTGACTGGATTTTGATTCTATTCAGGGATTTCTTTATTCCTTGTTAGAAAAAATAAACTTATGCTTGCAGATCCTTCCCAAGAAATGAAGACAGTGGCAGTTCGTTCAGCAGCCCATCCCTGAGAGCTGTGGGGTTCTGGCTTTCTTTGCATTTTCATAGGCAAAGCATTTCTCCTTGACCTCTGGTGGCTCAGATGGTAAAGTATCTGCCTACCATTCGGGAGACCTGGGTTCGATCCTTGGGTCAGCAAGATCCCTGGAGAAGGGACTGGCAACCCCCTCCAGTATTCTTACCTGGAGAATCCCATGGACAGAGGAGCCTAGCAAGCTACAGTCCATGGGGTCACAAAGAGTCGGACAGGACTGAGCGACTGATGCTTTGACGTTTTCACTGTCAGGAGTCTAAAGCTGTGACTTAGTGATTTGGAAAGCTCCGTATCTCTATCGTGTCTTCAAAATGGTTTGATTTGATTTCAGGGCTCCTGTATCAGGAATACCGAGATAAATCAACTCTCCAAGAGATTGAAACCAGGAGGCAACAAGATGCAGAAATACAAGGCGGTGCTGATGGGTGCCCGTCCAGCGAGGAGGCTCCGGAGGAAGAGGACGGGGAGGAGGAGGCGGAGCCAGCAAGCCCACCCGAGAGGAAGGCCCTGCCCCAGATCTGCCTGCTCAGCAACCCCCACTCGAGATTCAACCTCTGGCAGGATCTCCCGGAGATTCAGAGCAGCGGTGTGCTGGACATCCTTCAGCCGGAGGAGATCAGACTGCAGGAGGTAACAGGCTGCCTGGGGTGAGAGCTTCTGGTCAGAACAAACCGGTGTTTTAACCAGCGTTGGTTGGTGAGGCTACCTCTCTGGGGTGAGGCTGGTTCACCAGAGGAGTTACTGGCAGGGTACCTCTATCCCCAGCATGCAGGAAAATTCACATTATTTAATGTGCATGGGTGTGTGCCAAGTCACTTCAGCCGTGTCCAACTCTGTGTGACCCCGTGGACAGTAACCCAGCGGGCTCTTCTGTCTATGGGATTCTCCAGGCAAAAATACTGGAGTCGGTTGCCATTTCCTCCTCCAGGGGATCTTCCTTTCCCAAGGATCAAACCCACGTCTCTTAAGTCTCCTGCATTGGCAGGCGGGCTCTTTACCGCTGGCGTCACTGGGGAAGCACAGGCAACAGAAACTAGCCAGTTACCTCCTAGGATAGCTCAACCCCGGTGTTGAGTAACCCCAGTGTTGAGTGTTCTCCGAGTTGTTGTCTCTGTAGATAGTAAGATTGTATTCTCTAAACCCTTGCTTGTTACTGTGGAGAATCTCTGTGGCACCTTTGGGCACCGATACAGTCGGTGATGCTGAATTCCATGTGATTGTGAACTGGCTCTGTTCATCTGTACTTTATGTTTCATGTGGACATCTTTATTTCAAATTTTCGCTTGAACCTTGGGTGAGTAGGGCTCTGAAAGAAAGCCCTCAGCATATCCACCCCTCCTGAAACGGTGTGGAAATCTAGGACTTGTGTCTCTTCTTGCGCCTTCATCTGATGGTCCAGGCAGACCCTGCCTGTCAGGCTGAGGCAGGATCACAGAGTCGCTTAATAGTTTGTGGCTAACAGGGAGAAATAATCCATAAAACACGAACAGTAATAGAAGTGAGAAGCTAAGAAATGTAGGTGTTGGATATATATTTATATAGTCATATATATGTATATAGCTTTATATACAGAGAGTTGGATCAGTTCTTTTAAGATTTTTTTTAATGTGGGCTATTTTTAAGGTATTTAATGAATTTCTTACAATGTTGCTTCTGTTTAATGTTTTGGGTTTTGGGCCATGAGGCCTTCTGGGATCTTAGCTCCTTGACGAGGGATCGAACCTGCACCTTTTGCATTGGAACGAAGTCTTAACCACTGGACAGCCAGGGAAGTCCCCGTTCAATCCAGTTCTGTCACCTCTACCCTCTCACGCCCCGTGTCCTCAGTACCCCCACTCACATGCTCCTTCAAGCCCGCCCTTGAGCTTGTTCCTAGTTGCAGTCCTGACTTGCCTTAGCTCTTGGCTCACCTGTGCGAGATTCTATAGAAACATTCATTCTTCTCATTTATTTAAAAGGCAAAACTGCAGACTGCGCACACATATTGACCAGGTTCATCAAGTGCAAGCTCGGGTGGTATGATGCCTTTGCCCCTAGAGAAGCCTTGATGACACTCGAGGTTTGAAGCGCCATCCAGGGTCCACTGCACCCTGCCCAGCAGACTCAGGAGAGATGATTTTAGAGTCTGACACCGCTTGTGACTCATGAGCGATGATTTGTAAGCAATGCCACAGAAGTTGTTGTTGTTGTTTTTTTAGTGAAACTGATGTCAGTAGTGTTTAGTCATCCTACGGGGCTCCTCCCAGCTTCTCACAGGATCCTGGTGAGAGGGTGGAAAGGACCACGTGCCCCACCAGAAGCAAAGATGCATGGTCAGGAGGTTTCCACAAGGCAGGTGGAGCTGGACTGAGGAAATCCCAGCAGGCTTTGCCACCCAAAGCAACCATCTGGAAGGTTCTAGAACCCACCCCTCTGCAGGTGGCCATCCTCCTACCTGAGAGACCCAGGGGCTCCACCACCTGCCCACAGAGCCACCATCACTCACCTTTTTTCCCTTCCAGTTTTATTTGAGATATAATCGACACACTTCACTGGGTAAGTTTAAGATGTATGATTTGACTTCTATGCATCATGAACTAATGACCACAGTAGTTGTTGTCCACTGCTAAGCTGTTTCTGACTCTTCATGACCCCCTGGACTACAGCACGCCAGGCTTCCTTGTCCTTCACCATCTCCCGTAGTTTGCTCACGTTCATGTCCGTTGAGTCTGTGACGCTATCTAACCATCTCATCCTCTGCCACTCCCTTCTCCTTTTGCCTTCAACCTTTCCCAGCATCAGTCCTGCCAGTGTATATTCAAGGTTGGGAAATTCCCTTTAGGATTGACTGGTTTGATTTGCTTGCTGTCCAAGGGACTCTCAAGAGTCTTATCCAGCCCAATTAGAAAGCACCATTTCTTCAGCACTCAGCCTTCTTTATGTTCCAACTCTCACATCCATACATGACTACTAGAAAACCATAGCTTTGATTCTGTATAGACTTTGGATAGCAAAGTGATGTCTCTGCTTTTTAACATGCTATCTAGGTTTGTCATAGCTTTTCTTGCAAGGAGCAAGCGTGTTTTAATTTCATGGCTGCAGTCATTGTCCACAGTGATTTTGGAGCCCAAGAAAATAAAATCTGCCACTGTTTCCACTTTTTCCTCATATATTTGCCATGAAGTGATAGGAATGGATGCCATGATCTTCGTTTTTTGAATGTTGAGTTTCAAGCCGACTTTTCACTCTCCTCTTTCACCTTCATCAACAAGGTCTTCAGTTCCGCTTTGCTTTCTGCCATAATGCTGGTGTCTTCTGTATATCTGAGGTTGCTATTTCTCCTGGAAATCTTGATTCTAACTTGTGATTCATTCAGCTCGGCATTTCACATGATGTGCTCTGCATATAAGCTCAATAAGCAGAGTGACAGTATATAGCCTGGGTATACTCCTTTCCCAATTGTGAACTAGTCACAATTGGATTCTAACTGTTGCTTCTTGACCTGCATACAGGTTTCTCAGGAGACAGGTAAGGTGGTCTGTTATTCCCATCTCTTTAAGCCTCAGTTTGTTGTGATCCACATAGTCAAAGGCTTTAGGGTAGTCAGTGAAGCAGAAGTTTTTCTGGAATTCTCTTGATTTTTGTATGATTCAGCAGGTGTTGGCAATTTGATCTGTGATTTCTCTCTCTTTTCTAAATTCAGCTAGTATATCTGGAAGTTCTCTGTTCTTGTACTGTTGGGGCCTAGCTTGAAAGATTTTGAGTATTACTTTGCTAGCCTGTGAGATGAGTGCAATTGTGCAGCAGTTTGAACATTCTTTGGCATTGCCTTTCTTTGGGATTGGAATGAAAACTGACCTCTTCCAGTCCTGTGGCCAAATTTTGGTGAGTTTTCCAAATTTGCTGGCATACTGAATGCAGCACTTTAATAGCATCATCTTTTAGGATTTGAAATACCTCAGCTGGAATTCTGTCACCTCCACTAGCTTTGTTTGTAGTGATGCTTCCTAAGGCCCACTTAACGTCACACTCCAGGATGTCTGGCTCTAGGTGAGCGACCACACCATCATGGTTAGCCAGGTCATTAAGACCTTTTCTGTACAGTTCTTCTGTGTATTCTTGTCACCTCTTCTTAATCTTTTCTGCTTTTGTTAGGTCCATACCATTTCTGGCCTTTATTGAGCCCATCTTTGCATGAAATGTTCCCTTGGTATCTTCAGTTTTCTTGAAGAGATCTCTAGTCTTTCCCATTCTATTGTTTTCATCTATTTCTTTATATTGTTCAGTTAAGAAGGCTTTCTTATTTCTCCTTGCTATTCTCTGGAATTCTGCTTTCAGTTGGGTATATCTTTCCCTTTCTCCTTTGCCTTTCCTTTCTCTTCTTTTCTAAGCTATTTGTAAGGCCTCCTCAGACAACTACTTTGCCTTCTTGCATTTTTTTCCCTTTGGGATTATTTTAGTCACTGCCTCCTATACAGTGTTACAAACCTCTGTCCATAGTTCTTCAGGCACTCTGTCTATCAGATCTAATCCCTTGAATCTATTTGTCACTTCCACTGTATAATCATAAGAGATTTGATTTAGGTCATACTTGGATGGTCTAGTGGCTTTCCCTATTTTCTTCAATTTAAGTCTGAATTTTGCAATAAGGAGTTCATGATCTGGGCCATAGTCAGCTCCCGGTCTTGTTTTTTCTGACTTTATAGAGCTTCTCCATCTCTGGCTGCAAAGAGCATAATCAATCTGATTTTGATATTGACCATCTGGTGATGTCCATATGTAGAGTCTTCTCTTGTATTGTTGGAAGAAGGTTTGTGTTGTTTGCTATGATCAGTGTGTTCTCTTGGCAAAACTCTATTAGCCTTTGCCCTGCTTCATTCTGAACTCCAAGGCCAGACTTGCCTGTTACTCCAGGTATCTCTTGACTTCCTACTTTTGCATTCCAGTCCCCTGTGATGAAAAGGACATCTTTCTTTGGTGTTCCTTCTAGAAGGTCTTGTAGGTCTTCATAGAACCGTTCAACTTCAGGTTCTTTGGCATCAGTCCTTGGGGCATAGACTTGGATTACTGTGATATTGAATGGTTTGCCTTGGAAACAAGATCATTCTGTCATTTTTGAGATTGCACCCAAGTGCTGCGTTTTGGACTCCTTAGTTGACTATGCGGGCTACACTATTTCTTCTAAGGGATTCTTGTCCACAGTAGTAGATATAATGGTCATCTGAGTTAAATTTGCCCAGTCCCATCCATTTTAGCTCACTGCATCCCTAAGATGTTGATGTTCACTCTTGCCATCCCCTGCCCAACTTACCTTGATTTATGGATCTAACATTCTAGGTTCCTATGCAGTATTGTTCTTTACAATGTCAGACTTGACTTTTACCACCAGACACATCTGCAGCTGGGAGTTATTTCTGCTTTGGCTCAGCCTTTTCTACCGTAGAGCCTGTAGACTCGAAGACTGGGCAGCCTCAGGCCAAACAAATAACAGAGAGGGAGCACGAACCCCACCATCAGCAGAATATTTGATTAAAGTTTTGCCCACAGTGTTTCCCCACAGCCAGTCCCTCCCGCCAGGAAACTTGCACAGGCCCCTTCTTCTATCCGTCAGAGGGCTGACAATGAGTTTAGTGGTCCTCTGTCATCTCATTAGATACAACATTAAAGAAATAAAGAAAAAAATTTCCTTATGCTGAGAACTCAGGATTTACTCTTTTGACTCTCATATATAACATGTAATTAACAGTAGTGTTAATTATATTTATCATACTATACATTACATCTTATTACTGGAAGTGTGTACCTTTTGATTACCTCAGTCAGTTCCCTTTTCCCATCCCTGTACTTCACCCCACCCCACCCCACCCCTGCCTTGTTAACCATAGTCTGATCTCTTTTTCTATAAGTTGCTGATAGATTTTTAATTTGATATAGTCCCATGCATTTGTTTTTGCTTTGTTTCCCTTGCACCATCCCTAAGTTTGACTTTCATATAAAAGGAATTATACAGTGAAATTTTGCATTTGGCTTTTTTTCATAAAATATTACCATCATGCACCTTTTTCCTAGTCCTCAAAATACAGAAAAGTGTCTAGTTTTTGAGAGAATTCTTGTTTATATTCTTGTTTATTTTTTTTACCTTGATAATTAGATAAATAAATTTAAATTACTTTGGAAAGCTTAGAGATAAACCCCAGTAGAACTTAAAACATGGTATAAATCTCTTACGACAACAAGCCAAAAGCAGAGAAAGCAGGGGTCTTATAAGAAAAGGAATGCAAACAGTAAAAGGTCGGCATAAAAAAAATATATAAAATAAGGTGACAGAGTTCATAGCAAACATATTTGCTATAACCATAAATGTAAATTGCTTAAATCCTCCACTGAAAGCCAGAAATTATCCAGCTGATGAGAAAACTAAACCCACAATATTATCACACAGATTAGAATTCAGAGCAAGAAAAGCTACCAAAGGGAACAGTGACACCATTTTGTACAGTTAAAGATTATCGCTTTATTTGTCAGTTTTAAAATTAAATAAGCTACTCATTAATATGTTTTCATTTAAAAAAATGCAAACAGTGTACATGTGTGCAGGCTTTTTCTTGGCTCCTGGCTGGAGGACCAACTGTTTTTACTTTTTCCTGATAAATTACAGACGTTGCACGCTGTGTGATTTTGGACTTGAGACACTTGTGAAAACTCTGAAGTGCGAAATCCTTTTCGATCCTTATGATGCTGTCCCCATATTTTATACTTGTTTTATTCAAGAGCAGTTTGATTCTGGTTTTGGTTTTTAGCAACTTGACTTTCGCTGACCTCTGAGAGCTTCCAGGTTACTTTCATAAAAACAACTCCCTTTGCACTGAAAATTTTTTAGTTTTTTTTGCTTAAGGACATTTCAGAAGAAGTACGACTGGCTTGAATAAGTTTAAGGACAAGCACTAGTACCACCTGGGAAGCCCCAGCTGCACGGTAGATACCCAGAAATGGAATTGTGGGTCGAAAGTGAAGTGCATTTTAAATGGTGGTGGTGGTGGTGTGATGGTTTAGTGTGAAGTTGTATCTGACTCTTTGTGACCCCGTGGACCCCATGCCTGCCAGGTTCCTCTGTCCATGGGATTTCTGGATGGATACTCCCTGTCGACTAAAAAGATGCACGACATGAGAGTTGCAGGTTGTTTTATTTGGGGCAAAATGAGGAACGCAGCCTGAGAGACAGCCCCTTGGATAGCTCCGAGAGCCTGCTCCAAAGAGGCGGTGGGGCAAGGTCAGTATATACGATTCTGGTGAAGGAGGAGTTCGGTACAATCAAGCATTCGTTTTACAAAGGCTTTCTGCTAGTCAGGAGGAGCTGATGTCCCCGTGAAGGGGTTTAGTGCTTTTCTAGCTAGGAGGAGATGCAAGGCTTGGGTCATGAAGTGAGTTCCTGAAAATATCTGACCATCTAAAGACCCGTTCCACCAGTTTCCCTGGAGCACAGAGAGCCTCACTCTCCACCCCGAACACCCTCGGGGGGCATTGCAGGTCAGCAGCCGCCCAGCACAGGGTTCAGTCTCTGCACTGCAAGGCAGATTCTTAACCACTGGATCACCAGGGAAGTCCCTGAGCATCGTTTCTTATGCCCACTGGCTGTTTCCGTTTCTTTGTGAATTGCCTGTTCTTCTTACTCTTTGCCTTTTTTCCTATAGGGTTGTCTGTGTTTGTCTTCTTGATGGAGAGCAGCTTTTTACATATTCTGGATATTATTTGTTTATATGTTTCAAACATATTCTCCCACAGTAAAGCCATGGGGAGTGGGTGATGTAACACAGAGTTTATGCCCACAAGCGCTGGAGCCCAGGTGCCTGGCTTTGAATCCCGGTTCTGCTACTTCTTAGCTGGGAGCTGTGCTGTGCTTTAGTCGCTCATTGGTGACTGTTTGCGGCCCCGTGGACTGTAGCCCGCAAGGCTCCTCTGTCCATGGGGATTCTCCAGGCAAGAATACTGGAGTTGCCATGGGTTACTGGAGGTAAGGTTACTGGAGGTAAGAATACTGGAGCGCATGGGTTGCCTTGCCCTCCTCCAGGGGATCTTCCCAACCCAGGGATCAAACCCAGGTCTCCCACATTGCAGGCAGATTCTTTACCATCTGAGCTACCAGGGAAACCCATGAATACTGGAGTGGATAAACTATCTCTTCTCCAGGGGATCGTTCCGACCCAGGAATTGGACAAATTACTTAACTTCTCTGTGCCTATGCTTCCTTGTCTGTAAAGCTGAGCTCATACACAGGGTTGTGAAGGTCAAATGAGTTACTACAGATGAAGAGCTGGCAGCAGGCTGACAGTGATCGAGCCTTCTTCAGTTGTATCTTTTTCTACTTGAAAATCTTTTCTCGTATTTATAGAAAATCTGTCAGTCTTTTTATTCATTTAAACCTAATCTTCTGGATGTTGTGTTGTATGATTAGGAAGGTCATTCCCAAGAGGTACAGTTTACAGGGATAAGGTTACTGTGAGAAAGTGTCTTGGAATGGAACCCCAGGTAGAGCAGAGTCAGGCAGAGACGTGCTCAGAAGCTGTCATGCCCACCGCCGTACTATTTCTGTAAGGGTGGGGCATAGCAGGGATACAAAGGGCCTGCCAACAGAGTGAGACTGACTTTAGGTATTTTCACTGAAGTCTTCGCTCTCTAAAGCTGCACTGCCCACTTCGTTAGCCCCCGTGACACGTGGCTCTTCAATACCTGACATGTGACTGATCTTCACTGAGATGGGCTGAGTGTGTAAAACCCATACCAAGTCTTGCAGACTTGAGACACAGAAAAAGAAAGCAAACTGTCTTATCAACAGTTTTTGTATTACATGTTGACTTAATATCCTGGATATATTAGATTAAATAAAATATATTCAAATTTCTTTTTACCTTTTTTAAAATATGATTACTAGAAAACCTTAAATTGTATGTGAGACCCACATTATATTTCGGTTGGACACAGTGCTCAAAAAAGAGGCAATATTTTATTTCCCAATGTCCATAAACACCATCAAAAAGTGGCCGTATATTAAGCCTTAAGAAAAAGCTCAATAAATATTTAATAAAATTGTATAGGACCTACTCTGTCACTACAATGCAGCAAAACAAGAATATAAGTTTAAACAATGTAAAAACCTCAAATCAGAAATGTTGGGTTGCCATTTCCTTCTCCGAGGGATCTTCCCAACCCAGGGATCTAACCCATGTCGCTTACATCTCCTGCATTGGCAGGCAGGTTCTTTGCCACTAGTGCCACCCATTTTCACATTACAAATAAAGTCCACAATTATAAAGATGTCAGCACTCCTCTCAGTAATTAGGAGAACTAGGAAACAAAAATTCAGTAAGGATCTAAGAAGAATTGAATGTCCTCGAACCACCTGGAATGAACTGACGTTTATAAGGTGCCCCACTCAACAGGAGCAGAACACACTTTGTTTTTCAAGTGCACATGGAATGTTCACCAAGATAGACCACACTGCACTTTAACAAATTAGAAGAACGTAAACCACACAGAGTGTGACCTCCCCTTAGTAGAATTAAACAGAAATCAACGACATAAAGATAACAGGAAAACCTCCAAGCACTTGGAAATCAAGCCTCGTGTTTCTATGTAATCCCTGAGTTAAAGAGGAAGTCTCCAGGGAATTTAGAAATGAATGAACTAGCCTTCTTCACAGACAGTATGATGTGGACGCAGAAGATCTCAAAGAATCTACCAAAAAAAAAAAAGAAAAGAAAACCTCTTAGCGCTAATAATAAGCACCAGGAGTTCCCTGGGGGTCCAGTGGTTAAGAGTCCGCCTGGAAATGCAGGCCACGCAGGTTCAGTCCCTGGTCTGGGAACTAAGATCCCGCGTCCTGCAGGGCAGCTGAGCCTGAGTCACAGCTAGAGAAGCCTGCGGGCCACAGCTAAGACTCAACACAGGCAAATAAATAAATGAACATTTTTTAAAAATAGTAAACACTGACTAAAAACACTTAACATACGATGCCCAGATCTGGAACTCTCATACGCTGCTGATTTCAAAATGGTGCAGCTGCTTTTTCGTTTCCAAGGAATCTTCCCGACCCAGGGATCCAACCCACGTTGCTTACATCCGGCAGGCGGGTGCTTTACCACTACTCAGTAATAAAAAGAAATGCACTGTCGACACAACTCAGACGCATCTCAGAGGCTTTGCTGAGGGACAGAAGTCAGAAGGTTTCCGTAGTATGTGATTCCATTTATATGACCTTCTGCCCATAGCAAGGCTGTAGGGATAGAGGACAGATGAGGGGTTGCCAGGGGGGGGGGGGGGGGGGCTGTGACTCAAGTGGGAAGCACAGACGTGTTTGAAGTGATGGAACTCTTGTGTGTCCTGGTTGTAGTGTTGGTGACAAGACTCTATACAAGGGTTGAAATTCATAGAACTGTATACACCAAAAAGTCAATTCTACTATATGTTCATTTAAAAACTGACACATTGTAAAAAGAGATGTCCTCATTTAGGTTAAGTATTTTCTGCCCCCCACCAAATATAATAAAACAGTGATCTGTCTGGATCTGAATTAAGACAGACATTTACATACAGCATCAGTTCAGTTCAGTCGCTCAGTCGTGTCCAACTCTGTGCAACCTCATTGATGGCAGCCCACCAGGCTCCCCCATCCCTGGGATTCTCCAGGCAAGAACACTGGAGTGGGTTGCCATTTCAGCATAAAAAAATCAAATCTGGAGATACTTTAGAAGAATAACATTGGGCACAGAAATTACTGCAAACACGGTATAATGTTGGAAACCCAAATTTATCATATTAATAGGCCAGAGGAGAAAAATACCCCAATCTTCAAAGAGGCTGGAAAGGGAAGTGGTACATCAATTTCCATCTAAACAAAAATCAGAAGCATACTATTTGAAATTCATAAAGAGTATCTCAGATCTATAAAAGCATCCTATGTAGTGAAGAATTGCTGGTGGCCATAAAGGCAAGATGATGATGCTTGATAACCCTGTGGTTATTCTGGAAGCTGTGGCCAGTGTAACACAACGAGGAGAGAAACAAGACCTAAATCCATAGAGAAGGGAAGTCAAACCCACTGTTATCTGTCAGGGACGGCTGCCTACGTAAGTTCCTAAGGGAGTCAAAAATACTGCATCTAACAAGGCAGTTCAGGGAGGTGGTGGATTATAAAATAAGCATGCAAGAATTAGTTGTTTAGGGAACTTCCCTGGTGGTCCAGTGGTTAAGACTCTGCCTCCCAGTGCAGATGGCATTGGTTTGATCCCTGGTCGGGGTACTGAGGTCCCGAATGTCATGAGATGTGTCCAGAAAATATAAAGAACTGAAAATTAGTTCTTTTTGTGTACAGTAACAAAACTCAGGTTTTCCATCAGTTAGAAAAGCCCTGTTGATAAGAAAACAGTGCACACCCTAAAGAAAAATAGGCTAAGCAATTCTCTTAAGAAAAATGGCTGGTGATTAAATGAAAACAGGAAAAAAACAAAAACAAACTCGCTGGTAATGACAAAAGGACAGTTAAGCAACACTGAGGCACCGGGCATTTCAAAATAGCAGAGACTTTTGAATATAAATACATTTTAAACCTCGTGTTGGGTGGATTTTTAAACGAGTGCTCTTGAGCACAGCTGATGGGAAGAGAGAGAGCAATATTTGTATACCAGTCTCCTTATAAAACTGTGTTTGTATACTGTCTAGTATTTCCGTTTCTAGAAATTTACCTTGAAAAATAATCAGAAAGGTACACAAATATTTATTAGGCTGTCCTTTCAAGGAAAAATTAGGGAAGGATGGAGGAAGAAGCCTACATGCCCAACGATAGGAATTTTTTATTTTAAAGACTATACAGCTATACAAAGACACAAACACTAAAAAGCATGTTTTCAAAGAATAGGTGAATGTTCATGACATACTATTTTTTAAAGACAGGATAAGAACATTACATGAATAGTAGAGTGGGCATAGAAAATAAAGAATTTTTGTCATTTTCAATGGGTCGAACCAAGATATTTAAGTAAGTTAGGATGGCAGAAGAGTAACCATGGTCCCATGCAGTAGTGAATTACAGGCATGCGAGCTTCAGTGCATCTCGCTCTGAGTCTTTATGGACTGACTTTTCATATTTATGTGAATTTCTGCTTAATGTGAGTTTCTGTTTAACGTCTGGCAGTGGACACAACACTGAGATCTTCAGATTTTATGTTCCAAATCAGAGACTTCTGTATCGGGTCATCTTTTCATTTATCAAAGCAAGTCAGGCAGCTTGTTCTGGCAGCTCAATCTGTTGTTGAAGCCTCTCTTTCAAAAGCAGCAGGTCCCAATGAACTCCCGTCCACACGAGGAAAATATCCTCAAAGGGTGGCCTTTTGGTAGGTCTGAGTCTCAACAGGCCACTGAAACAATCAGGATTTAAGAATAAAATTGTATGTTTCCCCTCCTCCTCTTTCAAGTATAAAAATTAAGCAGCTGACATTGGAACATATTCTCTTAGATGTCGTGTAGGATTTCCTGGGTTTACTTTTTGTTTTCTAACTTAACTCTGAAGCTCTTGGTTCCCACCCTCCTGTTTGGAATGTTTTCTCAATTACTGATTGAGCATGGGATGGTTTGAGAAAATAACTGGACAAATACTCAAATCACAAACTTAAGAAGGCTGCTGAGGAAGCGTCGGGTGCTCAGATGGGAGAGGTGGGGACGGTCACTGCGTTGCTTGACTTTCACCACACCGGACACCAGTGTCGTGAGAAATGAAGGAGAAGCTGGGGTCCTGCCCCAGCACCAGCCCCTGGAGATGTCACCCCTGCCACTGCTCTGGGTTGTGTCCCCGGACCAGATAAAGCCAAATTCCCCGTGATCTTGGGGGACTGGCTGAAAAATAAGAGCTCAAAAATAAAAAATGAGAGCTCAAAAATAAAAAATGAGCAGGGCATGATATTTCGAGCATCTCCATGGAAACAAGGGTGCACGTACACGCCCAGGCTGGCACTGCGCTGACACCGCCCATGCGTGTCTGAACTAGTTTCCCGATTCCATTCCCCTGGGAACAAGGTGGGAGGGGACTTCGCAGGGAGCTAGCCAGTTTGGGGAGGACTCACCGTCTGAGTGTGATCAGCCCCTTGAAATCAGAGTTGTGTTTTTGTCCCTTTTCAACCTGTTTTTACAACTCAACTTAAATATACTTTCATTTTTATTTTCCCCAAAAGAAGACTGTCCATTTTACTGGGAAACCACTCATGTTTTTTAATGATATACTTCTATCAGAAAATTAAATCATGATTGTTTTATTTACCAACCTTCATTGAATCATATATTTGTCTCTGTAGAATAAACCCCAAATAATTCAGCAGATTAGTCTCACGTTGTCCCATGCTTTAAGAGGGACAGTAGCCATCACCCAAAACATCAGATATTGCAGGCACTTATACCTATTTTGAGCCTCCCAGGTGGTGCTAGTGGTAAAGAACCTGCCTGATTCGATACCTGGGTTGGGAAGATCCCTTGGAGGAGGGCATGGCATCCTACTCCAGTACTCTTGCCTGGAGAATCCCATGGACAGAGGAGCCTGGCGGGCTACAGTCCATGGGATCAAAAGGAGTTGGACACAACTGAAGTGACTGAGCATGCACATACCTATTTTAACAAAGTGGTGTTACCATTTAGCATTTTTAAAATAAATCTGTTGGATAAATCTTATGCGTTTGACATAAATATCAAACAAAGTGAACAGAATTATGGTGGAAAAAGCCTCCCCCTTGGGGCCAGTATCTGTGTGTGTTACACAGATGATTAGCTCTGTGTACATTGTTTATGTCTTGCTTATTTTTTTAACTTAGCAAAGTGGTTTTTTATAAATTGATTAATTTTATTTATATTTGGTTGCACTGGGTTCTTCGTTGCTCTTCACAGGCTTTCTCCAGTTGCAGCAAGCAGGGTCCAGTCTCTAGTTGCAGGGCTTGGTCTTCTCACTGTGATGGCTTCTCTGTTGCAGAGCACGGGCAGGCTCTGGGCACACCAGCTCAGTACGTATGGCACGCGGACTTAGTTACTCTGTGTCGAATCTTCCCAGACTAGGGATTGAACCCATGTCTTCTGCATTGGCAGGCGGATTCTTATCCAATGTGCCAAATGTTTTGACAATATTCCCAGATCAGCCCAAAGAGAGTTCCCTTTTTTTTTTTTTCTTTTCTTTCTCTTTTTTTTTAAGCTTTATGGAGCTCCACTGCTTATGATATTCCATAATTGATTCAACTAGTCCCCTGTTGATGGACATTTGCGACTAGAAATGTTATGTATCCAGGATGTTCATTACAGCATTATTTATAAGAATAAAAGACAGATCCATACAGTAGGAATTGCTAAGTGGAACTGTTGGGTGAAAGGCTGTATACTTTTGAAATTTTGAGACCTTATCACCAGGCTGTCTTCACACATCAGCTGTGTGTGAAGGTGCTGGCTCCCTCTCACCAGGAAGTTACAGCTTCCAATGGGTTTATCTTGACCAGTGAGCTGGACATAAATGATACCATGTTGTGGTTTTACTGCCCATTTCTCTTATTGTGAATGAGGCTGAGCATCTTCTCTAGCATGTGAGCTTTTCAAATCTGTATCTGTTTTGGTACTTTTTTGTAAGCTACCCTATCACCCAAGTCATCTTGAGAAAAACCTAACAATCAGCTTGTGATGTGTGTGAGCTTGCCAAGTCTCGGGTTTGGGCAGCTGGTTAGTGTGGGGGCACACCAGACCTCCCACGGCCTGCAGGGTAACTCACACTTAATGTGTGACCCTGTAGTCCCACAGCGAGCGAGTCCCACACCCTCCCAGGGTGACACCGAGGCCCCGTGGCCCCCACGGCAGCCCTCCTTGGGGACTAGCCCTCCACACGGACTAGAGCCCACGCTTCAGCAGGACTCGGGCTGGGCTCTGAAATCCAGCTCCATCGTCATTAGTCAAGGATGAAAAGAGATGCTCTAAGGACCGCTTCTTAACTGCAAGCCTTTTCGGAGTCACTTCTGTCCACTCTAGTGCCTGTGGGGGTTGAATTACTCTTCTAGCCGCAGAAGTGCGCCCAGCTTTGTGCCTGGACAGTCGGATCACGCGGGAAGCAAGGCCTGGCAGAGGGAGGACACGAATCCACCCAGGGTGGCCACGGCTGGCGGCACCAGGACTCAAGGCCCCGGGCAGAGGGCAGGGCTGGCGACTCCAGAGGAGAGGGGAGTGGTTGGAGCGCCCTCAGGCTCTCGGGGGCCCCTGGCTGTTCTTTGGGGCCTGGGGGCTGCACAGGGGCTGGACGTCTTGAGCACAAGGCTGGGCCTCCAGCTGACCCAGTGGTCGTAGCTCCCACCAGCACCGGTGCATGGAGAGCGGACTGTGACGTCTCACAGCCTCTCAGGCAGCCTGAGCCCGGGGAGGGAACCCCCTCAGCCCCTCAGCATTCTGACTCGGCCTTCTCTCCGCCTCCCCCCACCCTCTAGGAAGCAGCACTGCAGGGAGGTCAGGTATCGGCCGGTGCCCAGCGCTTACTCAGGTGACACATGGGAAAGAAATGTCCATAGCGAGGCTCTGGAGCTGGGGGACACCTCAGCCCTGACACTGGGGTCTCAGACTCTGCCACGCCTTCGAACCACCTGGGGATCTTCTTGAAGGATAGGTTATGCGTGGGTCTGGGGAGGCGCCTGGGAACCTGCATTTTCACAAACGTGTGGCCACGGAGTCAGGCTGAGATATGTGGGGCTTCCCCCTCCTTTTTTTTTTTATCATGTACCGAACCTGGACTGGTGATCTATTTCACATATGATAATATACATGTTTCAATGCTATTCTCTCAAATCATCCCACCCTCGCCTTCTCCCACAGAGTCCAAAAGACTGTTCTGAACATCTGGGTCTCCTTTGCTGTCTCACATATAGGGTCATTGTTACCATCTTTCTAAATTCCGTATATATGCGTTAGTGTACTGTATTGGTGTTTTTCTTACTGACTGACTTCATTCTGTATAATAGGCTCCAGTTTCATCCACCTCATCAGAACTGATTCAAATGCATTCTTTTTCATAGCTGAGTAATATTCCATTGTGTGTATGTACCACAGCTTTCTTACCCAGTCATCTGCTGATGGACATCTAGGTTGCTTCCATGTCCTGGCTGTTGCAAATAGTACTGTGATGAACATTGGGGTACACGTGTCCCCCTTCCTTTTTTTACCCAGCTGACTCTTATCAGTTCTTTGACTCTGACAGCCCCTTCTGGAAGCCTGCTGTCTCTGGCTGCCTGCCTCCCCTCTCCCCTGCCAAGGTGAAGCCCCTCCACTCCACTGTGGACATCCCTGCAGAGCTATCACTGGCTGTGCCTGATGTGTGTGTCCCTCTATGTCCCCAGCACTGAGCCCAGACACTACCTGGAGGTGGCCCTGGGCACATGTTTGTCGAATAAGTGAGCTGAGGAGGGCAAATGGCTCACTGACCCCAGCCCCCCAGCAGGGTGGCCTCCTGAGCTGGCCACCCCCTGGGAGCAGGGATCAGGTCTTGGTCCTCTCGGGATCCCCAGGGTCCACAGCTCCTAGTAGGTGTGCAGCGAACACATGGAGGTTCCTATGTGCTGACCCGGGCCAGGCCTTTCAGGAAGCCACCTGCTAGAGGAGACGGGACTTTGGGCGTCCAGTCCAGCTGGAGCCAGGAAGGGAGGACGAACGGAGGGCACAGCTAATGGCACCCTTGGGAAGAGAGGCCCCATAGCTGCAAGGAGGAGGGGTCTGGGGACCGAGGCTTTGGGTGGAAGTTGTGAGCCACGGGCAGTACAGGAGTAAGACCCATCACTCGATGCCAGGCTTGGTTCCCATCTGAGAGCCGGTTTCGAGGTTCTCCCTTACCAAACTGTCTCAAGCACCTACTTGAAAAGAATTCCCTGGTGGCTCAGTCGGTAAAGAGACTACGTGCAAGGCAGGAGACCTGGGTTCACTCCCCAGGTTGGGAAGATCCCCTGGAAGAGGGCATGGCAGCCCACTCCAGTATTCTTGCCTGGAGAATTACAGACAGAGGAGTCTGGTGGACTACAATCCATAGGGTCGCACAGAGTCGGACACAACTGAAGCGACTTAGCATGCACCCACTTGAAAGCACCATGTAAAGCTAAAAAGACAGCCAGAAGGAGCTGATAATCGAGGGGGGAAAGGTGGGAGCTTCTACACAAGTGACAGCAGGTCGACCTGCAAGGAGAGGGGGCAGTGGCTCCTCCAGCCTGTGGACTCTCGGGAGAACCTGGGCGTGTGTGTGGAAGGGTGTCCCTAGCAGGGCAGCCCAGGCACAGAGCCCTGAGGTCAAAAGGATGAGGCATGAAGCTGGTTTTGCCACTCACAAGTTCTGTGGCACCCTCATCCACACAGCGGGCACCGTCGGGGGATCTCCAGGGTTGTAGTGAGGACTGAGGGAGGTGACCCATTGGAGGTACCCAGCAGGACGCCAGGCACAGGGTAGGAGCTGGACAGGCAGGAGCTGTTACTGCCCTTTGCTTGCTGGTGTTTTTTCGCTGGCAACGCTGCATAAACAAGGTGGAGAGAACAGGACATTTATGGCCACTGTTTATCAGTGAAGTGTCACACCCGTTGACGTGTCTCAGACAGGACGGTGATGACTAAGAGAGAAGCACAGTCAAGAGTTTCCTGGGTTTGGACAGAAAGTGATGCCCAGATTGGCAAAGGGGCATTCGGGAGTGGTCAGCAGTTCTTGCAACTCAGTCTTTTTCTTCCTGGTACAATTTTTTTTTAAAAAATCTGTTCGGCTGCTTCAGGTCTTAGTTACAGCACTTGGAGCTTCTTTGTGGTGTGCAGCCTTCCTAGCTGTGGCGCAGGCTTCTCTCTGGCTGTGGCATGTGGGCTCTAGTGCACAAGGGCTCAGTAGTTGCCGAGAGAGCTTAGTTTCCCTGCCATGTGGGATCTTAGTTCCCCACCAGGGAATGGAACCCGTGTCCCCTGCATTGGAAGGTGGAGTCTTAACCACTGGGCCACCAGGAAGGTCCTGAGGAAGTGTGAGAGGCAGCGGGGGAGTTCGTGGGGTTCACAGAGGAGGAATTCTGGGGGCCTGGACCAGTTCATGGACGAGCAAATGAATGAGCAGATGAATGGACAAATGAATGAGTGAATGATGATTGATTGAATGAGTGAATGGATGGACGAGAAGATGAATGGAAGACTGAATGAGTGGATGAATGAATAAATTAGCAAATGGATGAGTGGTTGGATGAATGAGTGACTGAGTGGCAAACTAAGAGTGGATGATGATTGAATGAGTGGATGGGTGGATGAGAAGATGAATGGAAGGTTGAATGAATGAGTGGGTGAGTGAGTGACTGGATGAATAATGAATGAGTGGACAACTGAATGAGTGCATGAATGCCTGAATGAATGAATGATTGGATGAACGAATGAGTGGATGAATAATTGAAACAATGAGTGGTTGAATGAGAAGATGAATGAAAGATTGACTGGTGAATGAATGAGTGAATGAATGGATGAATGAATGAGTGGATGAGTGGATGAATGACTGAATGAGTGGACAAACTGATGAGTGGGTGGATGAGTGGATGGATGGAAGACTGAATGAATGAGTGGATGAGTGGCTGGATGAATGAATGAATGAGTCGAATGACTGAATGAATTGAATGATTGGATGAACGAATGAGTGGATGAATGATTGAGTGAAACAATGACTGGTTGAATGAGAAGATGAATGGAAGATGGAATGGATGAATGAGTGGATGAATGAATGAGTGGGTGAATGATTGAATGAGTGGATGAATGATTGTATGAGTGAGTGAATGAATGAGTGGATGAGTGAATGGATGAATAAATAAAGGAGCAGGGCCTGGATCCCTGTCAACTCCACAGCCCATTCAAAGGCTTGAGTGACTGAGGATGAAAATAATACTGATGAGGAAAAGACAACCATACTGACGTGGCAGATAATCTGACATATAAAATAAAGACAAGCACCCGGGAAAACTAAAATCCACGGATGACTAACTGCCCTATAAACAGAAAGGGGGGTGAGCTTGCGGTGAATGGGCACAGCTGGTATCAATTAGCAGTGATTCAAGCCCAGTGCCCGCGGCGTGTCAGCGGCTGAGAGGCCCGCCTGCTTCTGCCCAGCGGCGTCCTCCAGAGGATCAGGATGAGGATGCTGTTGGCCATCTGGGCACCTTTCCCACCTGCGACCCCAGCTGTGCCTCGGGGGCGTCCTCGGGAGACGGGGTTCAGCAGACACACCTTATCTGAGGGCTCTCCTTGGGACTGGTGTCTTTTTCCTCTCTTGGTATCTGCAGCGCTCATTCGTCTTGGTTTGGGGTATGGTTATATTTGCTTAGAACTAGCAAGCTCTAATGGCTTGACGTTTTCTTAAGAAACTTAAATTTAGCAGCAGAAGTGATTTGTTTCAGCCCCTGTAACAGCGGTGCTTCCGGGAACTTCCTGCCCAGTACAGCCTTGCCAGGCAGGGCTTGGTGGACACTGGCAGAGCAGAGGGTGGGGTCTTCCGTGCCAGGGCCTCAGCTCAGACGCGGGCGAGGCCAGCGGGACATGCTGTGTGTGGTTCTGAATCTTTGTTCCCGTGTGACCTGGGGACAGAGAAGCTACCGGCTCGTTTCAGCGCCTCATCACGTTGTCTTGCGTGAGGCATAGACACTGGGGCGGGGGCTGAGGTTCTCTCTGCTGATGGCCCACGGCCTGTCACTGGTGGGCCACCCGGCAGTGGTGTGTGTGTGTTTGTGTGAACTTTCTCGTTGGTGCTGGGCAGGTTTAGGCTGTTGCTCTGCGATGCTGAGCTAAGTCACTTCAGTCATGTCCGACTCTGTGCGATCCCATGGACTGTAGCCCACCGGGCTCCTCTGTCCATGGGATTCTCCAGGCACTAGAGTGGGTTGCCATGCCCTCCTCCAGGGGATCTTCCCGACCCAGGGATTGAACCCTCGTCTCTTACGTCCCCTGCACTGGCAGGCGGGTTCTTTACCACTAGTGTCCTGGCCAGATCCCGTTTATGCTGTTAGGCATACCCAACTTGCAAATATGTTGCTTATTTTAAAGCACTTTGTTAGGTCGGTTGTTTGTCTGAGCTTTGCGTAGAGGCAGCAGAGTAGCTGCCCAGCAGGCTGCCTGCAGACCCCACTGGATCCCCGGCCTTGTCTGCGTCTAAGTTGGCAGGAGCCAGAGCCCAGAACTTGGAAAACCCTTGGGTTGAGTCTTGCACCCTCCAGCGGTAGCTTTGGGGGCATTACTTAACCTCTGTGTCTGTTTCCTTTTAGTAAACTGGGGCCTTCCGTGTGTCCTTCCTGGGGGCAGGGGCGGTGGGGCTGGGCAGAGAGCATGAAGTGGGAAAGTGCCTTGTGGGTCTGGGGCACGTGCTGGTCCTCCCTCCCTCTTCCCTGCCCTCCTCCCTTCCTTCCAGCGTCCCTCCCGGCCCTGGGAGCACTAGTGTTCGTTGCCAGCATCTTGAACCCTGGATCAGGGTTCCAGCCAGCGGGGAGGATGGAGGCGTGAGACATGGGGGGTGGTCGGGACGCTGGGAAGGGACCAGGCCTCCAGCGTTCATCGCTGTTCTGGCTCCAGCCCTCCTCTGGCTGGCTGTTTCTTCCCCTGGGGCTGCTATAACAAATGACCACAAACCGGGTGGTAATTAGTTCTCCCCCAGTTGCAGAGGCCAGAAGCCTGAAATCGAGCTGTCGGCAAGTTCTGCCTCTTCTGCTTCCCGTGGCTCCGGGTGTCCCTGGACTTGAGGCAGCAGCGCTCCTGTCTCTGCCTGGGTCCTCACCTGACCTTCTTCCCCGCGTGTCTCTCTCTGCGTCTCTCCTACAAGGACACCTGTCATTGGATTTAGACTTCAATCCAGAATGGTCCCCTCACCTTGACATCCATAACTTAATGTGCAAAGACCCTTTTGCCAAACCGGTTCACATTTGCAAGTGCTGGAGGGTAGGAGGTAGACCCAGGTTCGGAGGAGTTGTTGTTTAGCCGCTCAGTCATGTCCGACTCTACAAACCAATGCACTATATAGCCCACCAGGCTCCTCTCTCCATGGAATTTCCCAGGCAAGAATACTGGAGTGGGTTGCCATTTCCTTCTCCAGGGGATCGTCCCGATCCAGGGATCAAACCCACGTCTCCTGCATTGGCAGGTGGATTCTTTATCACCAAGCCACCGGGGAAACCCCACAGCTTTGGAGGTCCCCTGCCACAGTGGGACCTGAACCCATCCTAGGTTGGAAAACAGCAGAGGGAGATGGGAATGGGGAGGAAGGTGAGGGTGGCCCCAGAGTGGCATCAGGAAGGGTCGTGAGTTTGCTTGTGAGTGACGAAAGAGGGTGAGCTGGCATTGCCACCCAGCTTCACAGAGTACACGTGAAGGAACAGAGGTCCAGTGAGTGTGGTTTCACAAGCTCAGTAATCACACAATAGCATGATAGAGAAGAAGGTGCCTCCGAAAAGCTCCCTAGATTACGGATTTCTCTCTTTTCTCTCTTCTTCAAAATGCAGATTGCTTTATTGATTACATTATAAAATCAGACCATGAAAGAAATCATTTATGCTCATTCTTCAGTTCTCAGACAGCTGAAAGGGTATAAAGGTAGGGCTTCCCTGGTGGCTCAGTGGTAAAGAATTTGCCTGCCAGTGCAGAAGACATGAGTTCGATCCCTGGCCCGGGAAGATCCCACGTGCCCTGGAGCAGGTAAGCCCGTGCGCCACAGCTAGTGAGCTTGCGCTGTGTAGAGCCCAGAAACCACAACTGCTGAAGCCCGCCTGCCTAGAGCCTGTGCTCCGCACCAAGAGGAGCCACGGCAGTGAGAAGGCTGGGCACCAAACTAGAGTAGCCCCCACTCGCTGCACGTGAGAAAAGCCCATGCAGCAGTGAAGACCCAGCACAGCCAAAAATAAACAAATAAAGAAATTTTTTTACAAAAGGAAAAGAGTGAAATTCACCCTCAAATTCCACCCCCTGTTGACACCTGTGGTTGACATCACGACCTGGCTCCTTCTAAACATTTTTCTGGGTGTGTAGAAGTGGGGCTCCCTCTACGGATGAGTCTCCCACCCATTCTGCACCAGGAAGCAGTCCTGAGTCACCCTTGGCAGCTGTCGGAGCTCTGATGAGTGGATGACCTCTCGGGTTTGACCTTGGACATGAGGGTGTCTCCAGCTTCACTACTGTGAGCAGGCGAGCGGTCCCCAAAAGGATGCTGGCCACCTTTGCATCTGGGAAATCCCCTGGTGGTCCAGTGGTTAGGACTTGGGGCTTTCACTGCTGAGGGTGAGGACTCGAGCCCTACTTGGGGAACTAAGACCCTGCAAGTTACGCATTGCGGCCAAAAATAAAGTAAAACCTTTGCATCTGTCTGAGGGGCCTCCCTGATAGCTCAGCTGGTTAAGAATCTGCCTGCAATGCAGGAGACCTTGGTTCAATTCCTGGGTCAGGAAGATCCCCTGGAGAAGGGATAGACTACCCACTCCAGTATTCTTGGGCTTCCCTGGTGGCTCAGCTGGTAAAGAATTCGCCTGCAATGCAGGAGACCTGGGTTCAATCTCTGGGTTGGGAAGATCCCCTGGAGAAGGGAAAGGCTGCCCACTCCAGTTTTCTGGCCTGGAGAAGTCCATGGACTGTGTAGTCCAAGAGGTCGCAAAGAGTTGGACACGACTGAGCAACTTTGGCTTTCATCTTTCTGCGAGTGGGAAAAGGTAAGCCCGGGGTGCTGACCGCTGGCCCTCTTCTCGTCTTCTTTGCTTGGTGTCCCAGGCCATGTTTGAACTCATCACTTCTGAAGCCTCTTACTATAAAAGCCTGAACCTGCTGGTGTCCCACTTCATGGAGAACGAGCGGCTGAAGAAGATCCTGCACCCGTCCGAGGCCCACATTCTCTTCTCCAATGTGCTGGACGTCATGGCCGTCAGCGAGCGGTGAGCCAGCGCCCCAGTCCTTGTGGGACGCCTTGCAGTCTGTCCTTCTCACCTGGGGTGCAGCTGGGGCTGGTGGTGCATGCTTGCTACACTGGCTTCTCTGCTTTTGAATGTTTGGAGTTTTCTGTAATAAGTTATAACTAAATTGTTGTTGTTCAATCGCTAAGTCGTGTCTGACTCTTTGTGGCCCCATGGACCGCAACACACCAGGCTTCTATGTCTTTCATCATCTCCTGGAGTTTGCTCAAACTCATGTCTGTTGAGTCGATGATGCCATCCAACCATCTCGTCCTCTGTCATCCCCTTCTCCCCCTGCCCTCAATCTTTCCCAGCATCAGGGTCTTTTCCAGTGAGGTAGCTCTTCATATTAGGTGGCCAAAGCATTGGAGCTTCAGCTTCAGTATCAGTCCTTCCAACGAATATTCAGGGTTGATTTCCTTTAGGATTGTCTGTCCAAGGGACTCTCAAGAGTCTTCTCCAACACCGCAGTTCGAAAGCGTCAATTCTTCGGTGCTCAGCCTTCTTTATGGTCCAACTCTCACATGAAAAGATAAGAACCCAGGTCTCCCGCATTGCAGGCGGATTCTTTACCGGTTGAGCCACAAGGGAAGCCCAAAACGACAAAAGATATACCTAACTACATAAACCCAGAGATCCACCACCCTCCCAGCAACAAGGCCGGTTGTATCCCCCTAGACAGAACTGCCCCCTGCAGGTCCCCCCCATCAGCACAGGTGCTCGTGTGTCCTGCAGCTGCACTAGATACAGGGGTGTCCAGGTGAGATGCTCTTTATCCTGACGTCACAAGGCCCTGGCTTGGCGCTTGCAGGGCCCAAGATCCCCTGAGAGCAAGTTGGAGCGCAGTCCTGGAGTTACACTTTCTCCTCTCCAGTTGCAAGGAAGTGGTGATTGGAACTGTGCTTATATGTTGCCTCAAGAAGGAGGAGATGTGCTTAAGTGGAGAAGGAATAGACAGCTATTGCCTGATCATCGCGAAGAAGAAAAGAGCTCCCGTCATTTTGTTAGGATAAGAGATCCATTTACCGTGTGCACCTTATTCTGCGGAGGTTTGCAGCTAAAACTCAGCTTTTATCAGTGGGTCTGACCACGCCTGTTCTGATGAGAAATAGCACTCGGGCAGTAGCAGCCCCCTGCTCCCCATGTGGCTCTCCATGGGCCCTCCTGAGTGGGTCCCCCTGAACACAGACACCCCAGCTTCCTGTTTGCAGCCCCCAGATCTGTGGAAGTCCCCCCACCAGGTGGGCTCAGGGAGGTGAGAGCTGACTGAGACCAGAGCAGTCTTGGAGACCCCTCAGTCTCTGCTGCTGCATCCCCGTGCTGGGAGAGGGGTATCTATCTGCTTATTTCTTATTATGGAAAATCCCAAACATGCAGAAGTAGAAACAGCAGAACAAGCCCACATTTCAGTATCTCAGTTCACCCACGGCCCCATCCCCACCCCGCCACCCACGGGAGCATTCCAAAGTGAATTCCCATCGTCATCTCACTTCATAAACACATCATATGCATGTACAGAGGAGGTCTCTTTAGCAAATGTTCCTAATGTTACCATCTACCAGGAAACCTGAACAAGTAATCCCTTGACATGATAGAACACGCCCCCTCGCTGGGACCCCCCTCCTGTCGTGTTGGTTTGATGAGCACGTGTCCTCAGCCTACCCCCGCACCCCTAACCCAGCCTCTGCCCCCCAGGTTCCTGTTGGAGCTGGAGCGCCGGATGGAGGAAAACATCGTTATCTCGGACGTGTGTGACATCGTGTACCGCTACGCCGCTGACCACTTCTCCGTCTACATCACCTACGTCAGCAACCAGACCTACCAGGAGAGGACCTACAAGCAGCTGCTGTGAGTGTGGCCGGGGGGCGGGGTCATCACACAGGCTCGGCCCAGGAAGCCCCCTTCTCGGATGCTGACCCTGAGCCGTGGTCCCTGGATCTCTGCTTTCCCAGGACGGCATCCAAGCTTGGCATGTGCCAGGGCTTTTGGTGCCACTGGGGAAATGGTGACCCCAGGACCGTCGGCCATGGCACCCACTGAACCTGTGTCCAGATGGCTGTGCAGGGGTCTTCGAGGTTTAGAAAAGGGAGCTTGAGGTCAAGAAGATACCTGGAAACTAGAAACGAAGGCAAGGACTTGGGGAGGGAGTCTTTTTGGTGATTCTCCAGCATCTGGATTGCGTGTCCGACTCTTTATGACCTCATGGGACTGTAGCCCGCCAGGCTCCTCTGTCATGGGATTCTCCAGGCCAGTATACTGGAGTGGGTTGCCATGTCCTTCTCCAGGGGATCTTCCCAACCTAGGGATCGAACCAGCATCTCCTGTGTTGGCAGATGGATTCTGTAGCACTGTACCACCTGGGAAGCCCTCTCCAGCAAAGCCCTTGAATGTTACTAATCTGCCCACTTTGTAAACTGCCTTGGGGTTTCTGTTGAGAGCAGTGCTTCATCAGCTTGCCTCTTTTGAGTTCCTCATGTTTCTGTACCCTGTTTCAACCACAGCTTAACCGATGATGTGTTCTCAGCACTCAGCGGGCACCAAAGGGCTCTCCAGGTGGTGACTCTGGACTTTATGCTTCGCTGGGTCTTCCCATCAGTGCAGTTCCCTGGGGGCGTTTGAAAGGTTGAGCCCTCTGGGATTTAGGTGTTCGGCATTTGGGGTTTGCAGTGGGGTTTTGAGGGAATCCGGATGCCAGTTTTGAGGACAAGCATTGAGAAGACCGTCACACAGGAAGCGAAGACTCTGGATATTGCGGTGCCCCCAGGTCCACCGGTGTGGCCCGTGAGAGCAGACTCTCTGGGCTGACTGCCATGTCCCTGATGACGGGCAGTCCTGGGCCCGCATCTGCCCTCCGGCCGTGGTTTCCACTGCCTAACCCATTTGCAGAAGAGACGTCCCCGCCGGGCAGGAGCAGCCCAGGTTCTCCCAGCGGCCATCTCCAGCCTGCTGCCTGCTCCTGTCACTATGTGGGTTTACCTTGCCACCGTTTCCTGCTGGGAAATCGTCGAATTATGCATCTGATTCACAGTCTTGGCCATGTGAGGAATTCTTGCCTTCCCACGCAACAACATATTTTGCTAAGTTTTCATGGGCTGGGCATGTGAAGTCACTATTGTTATTTGACTTGTACAGAAAGAGTTTGTTTTGCAGAGAAAGAGAGAGAGAGAATGGATGCATGGACACAGTCTCTGTGCCTATGGGCTGTCTGCTTCCTACGAGGCTGTGCTTGGGGAGGAAGCCTCTCCAGGTCATGCTTGCTACAAGCCAGAGAGGGCTTCCCAGGTGGTGCTAGTGGTAAAGAACCCACCTGCCAACGCAGGAGACATAAGAGATGTGGGTTCCATCCCTGGGTCAGGAAGATCCCCTGGAGGATGGCATGGCAACCCACTCCAGTACTCTTGCCTGGAGAATCCCCTGGACAGAGGAGCCCGGTGGGCTACAGTCCATGGAATCGCACAGAGTCGGACACGACTGAGGCAGCTCAGCATGCACACACAAGCCCAAGACCGACGCTCTTGTCTGTGTGCCCAGCCAGGAGAAGGCAGCCTTCCGGGAGCTGATTGCACAGCTGGAGTTGGACCCCAAGTGCAGGGGGCTGCCCCTCTCTTCCTTCCTCATCCTGCCTTTCCAGAGGATCACACGCCTCAAGCTGTTGGTCCAGGTATTCGACTCTCTCCTCCTACCACCCCCCGACACTCACACTTCAGCTGCTGCCCATTCCCTTTGGTCACTCCAGGTCTCTGCTGGCTTTCTGAGAAATCCATATGCTCCACAAATCCTAATTAAGCTCCTACTGTGTACCAAGCAGTGGGAGACGCAGCCCCTGCTGCCAGAGAGCCAGATCCTGGTGGGGAGAGAGAGAGACTCATACACACAGCCAGGAAGTGGTCATGGCTGAGGATGGTGAATCGGGGTGACATGATAGGGGTGACGGCCTGGCCCACTCCCAGGTTGGGGATCAGCAAGGGCTCTCAAGATGAGTGACATTTAAGCGAAGACTTGACTGACAGAGAGGAGCCATTCATCCAACAGGGAACTGCTTTCAGGCAGAGGTCCTGGGGCAGCAAGGTCCACAGACAGGTCGGCCAGCAGTGAGCTGGGGAGCGTGATGGGAGTGAGTGCGGAGATGTGGGCAGCAGCTGGTCAGGGGCCTGCTGGGCCCGTTGAGGCCTTGGGTTCTGTCCCCTGTGATGGGGGTCACTCCTTCTAGTGAACGTTGGTTAAGAGCTCAAAGCAGCGGCCGCGTGGAGAGTGCCAGGCAGGAGGGCAAGAGGGGAAGTGGGAGCTAAAGTTCGGGAGAAAGAAAGGTGGGTTGGCGGGCGTCAGGGTGGGGCATCCTGGAGGGACATCAGAGAACTGAGCCCGTGGAGAAAGTAGGAAGGAAAGTCTTTAGTTTGAGCAGCTGGAGTGATGATGCTATTTCCCGAGGTGGGGAAGGCGCAGTTCGGTGTTGGATTATTGGGCCATTGAACATCCAAGTTTAGAGTCAAAGGGAAAAGTCAGGGTGGGCTCTCTTGGCACCCAGGTGGCATTTAAACCAGGTTACAGTCTGATGAGAAAAGGTGGATCTGAGCCAAACTGTCCGCTGGGAGATGGATTTGCAGGTCGGGATGGTTAAAGGCGGGGTTTGCTGAGCCCCCCTCCCCGCTTTGGTAAGGGAGGGGTACAGCAGTGTCCGAGCTGACTGCGTGTCTCTGGCTTGGTTGCTGGGCAGAGATGGGCAGGTGACCACGCAGAGCAGGTTGGAGGCCTACAGCTGAGGGTTGTCCAGAGGTGGGTCTGGTCTAGAGCTCAGGAGACAGTGAAAAGGGTGGCCATCACCCTGGTTTCCAGCTGGTGGGGAAGGTCCTCCGCCGTGTGGGGTGGCTGAAGACATTTGTCCTGAACCCACCATGTGGGGTGGCCTGGGGCGGGTGGGAGGGGGGTGAACTGTGCTGAGACGTGCCCAACCCTCCTATGGGACGAGAGCAAGTCCAAGCTATGGGCACGAGGAGACCCAGGAGGCAGGAACCTTGTAAAATATGGAGAGCAATGCAAAAATTGCCATTTATAGGTGAAATTCCAAAAAACCCAATTACTGGAAAAAAGACTTTTTTTCAATAAAACCAGAGTGAACAAAACCTCTGGGTCATTGCTACTTGGCTTCAAATGACAGGCCCACTGTTACTGCTGCAAACACTGAGCTCGATTCGGGATGGGCGACCCGGAGTGACCCTCCCTGGGCTGCTGGCCCTGCCTTCCTGCCTCCCCACTGCCACGTGGTCAGTCCCTTTGCTTTGGTCTCTGCTGTAAGGAGAGTGGGGCTCTGGCATGGCCCTTGTAGTTAGTCCTGGGGGAGACCTTGACTCACCTTAGAGCCAGGCAAGGCTTGTGTGCAATGCTTGGCCCCCCGGGTCGGTGGAAGGTGCTCCCGCCCCATGTCTGCACTCTTCGTGGGGGGTGTTATAGCCGCGGGAGGCTGTTCTGACCAGCAGCGAGGGCGACACGCAGAGGGGGCAGGGAGCAGAGGAACGGCCATTCACAATGAAACTAAGTGCGGACTCTCCCTGTACTCAGAACATCCTAAAGAGGGTGGAGGAAAGGTCTGAGCGGGAAGGTACCGCCTTGGATGCCCACAAGGAACTGGAGCTGGTGAGTTGCACTTCCTCTTTGCACGTTTCCCAGTAAACTATCTTCTCCTCTAGACCTATCTCCCCGCCCTGCTCCCTCCTGTCTTGGCATTGTCTCCGGAAGATGGAAATTCACTTTCATGTTTGCTATGGCAATTCAGAAAAGTCACCGGGTCCAAAAACTAAGTCAGGTGGGGCCTGCACAGGCAGAGGGCTTACTTCTCGCCCCAGGCTGCTGCCGTGTGGAGTGGACCAGGCCCCCACGGGTGCCCTTTACCCACAGACATGTTTGTGGACCCCTCCCACCAACCCCACACCGCTGCCACCATCATGGCCCTCAGAGGCCCCGTGTTCACCTTGCCCGTTTCCAGCGTCGAAGCTCCGGCTTTTCCCTCCCTGGCCACGTTCTGAGGCTCTTTTTAGGCCCTGGTGCAGCTCTGCCCCAGCTTCCTACTGCAGCCCCCTCCATCCCACCTCTCCCCTTCCCACCTCTCTCCCAGCCCTCAGCCTTAGAGCTGCAGGAGACATGCCCACCCTCCCAAGTTGGGCCTTTGCTGCCCCAGAGTGGAAAGAAGGCCACTCTTGATCCTCGGACAGAAGAGCTTCCTCCTGGAAGCTGTCAGCAGAGTGGACACTGGGTGGGAGGGGTCGGTGGACGTTCAAGGATTTGTCTTAAAACATTTGTCTCAAAGCACCGTCACGTGTGTTTGGCTCTGGGTGTCCACTGGAGCTGCGAGCCCACTCTTGGCAGCTGTGCAGGGGGCCACTCTGTCGTGCTGGTGACCCCGTAACAGGGCCTGGTGTTGAGAATTCCTTTCCACTTAGCATACCAGCGGCAGCAGCTTAGTAAAAGGACTAGCCTCCATGGCTATCGGATGGCAGTTCTGAGCCACTTCTGAAAGGTTGTTGCTGAGCTGTGAAAGATGCCGGGATTCTTGACCTCTGGAGGAGATGAATTCAATCCAGGGCTGGTGACGAGGCTTGATCACTCAGAGCTTTTTGTGTGATAAAGTTTTATTGAAGTATAAAAGAGATATAGACAAAGTTTCTGACACAGACATCAGAAGGGAGCAGAAAGAGTGCCCCTTTGCTAGTTTTTAGCAAACTGTTGTCTGTTCAGTTCAGTCGCTCAGTCATGTCCAACGCTTTGCAACCCCATGGACTGCAGCACACCAGGCCTCCCTGTCCATCACCAACTCCCAGAGTTTACCCAAATTCATGTCCATTGAGTCGGTGATGCCATCCAACCATCTCATCCTCTGTCATCCCCTTCTCCTCCTGCCCTCAATCTTTCCCAGCATCAGGGTCTTTTCAGATGAGTCAGTTCTTCGCATCAAGTGGCCGAAGTATAGGAGTTTCAGCTTCAGCATCAGTCCTTCCAATGAATACTCAGGATTTTATGTCTGTTAGAAAGCTGTTAATCAGATAAGAGAGACACTTCAAGGCTGAGGAAGTTTCACCAGGTCCATCTCCCACAATATGCGTTTTTGAGATAGGATGGAATGAGGTGTGTCTTTCCCCTGCCCACCCCCTCCCACCCCCCCACCCCACCCCCCATACCCTGCCATAAAACAACTGACCTGAATACTGGTTTGTTGGGCCATTATCAGCCCAAGGTTTGAGAAAAGAAAAAAAGTTAGTCTTAAGTGGAACCATTTTGAATAAAGGCAAATTCCAAAGCAAATACAGTTTCATTAACATAGCTTAAGGAAAACATTTCCATAAGAAAATCGCATTGGATAGCTCAAAGTTTGAGAAAAGTTAAGTTCGGGTGGAACTAGAACTTTTAAGAGAAACCTCCTTTTAATTTTGTATAGAGAAGGGAAAAAATCTGACACTTGTAGTTTTGTTTCCTCCTGCCACTTAAGGGAGAGATTTAAAAAATGTCTGACTCTCGCAGCCTGTTTCCTCCGTTTGGAGACCCCGGGCCTCCCTGCCTGTCACCCTCTCACTTTGAGCCACGAGGACTTTGTAAGTGAATGCAGTCATTTCTCCCCAGGTCTCTCCTCATGTCGTTCATTCCAGGCCAGGTGGCCGCGAAATCCCTCTGGCGACCCTACCCTTTGAGTACTGGGGAAAATGGCAGTCCCCCCCCAGCCTAGCTGGGGGAAGGCTGGCACCTTGAGCGGGCTGGTCAGGGAGGGTCAGTGACCCGCAGCCTGGCTGCCTCTCACAGGGCCCTCTGCCACGCCTGGAACACACTCACCTGGTCAGACGGGAGCGTCATCCCAGCTCCCACTGGGCCCCAAGAGCTCTCGGGGTCCCAGCAACAGTTTTCTGTTTTCAAGTTGTTCTCTGCTTTCCCTCCCTTTTTATTTCCTTGTGTCACGCGAGTGTAGATGTCACGTGAGGGTATGCTCCTCGGTTCTTGTCTCGTCACAACAAAGATTTGGAGTGACAGACATTGAAGCCCTCGGCGGGTCACAGCTCCCGGGTCTTGGACAGACTGTGTTACAGCTCTATTTTATTTAGAAGATGATAGCCGGAGAATTCATCCTCGACGCGTGAGGGCTTGCCGATCCAAAGACGCAAAGAGAACACTGCAGCGTGTGGGGGAGAGAGGGAGAGTCCATCTTCAAAGCGCGGGGGAGAGAGAGAGAGAGAAAGAGCGTGCACACACACGGGAGTGGGGAGAGAGGAAGGGAGAGGGCAACAGGCGACAGGCGACAGGCGGTGGCGGGGTTGGGGGTGGGGGGTAGAGAGAGAGAGATCGAGTGCTTTGGCTCCTCTTTTATATGTTTTTTCCTGTCCCCTGGGCCCGTCCTATGAAAATTGGGCTTAGACAGGAGTGCTGTTCTACCTGCAGTTCTCACTCAGGTCCTTGGACCTTCCTTTGACCTTCCTTGTTCTATTTTCACGGGCTTTTCCCTTCTTGTCTTCTAACCACCGCCATTTTGGACTCCTGTTTCCTATTCTAAATACCTAACACTTGTAATGAGAGGTATACTTTTGCTTCTCATTATTTATCATGTTTTGTAAAAGGTGAGTTTCCCCCCCCCCAATTTATAAAAATGGTGCTGAATACAGATTCACAAACTGTTCATAAGCAGAAAGGTGGCAAAGAGCCGCAGTTCTCCCACACCCCACCACCCACATGCTGGAGCCCGCCCTTGCAGACCCCTTTCCAAACGGACGCCTGCACACACGGTTGTATTCCCTGCAGAAGGGGCTTGTGGTTTGTAAGCTGGCTTTGCCCTTCATTTCAGTGCACATGGGTATCCCTGGTGGCTCAGCAGTAAAGAATCCATCGGCCAAAGAAAGAGACCCTGGTTCGATCCCTGAGTCAGGAAGATCCCTGGAGAAGGGAATGGCAACCCACTCCGGTGTTCTTGCCTGGAGAATCCCATGGACAGAGGAGCCTGGTGGGCTACAGTCCCTGCGGTCGCAAAGAGTTGGACACGACTTGAGTGACTAACACATTCTCTCAGTGTGTGTGTAAAATTATTCCTTTTTTTTTTCATGATTTCGAAGTACAGGGTTATGTGGATTTACAAGCACTAATCAATCCCAGTTGCCCCGTTGGTGGACATTTAGGTTGAGCACAGCTTTTCTCGTTCCAAACACCACTGCAGGGGATACCCCATACACACACCTCCGGGCACTGTCCTCTTTCCCACGTGCTGAGTGCCAGGCCCTGTTCTCGACATCCATGATCCTGAGCGGATATCATGTCCTCGGAACAAGGTAGCAGGAAATCTGCTTTCGTTCGGCCTCTCGGTACTCAGGTCACCTCCCAGGAAGCTTGGGGGTACCTGTGCTCCCCTCACAGCATGTGACAGAGCCCAAATCCCAGGCCTCCAGCATTTCCAGGCTGACAGATGAGAAAGGTCATCTTACTGAAAATCATTCTCTTAGGTGATGCAAGGGGCTGGTGTTGCTTTCTATGTTCTCTCTGAGGTCTTTGGCCTGGTAGGGACAAGGCCCCAACTTTCTCCACTGGAACTGAGACCCCACTGAGACCAGCCAGTCAGTGTCTCAGCTGAGGCCTGAGTGCCCGAAGGACGTGGCCAGAGACTGCTGGCTGCGGGGGGCCTGATGTGTCCACCTTCCTGTTCCAGGTGGTGAAAGCGTGCAACGAGGGCGTCAGGAAGATGAGCCGCACGGAGCAGATGATCAGCATCCAGAAGAAGATGGAGTTCAAGATCAAGGTCAGCCACGCGTCCCCAGCTCTGCCCGTCAGCCTTGGGTCTCAGCACAGTGTCACCCCCACCAAGGCCCTCCCTGACCCCCTAGTGGAGCGCCCTCACCTGCCCCCAGTCGCCAGGCCATCGCATTGGCCTCAACTGTTTTCTTGTGGGGCAGTGCAGGGACCCGGAAGTGGCCTGCTCTCATTTACAGGCTGTGTGACCTGGAACCGTCAGCTCGCAGGGAGAACATGACATGAACCAGTCCAGGGATTCTTAAACCTGGGCGATTTGAAAATCGGATGGAAGTTACCAACCTTCTTCCCCAACTTTGTGTAAAGCTTCAGACACCAGTGAACCTAAGGGCCCCCAGGGTTTCTGGTGATGTGGGCACGAGGGCACGGTGCCTGCTGAGGGTCTGTGAGGTCGTGCTGGTTCTTTGGGTGCCGAGCCTCAGTTGAAGATGCAGACCTCGGGGTGGTGGTGGAGGCCTCACGTAGCTCCACTTGCCAGCCGCGTGCTGGGTGCCGAGTGCCCGCCCCAGAGCCGTGGAGCAGGGGAGTGAAGGCCCCACCTCCTCGCCCCGGGGGACCCAGTTCTGCCCTCTCCCCTGGGAACTTGAACCCTCCTTTAATTCTGCATCACCCAGGCTGAGCCTGGTGAGGGACGACAGCACACGTGGGCACCAAGGGGTACACACACCCCCGTGAGTACAGAGGCATACAGGACACACAGACACACTTGGACACAAGCACGTATACACAGACGCCCACAAGGACACACAAACAACAGACAAATACACACCTGCCCACTCAGGCGCGCACGCGCACACACACACACACACACACACACACACACACACACACCCTTCCCGTGTGTGCCCAGCACTGGCCCATCCCCTCCCACCAGTGCCCCATGTCCTGGGCCCAGCGCGGCCCCCAACACCCGTTACCGCGGTTACCACTCCAGTCGAGGGTACCGGGGAGCAGGGGCGGGGTGCGGAGGGCACACCCGTCCTGACACGGCCCCCCGCCCCCCAGTCGGTGCCCATCATCTCGCACTCCCGCTGGCTGCTGAAGCAGGGCGAGCTGCAGCAGATGTCCGGCCCCAAGACCTCGCGGACCCTGCGGACCAAGAAGCTCTTCCGGGAGATTTACCTGTTTCTCTTCAATGACCTGCTGGTCATCTGCCGGCAGATTCCGGGGTGAGCGGCGGGAGGGGCGGGGAGTCACCGGGGCTTGGGGGCGATGCCCTGGGCCTCTGGGCAGGTTTATTTAAACCCCCAAGCTTTGGTTTTTCCCTCCTGCCGAGTGGGGGCCTTTCTCCTAAGTATGTGGGGGGTGCAGCTCGGTGCCTGCCGCCCGGGGTGTGCCCAGCAGCTCCCGTGTTAGGGGTGCAGACCCTTTGTCCACCGTCCACGCTGGGGGTTGGGGGGGACTAGGGGTGAGGGGGACAGGAGTTCAGGTGGGGGGCTTCCGGAAGAGGGTGAGGCGCAGCCACAGTGGGGCCGGTCCCGCTGGCCAGGGTTGGGGTGGGGGGTCTCCGGGGAATCCAAGCATCCTGGGGACCAACACGCCCCTCCTGCCACCTGGGTCCCCAGAGACAAGTACCAGGTGTTTGACTCGGCCCCACGGGGCCTGCTGCGCGTGGAGGAGCTGGAGGACCAGGGCCAGACGCTGGCCAATGTCTTCATCCTGCGGCTGCTTGAGAACTCGGACGACCGGGAGGCCACCTACATGCTGAAGGCGTCCTCTCAGTGAGTGCCAGAGCCGCCGTCCCCCTCCCCGAGCCCCCATGTTTCCTCCCCCAGGCCGTGTCCAGAGGGTTTCCATCCCGTGTAAGTGTCGGGGTGGGGGGTGAGCGCTTTGCTGGCTCTGTGTGTGTGTGAGTGTGTGTGTGTGTGTGTGTGAGTGTTCCCTTGGGCCTCAGACTCTGATGAGATGTTGTAGAGCCCTTGGGCTCTTGGGCTGCTGGGCAGCCTCCCGCCCACCTGTCACCCCTGAGCAGTCAGGCCATCTCCCCTGCACCCTCGGGGCTCTGAGAGGGACAGCCAGGTCCACCCGGGGTGATGCTCTGTGAGCCCCAGAGCTGGGATGCCTAGCGCCCAGCCCCCTGCACCCCAGAACTCATTGATGTTGCCCAGTACATCAAGTCCAGTTCCAACTGCCTTGGTGGGACAGGGTGGCGTCAGCCTCTCCGAGTCCACAATTGTGGCTCAGGGCAGCTGGCTACCCAGGGCTCACCGCTGGGTGAACTTTGGGATGTCGAGGGCTCACCCTCACACACTGACTTGAAAGATGCCCCCAGGGAGGTTCTGCAGGGCTCCCCCTGGCCTGCTCCCCACTGCCCTGCCAGGGCCTGGTGCCAAGCTCGGGACCCCGGGGCCAGCCTGCTGGGTGCCTGGCACCACGTTTCCCCTTGGGTGGGTGCTCTGACGCTCTGTGTTGACAGCATCTGCCCTCTTCCTGACCCAGGAGCGAGATGAAGCGCTGGATGACCTCGCTGGCCCCCAACCGAAGAACCAAGTTCGTTTCCTTCACTTCCAGGCTGCTCGGTAAGCGGCGCGCTGGGGAGGGGGCCGCCGCCAGGTGGGGTGGGTGATGGTCAGGGAGGACTCTGCAGGTCAGCCTCGGATGGAGGCCTCTGCACTCCACCTAAAGGGCCTTTGAGGCCGCTGGAAGGCTGCCCGGAGGTCCTTCACACCCCAGTGCAAGCTCAGTACCCCACGGAGGAGGACACGGGTGTGCCCGAGCTTTGCAAACATTTCCGCGGTTAATGAAGACATAAAAGTCACTAGATCTTAAGTGACCGGTGCCGCAAGGAAACCAGAAGGATTTGGGCCCAGGAGGCCAACGCCAGTGTTCTCTGGGGCAGCCAGTCCTCGGAAAACCTTCCAAAATAGGAATGGGCTCGAGTCCGGCTGCCTGCTTGAGAAGCCGCCCACCTGACCATGCTCACTGTGTCCTGAGCGTCCCCAGGGCCCAGCCCAGGACAGAGGAGCCTCCTTCAAAGTCTAAACAAGAGCCACCCCCACCCACCCTGCAGCCTGTTCATCCCTGCACCTCCCCCTCCCCATGACTTGTTCAGAATTCCTGGCTGTTTTGACGTCCTTTTCTTTGGAGCCACGCCCACCTCTCCCTCCAATGAGCCCTTTCTCAGAGGCTGCCTGTCCGCCCTGTCTCCTGCGGGTGCGGAGGGTGTGTCCCTGCTAACTTTTGGGGGGCGGGGCCGGGTTTTGCCGGGTGCACAGCCAGGACAGGTGCCACGTGATGAGGACGGATTCCCCCCTCCTCCCTTCAGACTGCCCCCAGGTCCAGTGTGTGCACCCTTATGTGGCCCAGCAGCCGGATGAGCTGACGCTGGAGCTAGCCGACATCCTCAACATCCTGGACAAGACAGAGGACGGTGAGGCCTGGGGCTGGCGCCTCTGCCCACTGCTGGGGGTGGGGGTTACCACTCTCCGTGCGGCTCCCTGCGCCCACCCTGATCCCAGCAGTCCCCTTCCCCTCGTCTGGCCCTGGCATCAGCCTCCCCATCACGGTGGGTGGGATGAAGCCCAGGAATACCCCCACCCGGACCTGTATTTGCAATAAGCTTCCAGATGAGCCTGTGAACACTAGGCCTGTGGCACCACGTGGGCCAGGAAGCCGCCCCCTGGGGCTCCTGCCCACTCCTGCTGTTGACACCAGTGCCAGAGGTCGGCTCCCCTCTCCTGGAAAATGAACCCCTATTTCTACATCAGTTGTTCCTAATCTAAATCCCCAAAGTGCACAAAGCATCTCTTCCCACCCCAGTTCCTCCCCTTTTCTGAGGTCCTGGCTGGAAGGTCGCAAGCTGGTGGCCTCCGGGGAAGGCCATGTCCACCACCGCAAATCCTAGGGGCTCACCCAGTACTGGGTGAGCTGTGGTTCCTGCCCTCTACCCTAACCCTAACCCTAAGCCCCCTGACCCCTGCAGAATAGAAACAGCCTGACACCCCTCCCAGTGGCCTGCAGAAGATGTGTCCCTTCCCCTCTGACCCCAGGCCTCAGCCCCGCCCAAGGACTTGCCAGCAGGACCTGCAGTTTGGGCCACAGCCCTCCCCCACACCCCCCGCAGGAACACCGTGATGTGGGGGTGGGGTGGAGTATAGTCAGGGCACCTGGCTGGTTCATGAGGTGGCCGCCCTCAGCTGACCACCCAGCTCTCAGGAGCCTGAGGCTCAGGGAAGGGCTGCCCAGCAAGAGGGTGACGGTGGCGTCCTGGGCCAGCTGCCATCCCACCAGCCCCTTGATGCCTCTCGTATTTTGGAGGTGGCCCTTGGGGTCTCCTGGCCACAGGTGGGCAGCCTGAGATTGTTGCTGGCTTGGGAATGGTGCAGCTGGTTCCCCCACCTCCCTGGGCACAGGCCCCGTGCTCCCCAGGAGGGCTGCACCCTCCCCCAGCTTCTGGGAGATACACCCGGTCTGAGCATTTCCTTCTGTGGGTGTGAGGGCAGGGGGCTCCTGGGAAGGCCAGCTGGACTCTGGAGTCTCCCTTCCGCCTGCTCCCCATGCACCGGAGGGCAGTCCAGCCCGCACCACTTGGAGAGAGCTTGTGACCCTCCGTCTACCCTCCCTCCCAGGCTGGATCTTCGGCGAACGTCTCCATGACCAGGAGCGAGGCTGGTTCCCCAGCAACATGACGGAGGAGATCTTGAACCCCAAGATCCGGTCCCAGAACCTCAAGGAGTGTTTCCGTGTCCACAAGATGGACGACCCTCAGCGCAGTCAGAATAAGGACCGCAGGAAGCTGGGCAGCCGGAACCGGCAGTGATCCCTGACCACCGCCCCCACCCCCCGCCTGGTGGAGGGATGTAGGCAGGAGCAAGGCCTGGCAGGCAGACCCCAGCGGACAGTGGAGGGGCTCTGGGGGAAGGCCCCGCCTCCCCAGGCAGCCGGGTGTGACATGACCTGGGGGGCTCTTTGCTGGAGTTGCCCCCACCCCCTCCCTGCCACGTGGTTCATGCTCATGTGTCCTGGCCCCTCACTCACCCACTGGAGAGAGGGTGCCCACATCTCTCTGCTGCATTTGTAGACGAGAAAGTGTATTTTAAGCAGTATTACACCACCTCTTCCTCTGTCTCTTGGAGAGCAGACGATGGGCAGGCTCCAGGGCCCACCCCTGGTACTGAGAGGCCCCAGAGCCCCGGGTGCCCCAGGCCCAGGGCAGGTGCGAAGGTGATGGTGTCATGACTCCCTGCACGTGTCCTCACCCCTCGGAAGCCGTTAGACTCGGCCAGGCGCACACATGGACCTCCCCGGCCTGACGCGCTTGATGAGGGGCCCTTGGTCTCCGATTCAGAGGACCAGGAGACCATCCGTCCGCCCCTGTCCGCCTCTGCCCCCGAGCCTCCACCCGCCTCTGGCTGCACGGCTGGCCTCGGCCTCACGGCAGGCCTGCCAGAGCTTGGCTGAGGGCCCACGCCACTGTTGGCTCCCTGATGGGCTGGAGGTAACTTGTTACCTGCCCCTTCAGGAGCCCACGTGTCACAAAGGAATGACTTGGCCACTGCATCCTGTACGGGTTATGGTTCCAAGAAAAGCAAATATCATTTTTGGCTGCATTAAAAGAAGCATCATGTATAAAATAAAGGAGAGGAAGGTCTCCTTTTTCTATTTCCCTGGTGCACGCAGGAATGCCATGTTTGGGTCTGGGCAGGGACAGAAGAGCCCCCTTCCAGGCCGTGGAGGTGGCCTGTCCCAGGAGACAGTTGAGGAGGCTTCCCCTGGAGCAGCCAGGATAGGGCCTCAGGATGGAAATGAATCTGGACCTCCACTTGTGAGGGACTCCAGAAACAGAATAAGCTGTCTGAGGCGATGGGGGACACCTTCCTGCGGTGGGGGTGAGAAGGCAGGGTTGGAAGACCACTATGGGACAGAGATCTGGGGCGGGGGATGTGGTCCCATAGGGGATTCGACCACCAGGCTCGAGACTTCGGCTTCCAATCTGGCCATCCACTGGTCCAGGGCCCTTCTTCCCACTTCAGAAGGGGTAGCCAGTTACCTGGAGGTTGCAGTGGGTCCTCGGAGCCCCGCCCCTAGCCCCGCCCCCCAGTCCCGGGAATGGGGGAGAGCCTGGAAACCAACCACGCCCAGCCCTGCCTGGGGCCACGCCCTCCCAGGATTTAGATGGAGCATCTTCCCAGAAATCACAAGATGGTTGGGGTTCTTGGGCCCTTAGACCCTTTGAGAACCGGATGAATCCCTGCTGGTCCAACTGGGGAGGGACTCCCTGATCCCAGTGAGGGGCTGATGCTCTTGGCACCTCCTTGCTGCAATCCTGGCAGGCGCTGGGTGGGGGCTGGGGGAGCCTACCTGCACCTGAGTTTCCCAGGAATTGGGGAAAGGAGAGAGGGGCCATTTCTGAGCCCCATGCTACTCTTGGAGGGGGCGCAAGTGGTTGGTCCTGGTTTTTCTCCAGCTTTGGTTTTTGGAGCTGGGAGACAGCATAGTGAGTTGTGTCATCTGCTCTAATGAGGCTTTGGCTACTGGAGGTTACATGTAATAATTTATCAACAGTTTCATGAAAACTGGTCAGTACTGTAATGGTCTTTTATAGGCTGAAACTTTGAAGCCATGACGTGTCTTGGGGAGTGTGAATGGGTACCACATATTGTCATCTGACATATCCAGGTGGAGAAAACTGGCCAGAACAAGTGTGGTCAGGGACTCAGACAAACCAATGAGTCCACGATGGTTGCTAGAGATAATGGTGGGAAAAAAAGCGGGGGAGGGGGGAAGGACAGCTCCCCTCTCCAGCGCTCACTCAAAAGAATCCTCCTGTGGCCCAGGTGTTAAACCATCCCTGGGGTTTGCAGACAGCCCCCCTACCCCAGGCCTTAGGGTCCTCCCTCCAAGACTCAGTTCTAGCTTCCTTCCTGCTGCATCCAGAGCAGGTAAGCCACAATTTCAAATCCCTCTCTAAATCACAAAGGTTAGGCTTCCTGGGAGGTATGGAAGACAAGAGGGCCTGCCCATGGAGCCAGTGCCAGGGCCAAGCTGGGAGATGGGTACTGCGTCTGGGTGGTTCGTCATCCTTCATCCAGTCCCCAGGATCTCAGGGCTGAAGTGAGGAAAGTTGAGCTTGAAAGCCCCTTTTGTTTTCTAACAAACTGCCCTGTGGGGTTGCCTGTTGTGCCAGAGGCTCGGCCACTGTCCCCTGGAGCTCGACCCCAGCCAGGCATGGAGGCCGTCTGGGGCTTGGGCTGGGGAGAGGGGACAGGGGCCCACAGCACCCAGGCTTCACCCGCTGTGGCTCATTTGCTCCTAGGAGTCAAGGGGTCCCCAGGGGTCCGGAAGGTGCAGGTCTGGGGCTCAGACCCCACAGACAAGCGCCCCAGCTGGCTGCCAGAGTCAGAAGATGTCCCCCACCAACAAAATCACCGGCCTCTGGTTGGAAGCCGGTAACGTCCGCGAGTCAGGCCGACCCAGCAGGGACCCAGCGAGACCTCGAGAAGCAGGGCAGTGGGCACCGGGATGGCCTTCCTTCTCTAGCCCTGGGAGCCTCCCGCCGGTCTGCGCTCCCTCGCAGAGCTCCTGGGGCCCGCGGAGGGGCAGGCGGCAGGCAGTCGGACGAGCACGGGGCCCGCCGGACTCTGGCCAGAGCGCGCCGCACGCCGGCTCCGGCACCCCGACGGCCCCCGGCGCAGGGCACCCCCGCACGCGCCCCGCGAGCACGGCGACACCCCCGCGCTCCCCACCCCGCTCGCAGATACACTCACGCGCGGACACAGGAGACTCGGGGGGCGCGCACCGGGGGTGCCGCCGAGCCGCACCGCGGCCCCTTTATTCGCTTCAGGAGGCAGAAAACTTTCTCAGCGCGACCACCACGAGCGCCAGCACCACGCAGGTGGCCAGCAGGGCGGCGATGACGATGGCGGCGATGGCACCGGGCCCCAGCGAGCCTGCGGAGGGCGGGGAGCGCGGCCGGCTCAGCCAGAGGCCCGCCCACACCTCCCCTCCCGGCCCGCGCCCCCAACCCAACTCCCCCTAACCCCTTCCCCCGCAGTGTCCCGCCTCCGCCCCACTTTCCCCACCCCTGCCCCCGCCGTACCCCCGCCCTGGTCCAGGCGCTCCTGCGCGGTGCTGTCCTCGGGGCTCGGTGTGGCGGTGGGCGCGGGCGGGCCGCTGACCGCCGGCTCCCAGGCCGGGCTGGTGGTCTCCACGGGGTCTTCTCCCGAAGGCAGCTCGGCGGGCTCGTTCCACAGGGTGGGTGCGGGCTCCTGCGGGCCCTCGGCTGCAAGGCCAAGGACAGGTGCCGTAGGTCCCCGGACGGTACTTCCGACGGGACCTCGTCCCCGCCATTGAACGACTGGGAAGGGGCGCTTCGCGGTGCTTTGCCGGAGGCCGTGGGGGGGGCCCACGTGTGGCCCTGGACCCCCTACTGGGGCCAGGCTGCTCCCACCCAGGACAGGACAGGTTGATGGGGGCGGGGGCCACCCTCAGGAGAAAGCTGGGAGAACTGGGGGCTCGCAGGGCACTTCAGGGCAGTAGGGACAGTGGAGGGGCGACAACAGTGGAGGGGGCACTACGTTCCCCAGCAGAGCCTGCAGACCCCAGCTGAACTTACTAGGGGTCTGTGGGCCTGGGGCAGGGCACTTCTAAGGGGTCCTCTCCCAACACAGGGCAGTCTTCACCCTGGAGAGGGTGCCAGGACAGGGAAGCAGTGTCTCTCCGGGAACCAGGGACTCTGTCCACCCAGCAGTGAGAAGTAGCCGTCGTGGGAGGTGAAGAGGAGAGGCTCACCCCCACCCCTGGGCAGCTAGACCTGCTTCTCCATGGCCCTAGCCCCAGGGCCTGGGGTCCCGCACCCACACATGCCTCCACACGCCCCCCGGTGTCTGAGGCTTAAAGCGCAAGAGCCTTTGTAGCCGGAGAAACCGTGATGCCCGCACTTTGCTCCCACCAGACAGGACAAGGCCAGAGGGCTGGGCAGGGGTGTCTGCCCATCCCGTTGCTGAAGTTCCAGGAACCCCTCACCACCCCCACCCTGGCTGGGGCTGGAGCAGCAGGGCAGTCTCTGGGCAGTGTTTTTCGTTTTTTTTTTTGCAGGACCCTTCCTCCTAGTGGTGGGTCTGCAGGTTCAGGGCACACAGGGGCCCCAGAGGGCAGGATGAGAATCCGGCATGGGAACCTCAGCCCCACCCTCACCCCCCACTGTGGTCTCAGACACCCCAGTCTTGCTCCCCCTTCAAGAATCCTAGCCTGAGGAGCTACACAGCAACATCCCTATTCTGGGCCCATCCAGTGTTCTCAGACCCCCAGTCAAGTTCAAGACCAGGCTCCAGGCTTCCCACCCCAGCTGCTGAGTGATCTGGGTGTGATCCAGTGATGCTGGATTGGGCTGAGTGGGCATCGCAACACAGCGTCTCAATGACACCAGCAGGGAACCGTGTGTCCCTGCTTCCAAGAAGATCGAGGCTAAGGTTAAACTTAGGTGGGTGCTGGCAGTTAAGTGCTCCTGGGATTGAAGCCCCAGACAACACAGTCACAGGCTGTGCCTTCCCAGAAACTTCCCTGGAAGTTGTGGTTCAATCAGTACAGCCCAGGTGCTGATGGTAAACAATCTGCCTGCCAGTGCAGCAGATGCGAGAAGCCTGGGTTTGATCCCTGGGTCAGGAGGATCCCCTGGAGAAGGAAATGGCAACCCACTCCAGTATTCTTGCCTGCAGAATTCCATGGGCAGAGGAGCCTGGTGGGCTACAGTCTATGGGGTTGCAAAGGAGTCGGACACGACTGAGCACACAGCAGCAGCAGCAGCAGCGAGACAGCCCTGGCCAGCCTCCCTGCCGGTTCCTGGGGCGCATTTCGCTCTTGGGGCCTCCACCCCCAAGAGCCCCCCGGCCCCTGGGCACAGACAAGCCAAACCCACACCCTGCTTCCAGGCTCAGCACCTCCTGGAGAGGAGTGCTCTGGGAAGACACAGAAGTATTTCCAGGGGTCTTCTGCCATCAGTTTCCACTTCAGGCAAATCATGAGTGAACAACCAAACCCAAATTCCAGGACAGTCTTCAAATAACTAGGCTTTCAAAAATATGAAGGTCGCAAGACACAGAGAGTGAGGGACTGTTCCAGATTGGAGACTGAGGAGTTGTGACAACAAGACAACGTGAATTCCTAGAGGGGACACTGTGGGGTCCGTTGGTGAGCTGTGAACTAGGCTGCAGTTTAGGTAAGAGTACCGCATCCTTGTTCACTTCCCGATTCGGATAACTGACTCTGCTGTGTAAGAGAACACCCTTGTTCTCAGAAGTATTTAGGGGCAAATGGGCACTTAACTCTCAGATGGTTCAGCAGTTAGACAGGTAGACAGAGACAGGAAAACAGACGAGAAAATATGGCAAAAAGTTGGTGGTCGGTGAATTCGAGAGAAGAATCTACTGGAATTGATCGGATTAGTCCTGTAATTTTCCTGTTAAGACCTTTTCATGATAAAACCTTACAGGGTCCCCAGCTCCCCAGGCCCTGTCCCTGGCTGCCTCTCTCAGGCCTCAGCTGGATCAGTGGCGAGGCTCAGCTTGCAGGCAGAGACCACTATCACGCTCCCAGGGCTTGCCCCAGCCAGGACCCCTTTTCCGAAACATCCCTAGTGAGGAGACCTCTCAGGGGTGGAAGGTCACTGCAACCAGTGGGTGGAAGCTCCTCTCTCCAGGGCCCCAGCTGAGCTGCAGTGCTGGGGTCTGGGGGCCACCCTGCTCCAGCACCCACTTCAATGATTTCCCTGTGACTCTGCCAGGCCTCCCTTGTCGCTGCCTGGAAGGGCTGAGGTCTGCCACCTGGCAGCTGCGTACAGAGGGCTCCATGCCCTCGGCTCCCTGTGTTGAGCAAAAAGAAAGGCCTGGGTCTGAGATGTTTGGATAGCATCACCGACTCAGTGGACATGAACTCTGGGCAAACTCTGGAAGACAGTGAGGGACAGGGAGGCCTGGCAAGCTGCAGTCCATAGGGTCACAAAAAGAGGTGACTGAGCAACTGAACAACTACTGCCCACTGCTGGGCAAGCCCTGGGGTCTAGGGCTCATAGACTGCAAATCTCCAAGATAAATGGACCGGCCCCCCAGTCCCCACTTGCTCATCACACACCCAAAGCAGAACAGCAGCTAGGCAGCTTCCTGTCCCACCTCCAGCCAAAGCTCACCACCAGCTGTCAGGCATCCAGCCCAGGGAAGCCTCCACAAGGCTACTGGGTACTAAATCCAGCCAAAATGGGTGGCATCAGGGAAACCAGCCCCTAGCTCAGGGAGCGGGTAACAGGGCCCACAGCACCCAGAGAGCTGAGGCTCTCTCCTAAGAGCTGGCCATCACCCTCTGTCCTCCACCAGAGCCTGGGGGGCCATCTCTGGGGGAGAGAGGGGCCCTCTGAGCAGGGTACTTGGGAGGCCCACCCAGCCTTTCTCCATCTGTCCCTCGCCCACAAAAGCCTGGACCCTACCCGCCAGACACACCAGCCCAGGCCTAATATACACACACCCCCCAACACACTCCCTCCAAAACCCAGCCAGTCTCTGAAGCTTGAGGGGCTGCCCCACTGGCTTCCAAATCAAAGAAAAGAAAGTGAAGTCGCTCAGTCGTGTCCAGCTCTTTGCGACTCCATGGACTGTAGCCCACCAGGCTCCTCCATCCATGGGATTCTCCAGGCAAGAGTACTGGAGTGGGTTGCCATTTCTTTCTCCAGGGGCTCTTCCCAACCCAAGGTTCGAACCCAGGTCTCCCGCACTGCAGGCAGACGCTTTACCCATTGAGCCACCAGGGAAGCCAAACCAGAGGGCTGGCTCCAAATCCAGCTCCATCACCCCGGGACTAGAGATGACTGGCCCCACTGCCAGCCTGCCCTCCCTGACCTGTGGAGCGGGGGTGGGGCCGTGCCTCTTCCAGACGTGCAGGTTGGTGACTGTGCTGTCAAGGCCGCAGTCCGCTGCTGCCTCTGCCCCGCCCCGCCCCGGGCTTTCAGGCCTGGACAGCACGGCCCTGGCCACTCTGCGGGCTCCGCGCCTGATGCAGCTGACTGTCACAGGGGAACCTCCCAGGGCTGATCCAGGCTTCATGGACTCATCAGCACCCATGAGGTTGGGGCCCCAGGCTCCTGGCCAGCCCAGTGGGCATCCTCAAGGCACACATGGGCCAGAACCTGTCCTTGTCTGCTTGTCTCCGTGTCTGCTCAGTTTGCTGGGGTAACAGGGGAGACAGCTCTGTCCCCCAAACCTACCCTTGTGGGGAGCCGGGAACAGGAGCACTTCTCCAGGGGGTTCCCCACTGCAGGCCCCTTCCAAGGAGCGGGGAAAGCAAGGACAGAAGTGCCAGGCAGAGGGGCTGGCAGTGAGGGCAGGCGTGGAGGCTGGGACCCAGAGAGGTAGGTGTGGAAGGTGGGTGGAGATGTGACGTGAGGATGGAGAAGGTGTGGGAGCTACAGGACTGGCGTGAGCACTTCCTGTGACTCTGCCCCTCTTACCGGAGAAGCCAGAAGTTGGGGCCTTGTGACCTTGCCACGGGCCTGGGCACTGTGGGCGCCCCACCCCCTGCCCCAGCCCCACCACCCCCAGCCGCCCTGCCTCTCGGTAAATAAGTTTGTTTAACGCTCACCCTGACCACTGGGCCCTGAGGCCAGGCGCCCGAGCTCACAGACGGCCTTTGTGCGGCCATGAAGGGCCTTTTCATCGGGGCCCTGGCCTCCCGCCCGCTCAACCTGGCTTGCTCCCTCCACCGCAGTAGCTGTGGCCACAGGCGACCAGCAGGGAGGGCGGCAGGCCAGGCCTGGGCCTCAGCCACGGGGGCCACCCTGGCCTCCCTGCTTGGGACCGACCCCAGCCCAGCGAGCAAGCCGGCCAGGGGCCTGTCAGGCCGGGTGCACACCTGCTCTGAGCCTCTCGCCCAGGGCGGGGCAGCCAAGAGCCTCCCCAACATGCTCCCACACAGAACGGCAGGAAGACCAGCAGCCCCGCCGGAGCCCAGAGGCACTGGGGTGGGGCTGGCCCTCCTGCCCCGCGGTAGGACCCGTGCAGGGGAGTCGGGAGGTGAGGCCAGGTGAGGGCCCCATGCCGCCCACCATGAGGCCGTGCCTGGCATTCCTGTGGTGGCAGAGGAAACCCACCCGCCCGGTCTGTGTACACGCCCGGTCTGTGTACACCCCGTCTGACCTGGCACCTCTGGCCGGCAGCCTTGGCTGGAAGAGCTTGGCTGTGTGGGCACCCAGGAATGGGACAGAAGCTGCTCACATGGGCCCCAGACCCTGGAGCAGACGGGGCTCCAGCACCTTCGCCTCCACCCGCTTTGAGCACCAGGCAGGAGAGGCCATGTGACTGGGATGGGTGGGGCCCACAGGCGCCACGGAAGGTGCCACCCTACTTTGGGTCACTTCCCCAGTGCCCCAGGCACCACGCCAGGCCCCTGCCTTGCCTAGCTGATGCCTCTCCCACCCAAAGGCAGGTGAGGCAAGGAGGGGGTTCTGCCCCGAGACTCCCCTGCACCCAGCAGAGGGGCTGGAGATGTTTCCACATGTTCTCCCAACCTGCACTGAGGGCCGCCAGCCTCCGGGCCCGTCCCACGAGCCTGTGCCCCTGGGAGACCTACAGAGACTCTCCCACCAGGGAGGCACAGGCCCTGGGGTTATCACGGTCACACGCAAGAAGAGAGGCGCAGAGCGCCTGAGGAGGACAGAGCCAGAAGCAGAGCCAGCCTGCGAGCCTCTTCTAGGGCTTCTGGAGAGGGGCTGGGGGCCCACGGGCTCCTCAGTGCCCCCCACCCTGTTTCCTCCCAGGTCCGTGCCTGAGTGCGTGGCTGTGGGAGTCGCTCCAGGCCTCACCTCCTCTAGCGGCTCTGCCCAGCACACATCCACATGACGCCCAGATCCACAGACACCCCCAAAACCCACGTTGCAGAGAGGGCCTCTCGGGGACCCCCCACTGGTTTCTCGAGCCCCAGGACTCCCCACAGGAGCCCCGACATACTGCCCTCCCAGCCACAGGAGATGGCTTTCTTCCAGGAGAGAGACCACCTGGAGGGTATGTGCCTTTCCTCCCTCAGGCTTTGCAGCCGGCCTGGGCCAGCCCCTCCCGGTGCAGGGCCCCACAGCAGTGTCCAGACTGGGGCTCGGGTCCCCAGGAACCTGTCACTTCAAGGCTGGCGGGGCTCTTCTCGCCAGACCCCAGACGTGGCCACTTGCAAGCCTCAGCGTCAGGCCAGCATCCTCCTGGTTTTACAGAGCGGGGCTCTGGTCCTATGATCCCCGCTGGAATTTTTTTCCCAGGATGGAAACAGTACCCGGCTCTTCCTTCTCAAAGGACATTTGAGAAAACCAGCGGGGAAGGGTTTGTGGGGCTTCAAAACATGAATGGCAGAGCTCCATGGACTTAACATCTGGGGCCTCTGCCCGTCAGCTGCTTGCCCCATGCCTGGAGCCCCCTCCCGACTCCCACCCAGATTCTCAAGGCCTTCCTTCAGATTTTAGGGTGCTGGAGTAGCCCCCACCTCCCCTGGGCAGCTAAGGTCCCTGGCCCTGCTCCCCAAGTCACCATCCTGCTTCTGAGGTCAGTGTCTCTGTGACCCCCTGAGACCTCCAACGCGTAGCTGCCGGCTGGGTCCCTGGGGAGCCCTTCCTGGAATCACCCCAAATGGTAACCCCATGCCAGTGAATGGCTTTGCCCTGCGGGCCTCAGAGAGATCCTGGTCTGAAGGCGCTTCTTCGCCTCGGGAGGCCAGTGGCAGGGAGCATCCTTACCTGTGAGCACCGCAGGGGTCAGGACCCCGCAGAGAAGCAGCAGCGCCACGCGCAGGGCCAGACAGGACGCCATCCTGGCCGGGGGGCGAGCGTGGCCAGTGAGCAGGAGGCACCGAGGACTGAGCTGCTCAACTTCAGGGCAGAGGGAACGAGGCATCAAAGAGCTGGGGAGGGTTTTCATCAATGCAAACTCTGTCCTCCTGGGACACCGTGCCCGCCCCCCACACATGAGCGCACACACACGCAGCCAAGCTCACAGAGCTGCCTGCTTCCCTGAACTCTGGAGCAGCCCCACCCTCAGAGAGGGAAAGAGGAAATCGCTCTTTCCCTCTCTCCTCCTTCTCTCTCTGTCCCTCATACATACACACACATAAGCACACACATACATGCACGCACCTGGGCCACTGAAAGAGATTCTCAAACCTCCATGTGCAAAAGACTCACCCAGGGCAACGGCCCTAGCACCCTCTCCCAGTGGGTCATGGGTGAGCCCGGGAATCTGCATTTTAGGGCTCAAGGCCGAGGCCAGAGTGACTGCAGCCGTGGGCTGGCAGCACCGACCAGGGCCAGGCTCTGCTCACATCTGGGCTCTTGACACCTGGCAGGGAGCGGGTGCTCGACAGAGCTGGGCGCAGCCACGCTTCTAAAGCCATTTCCAGCCAGCCTTCTAGCAGCGCTCTTCTCTCCGGAAAAACCCACGGCATTAAACGCCTATGTCCCTTCTTCCTGCTCTCTGTTCTCCCAGGTATCTGGGACTTGAAATACCACTCGTGTGTTCATGACACCCGTGTCCAACCTGGGTCTGGCCTCATCACCCACCGCCTCCCGGAAGGCCCCAAGGGCATCTAGTGAGCGTCTCCAACTCAGCATTGCCAAAACAAACCTGACGCCACTGCCTCCCCAGCCCTGCTCAGTGAAATTCCAGCTCCCCACCTTCCAGATGTCCCAGCCACATAAAATTCATCAACGATCTTTTTCACTTACTCCCCACGTCTAATCTCGCAGAAAGTACACCCTCCTACATCAAACCCTTCATGGTTCCCCACTGCCTTTAGAATAAAAAGTCAAACTAAGGACTTATGTTCAGTCTGACGGCCATGACGAGGTTCCTCCAGTACACCAAACTCCACCCTGCCTCAGGGCCTTTGTGCTTGCTGTCCTCTCTCCCAGAAAGCAGTCTCTCAGCGCAGGACATGGCTACCTCCTTATCGCCACTCAGGTCTCAGCTCTGAGCGGTCAGTCCCCCACCTGCTCATCATGGGTGTTTCTTCTTAGCATTTATATTCATGTGAAACTTTGCTGTCTCTTACTTTTGGGGGTGGGTAATTTTCTGAAGTGAAGTGAAAGTTGCTCAGTCGTGTCCGACTCTTTGCGACCCCACAGAGTACACAGTCCATGGAATTCTTCAGGCCAGAATACTGGAGTGGGTAGCCTATCCCTTCTCCAGCGGACCTTCCCGACCCAGGAATCGAACCAGGGTCTCCTGCTTTGCAGGTGGATTCTTTACCAACTGAACTATTAGGGAAGCCCAGTGTCTCCACATCAGTTTTTTGAGGAATGACTTAAATATTGTGAAGTACACAAATTTTATGCTTACAGCTTGATGGACTTTCATACACACATGCTCCTGTGTAAATACCACCCAAATAGATACAGAATGATCAGGATTCCTCCTGCCCATCTCTGTCAGTGCCCCCAAAGTGCTGATCTGTCTCCTCTCATCCTAGATGAGCTTTCAAATCAGTGGAGTCATGTGACATGAACTCTTATATCTGGCTTCTGTTCAGTGTTCTGTGAGACCCATCCACGTTGCGTGTAGCAGTGGATCTTTTTCATTGCTGAGTATGGCATCACCAGCTCAATGGACATGAGTTTGAGCAAGCTCTGGGAGATGGTGAAGGACAGGGAAGCCTGTCCTTGGGGCTGCAGAGTCGGACACGACTGAGCGATGGAACAATTCAGTTGCCACAATTTACCCATTTTTAAATCCATTTATTTCTGTCAGTTTGGGGTATTTCCAGGACTGAACATCTATGCATATAGCTCCTATGGGTATCCTTATACCTACCTTTGGTGAACATGTACACTCATTTTTCTTGGTTACGTATCTAAAGACAGAATTGGAAGATTGGATTTGACACATATACACTACTATGTATAAACATGACAGCTAGTGAACCTGCTGTGAACCATGGGGAGCTCAGCTTGGTGCTCTGTGATGACCTAGAGGGGTGGGAGGGAGCAGGGTGGGGGGGAGGTTCTAGAGGGAGGGAATATATGTATGCGTATGGCTGGTTTACTTCATGGTACAGCAGAAAAAAACAAAAGAATGCTAGGCTAGAGTATAATGTTTAGATGCTATAGAGGCTGCCGAGCCTCTTGCCAATGTGGCCTCATTTATACTCAACAGTCTGAGTTCCAGTTGCCCAGTCCTCACCCATACTTGGCGTTGCCAGTCTCTTCATTTCTAGCCATTCTGGCAGGTATGTCGTGGTGTCTCAAGTGTGGCTGCAGTTTCATGACTAACAAAATTGAACACTTTTTCATATTAATATTTATTGACTACATGAATATATTCCTTTGTAAAGAGCTGTTCAATTTATTTTGGGGAGGGGTGCTGATATCTAACAGGGAGGCCCATCACTTTGAATTTATTTTTAAGGTTTTTTTTTTTTTTGGTGTGTGTACCCAGATAAAAATCCTCTGTCAGACATATGCAACGGTTCCTTTAAATGAAGAGTCCATTGGTTGTCTTACTCTGTGACTCTAAGCCCCAGATAGCAAGGACTGGTTAGTTCACCAATGCAGGAACTAACATCCATTGGTGCAAAGGTAATTGCGGTTTTGCATGGTCAAACTTTGCCATCTGATATGGGAATATATTCTTAAATAAATGTGGCTATGTTATACATCATTTTAATACAAATTTCTTGCTTTATGTTTTTTTGCTAATTAATTATTACTTGCTGTTTATTTTATTTGCATTTTAGACTATGGAAATGATGTTAGGAAAAAAGCAAGTTCAAGCAGTTTTCTTATTCTTGTTCAAAATGGGTCACAAAGCAGCAGAGACAACTCACAACATTAGCAACACGTTTGGCCCAGTAACTGCTAATGAACGTACAGTACAGTGGTGGTTCAAGAAGCTTTGTAAAGGAGATGAGACCCTTGAAGATAAGCAGCCTAGGGGCCGGCCATCAGAAGTTGACACCAACGGACAGCAATCATCGGAAGCCAATCCTTACAACTACACGAGAAGTTGCTCAAGAATTCGGCATTGACCATGCTATGGTCCGTTCAGCGTTTGAAGCAAATTGGAAAGGTGATAAAGCTCGATAAGTGGGTGCCTCATAAGCTGCCCACGAATCAAAAGAATCATTTGAACTGTCATCTTCTCTTATTCTATGCAACAATGAACCATTTTTTGATTGGATTGTGATGTGTAATGATTTTAATACAACAAGCAGCGACAAGCAGCTCAGTGGTCCTACCAAGAAGCTCCAAAGCACTTCCTCGAGCCACACTTGCATCAAAAACAGGGTCATGGCCACGATTTGGTGGCCTGCTGCTGGTCTGATCCACTACAGCTTTTTGAATCCTGGTGAAACCATTACATCTGAGAAGTATGCTCAGCAAAGTGATGAGATGCACCAAAACCTGCTATGCCTACAGCCAGCACTGGTCAACAGAAAGGGCCCAATTCTTCTCTCTGACAACGCCTGGCTGCATGTCAAACAACCAGCGTTTCGAAAGTTGAATGAATTGGGCTACAAAGTTTTGCCTCATCTGCCGTATTCACCTGACCTCTCGCCAACTGACTACCACTTCTTCCAGCATCTCAACAACTTTTTGCAGGGAAAATGCTTCTACAACCAGCAGGACATAGAAAATGCTTTCCAGCAGTTCACTGAATCCCAAAGCATGAATTTTTTTTCTTTTTGCTACAGGAGTAAACAAATTTATTTCTCATTGGCCAAAGTATGTTGATTGTAATGGTTCCTATTTTGATTAAGAAAGTTTGAGCCTAGTTATAATAATTTAAAATCTACGACCCGAAATGGCAATTCCTTTTGCACCAACCTAATAGAAACTAGAGAGGCTCCCAGGTGGTGCTAGTGGTAAAGAACCCGCCTGCCAATGCAGGAGACATAGGAGACCCAGGTTCGATCCCTGGGTCGGGAAGATCCCCTGGGGGAAGAAATGGCAACCCACTCCAGTATTGCCTGGAGAATCCCATGGACAAAGGAGCCTGGTGGGCTAGAGTCCCTGGGGTCACGAAGAGTCAGACATGACTGAAGTGACTGAGCAAGAGAACCTAGTACTACCAGGCCCAGCACACAACTAGAACTTAATATTGAAATTCAATGAGCTGAGATTTCTTGGATAGAATCAATATCAACCTCTCACTTGTTCTCACTTGGCAGCCCACCTCAGTATTCTTGCCTGGAGAGTGCCGTGGACAGAGAAGCCTGGTGGGCTACAATCCACGGACGGGGTCACAAGAGGCGGACTAAACCACCGCCACTGTCTCCCTGGCGCACTCATTTGTTGGTGCTGCTCATTGGCTCTCTCTCCTGGCCCCACCTTTCGTGCCCTATAGCAGAGCCAGGCCCCCAGATCACACTCCTGAGAGATTCTTGCCAGTTGACCCCCTCTGAGCATCTCCAGGGGAGGCACTGGTGAGAGAAGAAAGATGGGAGCGGAGAAGTGACTCTTTCCGATTCAGATTTCTCAGAACGTCTCTGGCGGCAGCAGCACTGGCTGCAGAAACTTTAGTAACCCACAGGCGCTGAGGACACCAGGGGTAGCCCCAGAAGGCTGGAAGCGCTGGCAGCTCCAGGATCCTTGTCAGGTGGCTGCATCCAGACCCACAGTGGACAGTGCTCTGGCCTGTGATCATTCTTTCTGCTCCTCCAGCCCAGGCTGGTGTCAGTTTCTGAGCTGAGTTACTTACTAATTGGGTTGCCTTTCCTTCCCTTTTGTTCCTTCAGTCCTTTCAACATCTTGGTGACAAATTCCTGTATTAAGTCCCTTCTGTTTGAAATACCTTCAGCGAACTCTGTGTCCTAGTCAGACTCTGACCAACACAGTGCTTGACACTTGAAATGGTTCCGCAGAAACTGACCCTTGAAGATAACGCTTCCCAATTTGACGTGCCACCCTGTTTGAGCTTGAACTCACTGCCAATGGAAAACGAGATCTGGTAACACATGGCATACCATATATTAAGACCTGAGGCTGTTTAGCATGAAGCGCTTATTCAAGACAAGAACGCTTAAAGGACCAGGTAGATGCTCTTTAGTGATGATGATCAAGAGGATAATGAAAGGAACTGGCTACTTTTTACTGCCTTGGGTGCTTAAAGAAAAGTTCATGGCTTTAAATTTGAAGGCCAAGGCATGATCAAAGACCTGGAACACTTCTATGACAGTCTTTTAAAACTCTCTTATTTCTTGTAGATACAGAGCTTAATTGGCAGCAGACCAGGCCCTGAATTTGTGTGGCTTGCAGTACACAATCCTGAATTCACAACGGTGTCAGTTTTTTTCAGGTGAAATTCATGGTACTGGTTGGGAAAGAGTGAGCCCTTGAGATCTGGAATGGGGGTATTTGGGTAGACTCAAATCGGAGAATCTTCCACCCACAAGTCCTCAGGCCTCCCCTGCAGAAGCAGCAGGCTCCTTAGAGAAACGGCTAATTCCAAATCTAGAGATGGTAAGTGAGGAGCCTAGAATATCTCATGCCAAAGTAAGAAAGTGCTCAAAGGATGATAGGGATATGGCAAAAGGACACAAAAGTCAACTTGGAGGGGCCCCAAATGGGCAAATTGTGCACAAGAAAAAGTGTCAGATTGTAACCTACAGTGTATGCACGTGTGTGTGTGTGTGTAAAGCTTTTCCTTATAGTAGAATGTTCATCCGTTCAGTCCCTCAGTCATGTCCCCATGGACTACAGCATGCCAGGCCTCCCTGTTCATCACCAACTCCCGGAGTTTACACAAACTCATGTCCAATGCTAATAAATTACAAGAAAGCTTGGCAAGCATTAGTTGTTCAAGCCAAGAATCACCAATGACTGCTAAAACTAGTGGATCAAAGTTTGATGAGAACTGGATATTTAGTCTCAAAGTATCTCCCATAAAGAGAAAAATCATTACAGTGGAGAAACCTGGCAGACATCATCTTTAAGTAATTAAAGTCACCATCACAAGTAATGGTTCAAACTGACATCAGGTACCTCCTGATACGATATATCAAGGACAGACATAATATCATTTCTGTTATAATACTGCCCAATTGCATAATATGAATTAAATCATGAGAAAGAACAAAATGAAATTTAAGTGCATTCTACAAAATAATTGTCCCTTAAAAAATTCCAAGGTATGAAAGAGAAACTGTTTCAGATTAGAAGGGACTCAAGAAATGAAGTCCTGTGGACAGAGGAGCCTGGTGGGCTACATACAGACCATGGGGTCGCAAGTCAGACATGACTTAGCGACTAAACCAGCACAAAGAAATATGACATCTAAATACAAAAATCAAACATGATGGCATCCTGACCTTTTCATATTTTTCCTTACAGAAGACATTAGCAGAGCAATTGGTGAAATATGAAGGAAGCCTTGATATTAACTAATAGTATCAAATACTCTATTTCCTAATTTTAATCATTGTATTGTGGTTATGTAACAAAATGTCCTTGTCTCTAGGAAACACAGTCTGAAATGTTTAGGGATAAGGGACATAACATCTACAAGTTTGCTTTCAAATGATTTGTAAAATAAAGTTACCGAGAGTCATTATTGAGGGTGTAGCTCTAGAGGTGTGGGTTAATATTAGCAACTGGAGAATCTGGATGAAAGATATGTGGGAGTCCTTTCTACTGTTCTTACAAGTTTTAAGCCTGAAATTATTCAAAATAAAAATGCCCCCTCTCTCCTCAGAAAGAATCACTTTATTTCAACAACTGATGAAATAATAAACCTAGGCAATGATCATCAATGAATGTTAAAACTGCTACATAAAAGACCAGTAGAACTTTTATAGTGGATCATAGCAACAGGACTAACTGATGAAATCTGACAAAAGCGAAAATGGGACAACCAGACAATGCTGCCCATGACACCACAGGATGAACGCCAGTTAACTACCTTTGGAGGAGGAGAGGAGAATCTGAATCTAGTCAAGTTTCTAGACCTACCAGCTTACAGAAAATGTGGGGGAGATTAACAAATTAACACCATAAGGACGCTCCTTGCTGGATCCATATTATGGGATGTTCTGTGGGTAAATGATCTTGTCTTTTTCAATTTTTTTTTTTTTTTTGGACAGGAAGCTGGTTAGACTAAGAGACTTGAAACTTAGCAGCCAAATGTGATCCATGAACCTCATTTTGATTTTGATTCAAACTTTTGTAAAGACTCTTCTGAGATAATCTGAAAAAGTAATATACAGACTGCATTTAGATATTAAGAATTATTAATACCATTAATGTGGTATTGGCATGTGCTTCTGTAAAGGTATGTTACAATGTGCACCGAAACACATTATGAGTGACTCAGTATGGCTAGGATTTGTTTTACAATATTCTAAGGGGAAAAGAAAAAGTGAGATTAAAAAATCATTGGTAAAATGGTAGGAGTTTGTTACATTAGTTGTGGGGCCAGTGCTTGTGTCCTCTCAGATTTATATGCTGGAAGCCCTAATCCGTGTGACGGTATTCAGAGGTGGGGCTTTTGGGAGGTGATTAGGTTAGGTCATGAGGGTGGGGTCCTCCTGTTGGGATAAAATGATGATTTTTAAGAGATAGAAAGGTGGGAGAGAGAGAGAGAGAGAGAGACATGAGATCTCTCTCTGCCACATGAGGACGTAGCAAGAAGACGGCCAAGTGTAAACCAGGAAGACGATTCTTAGTGGACACTGGCTCTGTCAGCACCAAGCTTGTGGGACTGCCCAGCCCAGCCCAAGACACACGCCTACTTCCATGTCTGCTTACACTTGTATGGCAAAACCAACACGATAATGTAAACAAAAGAATAATTAATTAAAAAAAACAAAAGCAGTTAGGTTTGATTCAAATATCAGTTTATTAAAAAAAAAAAAGCTGAACTCAGGCGAAAGTTACACATCTGCGTTCCAGTTGACAAAGATTTGGCAGTGCTCCCAAAAGAGCTCCTCAAGGCCGGGGGGTGACCAAGCGGGGAGATGCACTCCTGTCTGCCTCACCTACTCCCTCCTGCCTGCAAGATGGGCATGATGATTGTGGGGCTCCAGAGGTCACCTTGGACCATGAGTGACCTTGCAAAGGGAAGCCACAATCAGGGTGGCTCAACAGAAAGAACCTGGGTCCCTGAGCCACAGCAGCCTTGGAAGGACCACCTCCAGGTTTCACTTGAGACATGATCGCGTTTCAGTCCTTGGTACTTCGTGGCTGCTGCTCTTCAGTCACTAAGTGGTGTCCAACTCTTCCACCCCATGGGCTGCAGCACTCCCGGCTTCTCTGTCCTTCACTGTCTCTGGGAGATTGTTCAAACTCACGTCCATTGTGTTGATGACGCCATCCAACCACCTCCGCCTCTGTCTCCCCCTTCTTCTCCTGCCCTCAATCTTTCTCAACATCAGGGTCTTTTCCAATAGGTCCATACCTAATGGTGACCTACTGACCTTCAGGGCCATTTTTCATGTCAAGCAAGGCAAACTAATCTTGCACTCCAAGATTTAGGGGGACAGGCAAACAACCTTTTAAGAAATGAGGTCTCTGCTCAAGACCAGCTGGACTAAGTGTTAGAACTGTGGTGAGTCCCATCCCCGTGACGCCATCAATTTGCCACCAGTGAAAGGGGAAGTGAGGGCAGCTGTTTAGGCTGCAGTTAGGGAAGAGCCTGCTTCTCTCACTTCCCAACATCTGTGCACTGTTTTTCCTGCATTGAACCCATAGCGTTGTTACCTTAGCTGCAAGACATTGCCACCGATGAATCCCTGGAGAGAAACTCTTGTCTCAGAGGCTCCAGGTTCCCTGTCCAGAACCAACATTACCAAAAGCTGGGTGGGTCCATCATGCTCAGGGCATCCAACATCTGCAAAACGACCACTGCCCGCCGCTGCCTCAAGGTTCCCAGGCTCTCCACGCTCCCAGCAAGCACGGCAGCTCCTGCATCTGGAACTGCCTGCAATGAAGCCAGGTCAGGGTTCGCCACACTCCAGGGCTGGACTTCTTTACGTTCCCCCCAGAACCCATCCCTTCTGAGGACAACTTCCAACTGGAAGGTGCTCTCAGCTGCACCTACTTGATTAACAACGTGCATGCATACCTACTGCTCTTTTAATGAAGCTCAACTCACCTCACGGGACGCACAGGAGAGAACCAGCTTCACCTCACAGCAGAACCATACAGACGTGGTAATATATGATGCGGAGCGGGCGTTTTACACAAAATACATTTCAAATTCTTCAACTGACCAATGTAAGGCAGTGTGTGTAAAATGGCACACACACTATACGTGTGCATACATGTACACACGTGTCGTATACATAGCTCCCCTAAAAGAGAAATGGGCTTCCCTGGTGGCTCAGATGGTAAAGAATCTGCCTGCAATGCAAGCGGCCTGTGTTCAGTCCCTGGGTTGGGGAGATTCCCTGGAAAACGGAATGGCAACCCACTCCAGTATTCCTGCCTAGAGAATCCATCAAGGACAGAGGAGCCTGGTGGGCTACAGTCTATGAGCTCACAAAGAGTCAGACACAACTGAGCAACTAACACACACACAAAAGAGAAATAATTATTTAAAATAAAGCCTAGTTAGCCTGGATGGGAAGAGAGTTTGGGGGAGAATGGATACATGCATACGAAAGGCTGAGTTCTGCTGCTGTTCACTGAAATTATCACAACACTGTTAATAGCCTACATTCCAATATAAAATAAAAAGTTAAATGAAACCTTAGGCAAACCATTCAATCACAGTAATCCAAGTCTATGCCCCAACCACTAATGCCAAAGAAGCTGACATTGAATGGTTCTATGATGACCTCAAGACCTTCTAGAACATGAAAAAAAAAAAAGATGTCCTTTTCATTATATGGGACTGGAATGCAAAAGTAGGAAGTCAAGAGATAGCTGGGGTAACAGGCAAGTTTGGCCTTGGAGAACAAAATGAAGCAGAGAAAAGCTTAACAAGAGTTCTGCCAGGAGAATGCACTGGCAACAACAACACAAGAGGACTCTACACATGGACATCACCAGATGGGTCAATACCAAAATCTGATTATACTCTTTGCAGTAGAAGATGGAGAAGCTCTATACAGTTAGCAAGACCAGGAGCTGACTGTGGCTCAGATCATGGACTCCTTACTGCAAAATTCAGATTTAAATTGAAGTGGGGAAAACCACTAGACCATTCAGGTATGACCTAAAAATCAAATCCCTTGATTATACAGTGGAAGTGACAAACAGATTCAAGGGATTAGATCTGATAGAGTGCCTGAAGAACTATGAACGGAGGTTTGTGACATTGTACAGGAGACCGTTCCCAAGAAAAAGAAATGCAAAAAGGCAAATGGTTGTCTGAGGAGGCTTTACACATTGCTGAGAAAAGAGAAGCTAAAGGCAAAGGAGGAAAGGAAAGATACACCCATCTGAAAGCACAGTTCCAAAGAACAGCAAGGAAGATAAGAAAGCCTTCCTCAGTATCTCTCTCAGTCGTGTCGGACTCTTTGCGACCCCAAGGACTATACAGTCCATGGAAATCTCTAGGCCAGAATACTGGAGTGGGTAGCCTTTCACTTCTCCAGGGGATCTTCCCAACCCAGGAATCGAACTGGGGTCTCCTGCATTGCATGTGGATTCTTTACCAACTGAGCTAACAGGGAAGCCCTTTCTCAGTGATCAATGCAAAGAAATAGAGAAAAACAATAGAATGGGAAAGACTAGAGATCTCTTAAAGAAAATTAGAGATACCAAGGGAAAATTTCATGCAAAGATGGGCACAATAAAGGACAGAAATGGTATCGACCTAACAAAAGCAGAAGGTATTAAGAAGAATACCCGGAAGAACTAAACAAAAAAGATCTTCATGACCCAAATAACCACAATAGTGCGATCACTTACCTAGAGTCAGACATCCTGGAGTGTGAAGTGGGCCCTAGGAAGCATCATTACAAACAAAGCTAGTGGAGGTGATGGAATTCCAGCTGAGCTATTTCAAATCTAAGAGAATGCTGTGAAAGTGCTGCACCCAATATGCCAGAAAATTTGGAAAACTCAGCAGTGGTCACAGGACTGGAAAAGGTCAGTTTTCATCCCAATCTCTAAGAAAGGCAATCCCTTTCTTAGAATGTTCAAACTACTGCACAACTGCACTCAACTCACACGCTAGCAAAATTCTCCAAACCAGGCTTCAACAGTGCATGAACCGAGACCTTGCAGATGTTTAAGCTGGTTTTAGAAAAGGCAGAAGAACCAGATATCAAATTGCCAACATTTGCTGGATTATCAAAAAACCAAGAGTTCCAGAAAAACATCTACTTCTGCCTTACTGACTCCGCCAAAGCCTTTGACTGTATGGATCACAACAAACTGTGGAAAATTCTTAAAAGAGATGGGAATACCAGACCACCTGACCTGCCTCCTGAGAAATCTGTATGCAGGTCAAGAAGCAAGTTAGACCCAGACATGAACAATGGACTGGTCCAAATTGGGAAAGGCTGTATGTTGTCACCCTGTTTATTTAATTTATATGCAGAGTACATCATACAAAATGCCAGGCTGGATGAAGCACAAGCTGGAATCAAGAGTGTTAGGAGAAATATCAATAACCTCAGTTATGCAGATGACACCACCCTTATGACAGAAAGTAAAGAGGAACTAAAGAGCCTTTTGATGAAGGTGAAAGAGGGAAGTGAAAAAGTTGGCTAAAAATTCAATGTTCAAAAAATCATGGCATCTGGTCCCATCACTTCATGGCAAATAGATGGGGAAACAGTGGAAACAGTGACAGACTTTTATTTTCTTGGGCTCCAAAATCACTGCAGATGAAATTAAAAGATGCTTGCTCCTTGGAAGAAAAGCTATGACCAACCTAGACAGCATAGTAAAATGCAGAGACATTACTTTGCCAACATAGGTCCATCTAGTCAAGCCTATGGTTTTTCCAGTAGTCATGTATGGATGTGAGTTGGACCATAAAGCAAGCTGAGCACAGAAGACTTTATGCTTTTGAACTGTGGTGTTGGAGAAGACTCTTGAGAGTCCCTTGGACTGCACGGAGATCCAACCAGTCCATCCTAAAGGAAATCAGTCCTGAATATTCATTGGAAGGACTGGTGCTGAAGCTGAAACTCCAATACTTGGCCACCTACTGTGAAGAGCTGACTCACGTGAAAAGACCCTGATGCCGGGAAAGACTGAAGGCAGGAGAAGGGGATGACAGAGGATGAGATGGTTGGATGGCATCACCGACCAGATAAGACATGAGTTTGAGCAAACTTTGGGAGTTGGTGATAGACAGGGAAGCCTGGCATGCTGCAATCCATGGGGTCGCAAATGGTTAGACATGACTGAGCAACTGAACTGACCATTATCTTGAAATTAAGAAAAGACCCTTCAACTCAGAGCCAATGAAGAGTTCACGCTCCTTGGTGTATACACAGAACCTCATCTCGTGCAGATAATTCCCATTTGTCTGCTCTTCTAGAGTGACCTGATCACTCACTCCAGTTCCCAAACCCCTGAATGAATGGCTTGTGACTACCTTGACAGAATCAAGTGTCAGAGAAGTCAGAAGAGATGAGGCAGCCTCTGCCCCAGGGGTGGGAGTCAGAGGCTGAACCAGCAGCCCACCTACCTGCAGCCACCACCCCACACTGGAGAGGCACAGACGGCTCCTCCAGCCATTGGTCCAGCGGAGTGCCCAGCTGACACCTGCCAGCACCAATCACCCACCATTCACAAGAGTGAGCCATTGTGTTGGCCAACCCAGTGGAACCTTCCCAAGACCACAGCCCCTGCTGACATCTGAACAAGATCAGAGGAGAGCCGTGGAAGAACTGCCCAGTTGAGCCCTTCCTACGAGGTCCTGACTCACAAAATTACCAATAAAATGAAAGGGTCGTCGTCAGCCAATTTGGGGGCATTATGTAGCAACAGTAACCAGGATACCAACGCCCTTGGGGAAAGTGTCTATAATCAAATTATCCTATCTGGGTATGTTTTTGAAATCTGACTTATGACAACTGGAAGCAAACAGTGGACAAAACACTTTAAAACTCAGAAGAGCTTAGGTAATTTGCCAGTCTGTTCACAGAAAGGGGCTACCCTGATAGCTCAGTTGTTAAAGAATCCACCTACAGTGCAGGAGACGCTGGTTCAATTCTTGGGTTGGGAAGATTCCCTGGAGACGGGAAAGGCTACCCACTCCAGTATTCTCACCTGGAGAACTCCATAGACTGTATAGTCCACAGGGTCCCAAAGAGCTGGACATGACTGAGTGACTTTCACTTCACTTGACGTTCTCAGAAAGAGGCTGAGAACATGGTCACTGGAAGTCGAAGAGTGAGTAAATGAGACTGTGAAAAACTGATAAAACTGCAACAGAAACAAACATTCCTAGGAAAGAATGGTTTCTTTCCAAGATGTGGGAAATTCCTCAGGTAGAAGCAGTGTTCCTGGTTAAGCAAATGTAATGTTCCATGACTAAACGACTTTGCTTCCCCCAAATCTGCCACCCCTCTCCCAAACACTTGCGTCTTATTTTTTAAATTTTGCCTGAACAAGCAGAGTCGAGCCGAGTCTGGAAGGTGTGGGCAGGCTCTGGAGGGGATCTTCAGAGGGGTGTGTGTGTGTCTGTGTGTGGGGAGGGGAGGAGATGGGCCACAGGTCAGCAGAGAGAGGCCAAGGAGGACGGACACTGAATCCACTTACCCTGTTCACCTTGACCTCTACGCTCTCCAACTAAAGCACCAGCTGGCATCTCAGAGCCTGCCAGGGAAGCTATGGCTGCCTCCACATCCTGGGCACTCACGTGTCTGCAGCTTTTCCACGGTGTCAAGAACATGGCTTCGTGCAAAACTCACCTCGACAAGCGCCGAGTACTATACCCAGACAGAACGCCACCAGGTTTTATTTAAGGTCTTTTTTATTTTCCTCCACACTGGCAAAAGTTCCGAGGGAGCTTAAAGTTCTGTAAACATCTTAACTGTCCCTCTTCCCCACCCCCACTTGTGAATTTACAAAGCAAAGGAGAGCAGGAGCCCCAGTTTTTAATGGTTCCCCATCTCCTCATGCTATTTGATCCAAAAACTATATACAAGTTTGTAGCAGTCTCTGTATAGTTATTGTACATGTTTAGGAGGGAGGGCGGCCAAAAGGGATAGGGAGAATGCTGATCCAAAAGAATAAAAACAGAAACCAAATAGAATCATCCCAAACCAAACTGCACTCAGAGCAACTCCAGCCTTCCTCAGGCCATGATGTCAGAAAGGGAAGGCACTCAACCAGGAGCTGCCTGAACCACAGCACTTCTTGCGCGGGGACGGACGGTCCGGTGGCTGCAGACCAAAGTGTGATTGGCAATTTCAGGTGATGTTCTGTCAGGGGTTGGCGGAGGCAGGAAGAGTGTTTGCTTATAAATAGGGCTTGAATACATTTATATTTGCAGTGAAGGGGTATTAGGAGGCCACAATCAAAGCCAGAACCAGGCCTCTCTCTCCCATCCCCTCCATCCCACGGGACTCTCCTGTTCAGTGGTTTCCACGGATGAAGGTCTTAAAAGATGGTCAGGTTTTGCATGTTCTCTTTTCAGAAAAGGCAAGCCAGCAACTTGCCGTTCCAGAATCTTTAGACAAAACCTTTTGGGGCCATAGCAAGACACACACGCAATGCTCTGAGGAACCAGATGAAATTCCGGGCTTTTATCAGAAGCAGAAGTTTATCCCTATCCAAAATGAAATTATACAAATTCATACATATGGTAAAGATCCTAACTGCCTCTTAAACGAGACAAATTTTCAGCAGAAAGGCCCAAAACAAACTGGTCCTAGTCCTCTGAAGTAAAAATATTTATGGGAAAAAATCCGTTTTTGTAAGAAAGAAAAATTAAAAATAAGTTCCTCTCCCAGGCCATAGGGCTTCCTTTGTCCAATCAGGTTGGAGTATGCCAGGGGAGAAATCAGCTTGCTTGGAAGTCACTATCTAATGAAGAAAAAACAAGAATCCTTTCTCTGAAAGGATCCTCAGAAAGGACGAGGGTGAGGGGTGTGCAACATCAAACCGATCAACCTAAACAGCACCCCACTCAGGGCCTCTTGGATGCAATCCCGAAGTTAGCTGTGGCAATGCCACCTGCAGACTGGGAGAGCTCTGACGTCTCTGTCGGATGCTCAAGTCACAGTCCACGGGCGTTCTGCTGCTGGCCAATGTCTGTTACCATTAACTCTCTTCATGACTGCACCAGTCAGACCCCTTGCCCGTTTAGGGCGTGGAGCGGGGAAAAAGAAGAAAAAGAAAAATCAAACACAAGGAAAAAAGTGACAAGAGAAAGTAAATTGCTACTGGCAGATCCCAACACCCTCTCTGGGAGACAGGAGGTGAAACCAGGGCACAGTGAACACGCGCGGCCCACAACCAGCCTTGCTGGGGAGGGTCCCCACTGCCGCCTCGGACTCGGCATCTGACCCGCTCATCCACGGTCCGAGACGTGCACCAACAAAAGCGGTTCACGGAGTCTTGGACGCAAAGGGCTAGAAGAAAAAGCCTGAGATGATCAGTTCTGTGATTTGTTGCAGTGACAAGAGTATATGGTGAGTAAGTGTTGTGTCCAAAGCTGGAGAATCCACGGTCGGCAGAGAGGAGAGGGAGGGCCAGTCTGCTCTGGCAGGCGCTCAGTAGTCATCCAGAGTTTCAATCTCACCCATATTGAGTCGCTCCGAGGAAGCATTGACTGAAAACCCTGCAGGGGAAAAATCGGCAGTGAGTGACCGACCACACCCAGACCACCCTGTGGCTCAAACTCAGGCAGAGGACTGGGAGTCAGTCTCCCGTTTTTGAGCACACCAACAGGGATACTAAAAGGAGGAAGAAGAAAGGATAGAGGTCAATTCAGTGGTTTTCTTGCCCTTCCAGTGAGAGATTCTATTTTTATATGTTTTATTTCTTAAGGTTCCAATATAATTTAATTAGGAAGAAATACACACACAGCAGCATCACTGCTTATAAAGAACTGAAACCATTGCCCTAGGGAGTCCTGAATCCAGGCCTGGGGTGTGTGTGTGTGTGGGGGGAGAGGACCCAGGGTGTGTGTGTGTGTGTGTGTGTTGGGGGG